>JARYHS010008074.1:209775712-209880631 GCA_031002005.1 Vandiemenella viatica | reverse complement strand
AAACGCTTTATATAGAGACAATTTTGTTCCCTTGAACTACGGAATAAATTCAATGGATAACAGTTTCAATCCATTAAAATGGAAAAGAAATGGATTTTTGACTAATTTTTTACTTATTATGACTTAATTTTGACTGCTCAATTAAACTTTGTGCCACAACATTATGTTTTCACTTTTACAAATCCGTTTTTCAAACTGGTACAAATACCATCTGGTAATAAATGGACTGGTAGCTCAGTGATTAAGGTATCTGACTGGAGATCGAAGTCCCGGTCCAGCAGTGATTTTCAAAGGCCATTTACAAGAACTTTACCTCTGCGACAGCTTGCTGTGTAATATGAAGTAATCCAGAATGATTCTGTGGCTTGGATTCCACCTTAAGCTGTAGGTTCCCTATATATGGTACTATTACTTTGTCAGGTTAGATAATCACAAAGGAGTGCATTGCGTGGCGTATCGGAAACACTGTCACCTGGCAGCCGAAAAATCCTTCGGGATCTCCCGGCGTCAATACTATATGATTATCGAATTGACCGTCAGTAATCAAAGTGTACTTCATATATATATTATGTCTTACAGAAATACATATATGTCAGTTATATGTACGAGGGTTGCTGGTCATTTTGAGTGGCAAAGTAGGTAAAAACCCAACTTTTAGGAAAAGTGTGAAATTTGGATGATTTTCGAAGAACTGTAGCTCGTTTAGTTTTGAGTTTATAAAAACGTTGTCATACGAAATTTGTAGGAAATGTTGTTCTCTTTCAAATTGGAAATAGAGTGTTTCTTGCTAGGACTCATCAGGAAGGCGTTACAGATGGAAACCTGAAAAAAGTACCAAATTTTTTATCTTTTTTGGTCACAGAAAATTGTGCCGAGGGTGTTGGAGGTCGAAAACTTGGTTTCTGCGTACTCTCATCAATATATACAAGATAAGAAAAAAAAATTTTTCTACGTGATTTAATGTTTGTGAGACCCCTTTTTACGACCCCGTTACTGGTTTACCAGTGTACACTCAATTTCGGGAGGTGATTTTAGTGACTGAAGGACTCTGTGACAAAAATTGGAGACTTGTGTAGTAACTTGCAATACCTTTTTCAAGATTCAAAACAATCATTTTCTTGAACAGTTCCAGATGTTTTGACGCATTATTGAAAGCTCTGAAAGAATGGGCAAGGATAAGGTAATATCACCCATTTTATTCTAAATTTGTTATTACTATTCAATTTTCTGTTGCCATTCTTAGAACTTACTTCTTACTTGGGTACAATGTATTGAGTTAATCATGTTATTTGGCAATTCTATAGATTCATTGATTGATGTTTGAAGTCATGGTTGTGGTGATGATGGAGGTGATCCATCGGAATCTGTTGAGGCTGCACATTTGCTACTACACAAAAATAATTTTGGCACCATACAATTGTATTATCCATTTAAGCAAACTGTCTTTGTGCCACATGAGCCAACTCGAATAAATACACCCCTGCCTCTCAATCGCGCATGAGCCAAACAGTGGAAACCTTTGCATGTATCTAAATAGCGATAGACTGCAGGCTAACTCAACCACAAAACAATGCATTGGATAGTTTATACTGTTACATCGGTAGAGTGCACACTAATAATTTATTTTTTGTAACAAAGGAAGTTTTTAAAAAGTTATTAACTTGAATCTACTATAAGGCTAAAGAAGACTTTAATAGTTTTGCATACAGTACCTACAAAAGCACAACTTTTTAAAATAACTATAGTTATCTACATTCATTTTTATTATTTATTTTTATTACCATTAAGCAATTGTGAAAGAGTCGATAGTGTAGAATCTAATTTGTGATAAAATATTATTACTCTCAATTTACAGTATATTGTCATACATGCCTGGACTTGCCCAAATAAGAATTGGATGGTCCAGCAGTCAAGTTATTTCACTCATTCTGTGGTCATATCTATACTGCTACATATGTTGTTGCAGCCAACAGGCCCAGGCAGCTTCATATTAATTTCAGTCTCCTGAATTAAATACAATGGTGTTGGATAGAGATGCTAAAACGCTGTTGGGTACCTTCCTGAAAACTACAACTTTTCTATAGATGCTAAACCAACTAATTTGAAATGAAAATTTAATCATAGTTGCTTGCAGACTTAAGTGCATCTACTAGTATTTTCTATTTATTTTGTTACTGAAACTTTCTGTCACATTAATAATATCATGAATAACGCAGAAACATCAAACAGCAGCTAATGATGCTAAGAACTTCATTGAAAAAATACTGCTCACCAGAAGGAAGT
This sequence comes from Vandiemenella viatica, assembly GCA_031002005.1. Classification (NCBI taxonomy): domain Eukaryota; kingdom Metazoa; phylum Arthropoda; class Insecta; order Orthoptera; family Morabidae; genus Vandiemenella; species Vandiemenella viatica. The sequence goes on along the minus strand of JARYHS010008074.1, from coordinate 209,878,348 downwards.
AGAAGACAATCGACAAATTGTGTCCTCTATAATATCTTCGATTATTTTCTGTGGTACACCATACAAATAACTTGCCTTTAAGAGGTAAAGAGCAACAAAAACTCAGCGTGGTGGGTGAGCGGTTAAATTCTGACCCCACATTCAGGAGGACGTTGAAATTGCCATCCGGTCATCCAGATTTGGGTTTTCCATGGTTTCCCAAAATCACTTCAGGCATATTCCAGGATGCTTCCTTCAAAAGGCCATGGCAGAATTCATTCCCTTTCTTTGTCCCAGTCTCATCCCGCCTCTATTGACCTCGACATCAATGAGGCGTAAAGCCATAAGTAAAAAAAAGAAGCATATCTAGGTGATCTTGAACACCTGCTGAAACTAAGAATTGATTCAAGAGTTATAGTTTTGAAACAGCATATTGAAAAAGTTAATAAAAATGTCATGTATATCTCCCCACAGATTTAAAATGAAATCATTGCCCTGTGTGGCTTGGCCATTAGAAGTGAAATTATGCAGGCCACAAAGAAGGTTTATTGGCAGATGAGACGGTGACATAGCTGGAAAGGAACAGCTTTCCATAAAAATCAGTTTTTATAACGAAGATAATACAATCTGCAAGAAATGTTTTGAATTCGTAGAACTGATTGCATTTAATGACAAATTATAGCACCAGAAATTGACAGGTTTTTATAAAATGAAGGACATGGACCTGGCAGATTAGCCAAGGATATGAAGGATGTTCTAATTGGCGGTGATATTGGTGGGGTTAAAAATTTTTTAAATAGAAATATAAAAAAAAGCCTTGTACTTTCATTGTGCAAGCCACAGATTTAACCTGCTTGTAAATAATTTAAATGAAATTACAGAAATACATATCACCATAGAGCACGTCATAAACGTTTGTGAGAAACCATTTTTATGGAGAAAGTATGTGCCAAATATTTCAGTTTTATAGGAGACCCACTGGCCTCAAAAATATGTGTTTTGCTATTTTTAAGTAGCATTTTGAAGACATTGTCAATTGGCTCAAGAATGTTTCTAGAAAAGGAAATGATGTGGCAACGAAGGGTGCGTACCAGTTACTAAGTGAGAATTCATTTTATGTGTTGCATTGAATATTCTGGATTATTAGAACCTGTTGCCACTGTGTTACAATCAAAGACAATCGTCATGTATACATGCAAGGATCATATTAATAAAGTAATGTCTGTCATAAAAGATCATTGTAGCAACACAGACATGGAGAGCTAAACTATTTTAAACACATCTACCAGAACTGGAGCTGCCATTGGAACTGATTTGAAAGCCCGGTGCATTGTATCGATAGATAGATAGATAGATATGTTTACTTTGATCCTATGTGAGAATAATCTCGGGGATGTGGAACTGCACATACACTTATTAGTAATGTCAATATTACTATATAATTGATAATATTATTATATATTAACAACAAGTTAGTTACAACCCATTAGTATAACCAATATCTCCTGTAATCTACAAATACAATCCGAGTAATTAATACTTATTATGTGGAACAGTGTATACACTTGTTACCAGCATCTAACAACCAGTTATTTTCTTACCAACAGGTTACCATGATAAGTTGGTCCAACAATACCATTCCAATCACCCTGCTGAGTCTCTATTCGATTTTTGAGAGGGATCTATTTTCATACCTTATTTAAATTCTTGATAGCTTCCCCAAAGCAATGTTTTGGGATTATACATTGCGCTTTCACATGTTTGGTTTTAAATCTAACTCTAGTTATTTATTAAATAATCAATTATGGTAAGTATTTAGTTTTATATCACATTACATGCCTTGCAGTAAATCATGTCAGTTTGAAAAATAATCTGTCCATCTAATAAGCTCTCAAACTATCACTATGTTTGCAAAGAATTACAACATAGCAAGCACCCGAGAAAGCCCTTTCTGCCTCCTCGTTCGTTGGTTTTATTGAAATGATCATAAATAAAAAAACTTTTTGAAACACTTAACAACTTTCTGCACTTTAGTATTAGGGTCATGCTTTGTGCTTCAATTATGGTGTCCAGGTCTTCAGTTCTATGTCCGAGTCAAAGTTGTTTCTGTGTGTTCAATATCTTTCACTAGTTTTTTTGTGGGGGGGGGGGAGGGGTTAAAACATTGACAACTGATAATTGTGTGCTGTGTGAAAAGTACAATTGCAGGTACCAAGGCAGAAAGTTTTACATGACACTTGATCCATCAGATTTTGCCAATAACATCAGTTTCAATAGCAACACCAAAGCTTGTCAGTCATTCTTTGACCAACCTGATACAATGCTCCAATGTGCATGAACCACATATTCTAAGCCAATATTAAAATGTGTTTCTTCACGGTGAACACAAACATTCAAATATAGTTGATTTTTTGGGACGTCCACTCATCAAGCACTCAACGAAATTATTTGCCATTGTTTCTTGAAATATTCAAACTGAACAATTATGCCAACTATTACTGTAGTTGAAAACTTTGTTATCATAGATCTTATAAATTAGCAGAATTAGGAAATTGAAATTCACTTTTGAAAAGAAATATCTCAAATACGATGAAGTACAGTTTATGACAAAAACATTTTAACACATTATTTATTCAATAGATTTTTAAATAGCTGTCAAAAGTTGTAACCTTCTTTATGTATTATTTCTACTTCCTCCTTCAAAATGACTCTAATTGTATATTTTTTGTGTGTTCGATCTGGGAGCTAGTTTTGCAATAGAATGACATAACTCAAATTATAGTAATGCACACAACAAAAACATAGTGGAGTTTTTATGAAAACATAAAAGTGAATCTCTTTACTTATGATCATGAAAGACGACATAAACACACATTTGTTGCTGTGAGCCAAATATCAACTTGATGGGTGCATGTAAATGGGGCAATACAACCTATTGAGAATGAGTCGGACGAGAAATGATGACAGAGATGCAAGGTGATAAAGACTGAAACATGTTTTCGCCCCATTTTATGGATTGCAGATCCACTTAATTTTGTGCATTACTGGATGGCAATTCCTAGCTGCATCCCAGTTAAAGTTTAAGTATGTTGTTCATTTTTTTTTTTTTTATAAAGTCACAAAGTTTCTATCAACACTACAACATCAATTTTTTTGATTATGAAGTCAAACTATGGTATAAGCTATGGAAGGACAATGGTATGACAACAGAAAATCTTGGAGAACTAGACCTTACAAAAGAGTTAAATGAGGCAGAAATATCCTTTTCTGTGACAAAAAATGCAATCCTAGTTTACTTGGCTCAGCCTGTAGAACAAGCAACACAGAGAGTCCTTCTCTATACAGCACCATGTTAAAACATGGCTGTGGTCAACGATGCTAGAGAACCATCTAAACTGTCCATATATGCTTAGTATACACAGAAATTTTTTACAAGAAAATTGTGATAAAATAGCAGATGAAGTTGCTTGAAAATTACTATTAGTCTAATTGTATATATACATATTCCATTAATAAATTAGAATATATATGTATTCAATTAATAATCATTTTTGTAGCATGCTTATTATCAATGTTTTCTTACCTGCCCCACCTGAAAAGATTCTGGCTCCACCCTTGGAAACTAGATTCATATAATTTTGCAGTCTGTAGAAGTTTATCTGACATTTTACTAGACCTCAGGATTGAAAAAAGTATGAAAACACTGGTTTAAGGCATTTAATTGAGTTTATCATGACATTCTCATGCAAAATCAAAATATGATGGTATTGTTAATAAATGGTTTATTGTTGCATTGTAATTTATTTTTATTGTGGTACTAGCTGGTACCCACGACTTCGTTCGTTTTGTAAAGAATTTGTGTTGACAGCTACGACATCTAACAACCATAGTGCACGACAGGAGATACGATTCTACTACCATACACAAACACCAATGCTCTATGTTATGTAGTTTTGGCAGAAAAGTGACATTTGCGGAGGCACATGTCTTTCGTCGAAATACGAAAATATCCTTGACCGGCCACTTTCAACCACCATATCTCCCACACTACCACAGTTACTGAAATTCGGCCGATGTTGTGATCGAAAGGCGACTCTGTGTTACTACCACACTCAAACGCCAGTGATCTGAGATAGATAGTTTTAGCTGAAAAGTGATACACCATGACACATGCGTCTTTGGCAGAAATATGAAATTGCCGCAGGTCGACCACTTTCAACCCCCATATCTCCCAACCCCCATAGCTACCGACATCTAACAACCATAGTGCATGACAGGAGACACGATTTACTACCACACACAAACACCAATGGTCTATGCTATGTAGTTGTGGCAAGAAAGAGAAGTATAAGAAGACACAAATTTTGATCGAAATATGAAAACGCCATGCATTGGCCAACTTTAATAATCATATCCCACATCCCCACAGCTATCGTCATTCGGCCAACGTTGTGCACGACAGGAAACTCCATGTTACTTCCACACACAAAGACCGGTGATCTGTGTTTGGTAGTGGTGGTTGAAAAGTGAAATATATGAAAACACACGTCTATATATATATATATATATATAAGATTATGAAGCAGCAATCCTGGCAAATCCAGTGAGTTAAAAAATTCTGGTGGATAGTTGACGACATCATCTTGGTTAGTTGTGCAATCAACTGATTATATATCCTTAATTCACCGGAAATTTCATTTTGAATTTCGAAATTATTTAATTAACGTCCGTGTTTTTGTCTCTGTAATATAGTTCGTTCGTTCAACCAAAAAATTGACAGGAAATGTAATGCAGCCACTCAAACGTTTACAGGGATTTTGTCATTACCAATGCCAATGAGATGTTTTGAAACCATATCTTCCGATCAATCATTTTGCAATTCCAAAGATAATCATAAAGCGCCTTTTTTGTTTTGATTGACTGGCAGTAATATTATTTTCGTTGATGACACGCAAACCTTTTTTTCCTTCGAAATTTATTTTGGGCAGGCATAGATTAATATCCATACAGTCTAATCAACTTGAAGGCATACCAGAGCTAATTTTGATTGGGGGTTTGTATGGGAAAAGAAAGGTGTTGATTTTACTATTTTCCTCGCAATTTTACGTTATTTCTCTCCATAAGAACCTTCCTTGTGAATTAACGAAAATATGAAGGAAAAAATAATTTGCCGAATTGGTCGAGCCGTTCTCGAGTTTTTGCACTTAGCAACACATTTGGCAATTCATTTTTATTTATATAGAAGATTTTAAAAGTTAGAAAGTATTATTAGTCGCAACCAATTCAATCACATGAATTCTACCCGAACATAGTTTAAACGAATGGAACCCATCACCACAAGGCTTACCAGAACATTGCATTCTTAAAATAATAGGATAAGTGTGGCTCGATCGTCAGACGATAATGCATATCGCTTCTCAACTGAAATACCAGTAATCGATTTTGCTTTTTAGGTATTCTTAATATTGCATCCTTCTAAACTGATGCATTCTATTTTCATAGTCGAAACTTTCGTGGTAGGCGGCATGGTATAAATGTAAACACACTCAACAAATAAACACACAAATGGTTTTCGAGAGAACGAAAATTTAAAGCAACCAAGAAAATGCCACGCACGGAGGAAATAATGATAACACGTACGTCAGTGATATTATTTCGCTGATCACACGCAGGCATAGATTAATATCCATAGAGCCTAATCAACTTGAAGTCATACCAGAGATAATCCTAACGCGCCTTTGTTTTGTTTGTTTTGATTGAAAAGTGTTGTTTTTACTATTTTCCTTCCAGTTTTTGCGTTTTTTCTTGCCATAAGAACCTTCCTTGTGCCTTAACGAAAATATAAAAAAAAGAATTAGCCGAATTGGTCCAGGCGTTGTTGAGTTATGCGCTTACCAACACATTTTGCGATTCATTTTATATTATAGATAGATGGAGTTGTTAATAAATGGCTTAGTGTTGTATTTTAATTATTTTTATTCACACTTTCAATCATATAGGGTGTATTTAATGTACAATAATATTTGAAACATCAGTTATTGAATTAATTATTCAGCTAATCTAGTTTTATATATTTAATATTTTTCCACTGACTAACAGTACTGTAGAGAGAAAGTTAGCACTTACATTTTAAACAGAATACATAGACTATTACTTGATCATTTTAATGCTTCACCATATGGTTCACAGCTTCAGAGTGGTGGTTCATTAGATATAAAGTAACACAGGATTCTATATTGGGTCTGCTTTGTTTTTTTCTTTTTAAATATAAATTATCTCCTTGTGTTAAATCTTGTTCTCTTCACAGATAACACACATATTATACTGAGGATAGATCTGTGGATATTGCTAGCCAAGGGTGCACCTCAATAGCACATAGATGGTTCAGAGAGACATGAGCCATTGTGTGGACAAGCAATGTCCCGTTGAAAAATGGCAATACAATACTGTCACATGAGGTGTAACACATAACATATTGCCGCATGGACGCCAGTGTACCGTCTGCCAGCATGGCGCAGCGGGTAGCGTCACGAATTGCGGTACCGAAGGTCGCCGGTTCAATCCCGCCCACTGACAAAAATTATTTAATTCTGTTTATTATTTCCAGAAGATTCTACATGTTTCCTAAGGTCACTTGTAACTTCTACACATTCATTTGTTAAACTCTTGTAATCTCTAGTACGTTCTATCTGTGATAAATAGAAGAGCATTCTGCCCAAGAGGCAGTCAGTGCTGCGTGTATGTTTGAGTTCTCAATAAACCTGTTCTCAGTTTAAGTGCTGTGTTCATTGACAAGTAACCTTCGAATTCACACCTGTCCCGGTTCCAACGCGACATAGTTTGGTGGAGATGCTGGGTATCGATCCCAGTACCTCTTGCACGCCAAGAAAAACGTTTGGGGACCACCAGCGACAAATCCGCTCGGCGGAAGAACAACTGAAGAACCGGGCCCAACGACATGGGGAGCCGACGCAATCTTACATACAGGATGTTTTGGCCCTATGCAACGTAGTCAACCCGAATATGACTGAAGCCGACAAAATCACGCACCTAATGAAAGGTATTGCAGAAGACATGTACCAAGCTCTTCTGATAAAAGACGTCGCTACGACGGAAGAGTTCATCAAGTGGTGCCAGCGGATTGAGGAGATGCAACAAAGGAGGGTTGGGCGAAAGAAGTATGACAGACGTAGTCCCTATGGCAGTTGTGGAAGACCAGCACGACTTTGCGTCTCTCATACGACAAATTGTGAGAGAAGAATTACAACAGTTCATGGCAGCTGGGACTCTTGAACCGAGTGAGCATCACATCATGGCCATGGATGTACAGCCCCAGTGGGTCATGAAGGAGCCGACCGCGGCGGAAAAAGAGGTTATTTCAGACAATAGCTCCTGTCTGCCGAGCCAATCGCACTCGACGTGAAGAATGGCCTCGCCCTGATATGACGTATGCTGCAGCTGCCAAACGGCAGCCTAGGAAACCGGCCGACACGGCCACAACCAAATCCTCCGGCACCTATGACGTCCCGCAGACGAACGGACGTCTGGAGGACAGAAGACAACGCGCCAGTATGTTTCCACTGTGGGCGCCCTGGACATGTCATACGCTACTGCAGAGAGAGGAAGACGAGTATTTGACGATTATTTTGCCGCAAGGGACGTCCGCCATCCGAACAGTTCTACCCCAGGCAGCCACCCGCTGACGAGTTCGGTCGACCTACGGGAAGAAGCCCATCGCCGTACCCTAGACGAGGTCGATCCCCGACGCGCCGCTGCCGTTCATCGTCGCCCGGACAGAGCTACCAGCCGCTCCCCTAGCCGCCGCACGCAGGAAAACTAAGCAAGGCGACCATCTACGGAGGTGAGGCCGCCGCAGATGAAAATTCCTCCATGGATGACAGTCACTAAGATGTCGGGAAATCTCATCAACGTTATAATCGACGGCCAACCTGTCCGGGCGCTGGTTGATTCAGGAGCTTCTTTCTCCGTATTGTCGGACAATTATCGTCGCACACTAAAGAAGACAATGTTCCGTGATACGGGGGCAACTGTGCTAAAGGTCGCAAATGGAAAGTACGTCCAGCCAGCTGGAGCTTGTGTCGCGAGAATAACCATCAACAACAGGACCCAGCCAGTTGAATTTGTCATTTTAACAGAATGTAGTCATAATGTCATCCTTGGATGGGACTTCCTTAAGGCATCCCAAGCTGTCATTGACTGTGGAACGTCTGAGCTGCAAATTGAAGAAGTCGTTGCGACGGGTACACGTAACACAGAATCTTCTGGGAAGTTATTCGCCGTTGACAACGTGACAATCCCGCCGTTCGCCAATGAGAGAGTCCCCAGTCAAAAACCACGGACGACCGCAACCTTGAAGTGCTTGTCGATAGTAGAAAGTTTATTAGGCTCACGAAAGAAATCTACATACCAGCGGCTATCATAAGCATTATCGGTGGTCGAGGAGACATTTGGATCACCAACTGTCACGAGCAGTCCACAAATTATCCCCAAGGGAATGTGCATAGGGACAGCTGAAACCAGTCCAGGAGGGCGAGCTCAACGTCATTAACGAAGATCCATGCTCTGTTACTAGTACCGGACAACACGCTGGAGGAAACACTATGAAACTGCCAATAGGGGTCCGGACTGACCAAGGAAACAAACACCACCGGGTGTTAGCTATACTACGCCAATTCTCTGGTGTATTCACACCCCAGCAAAAAAAAGGTCAGACGAAACGGCCCACGATAAAGCATCGTATCAATACTGGGGATCATCCGCCCATTAGCCAGCGCTCGTACCGATTGTCACCAGTCGAAAGGCGAATAATTCGAGAGGAAGTGGAGAAGATGTTGCATAATGACATTATTCAACCTTCGGAGAGTCCTTGGTCATCTCCGGTGGTCCTCGTAAAGAAGAAGGATGGTACGTGGCGATTCTGTGTCGACTATCGGCGGCTGAACAAAATCACAAAGAAAGATGTCTACCCACTGCCGCGCATCGACGACGCCTTAGACTGCTTGAAAGGAGCTACATGACTTCTCAACCATGGACATGCAGACAGGCTACTGCAAATCGAGGTTGGACGAAGCTGACAGAGAAAAGACGGCTTTTATTACACCTGATGGCCTCTATGAATTCAAAGTAATGCCATTCGGATTATGCAACGCTCCGGCCCTATTTCGAACGCATGATGGACAACTTACTTCGACACCTTAAGTGGACGACGTGTCTTTGTTATTTAGATGACATTGTTGTTTTCTCGAAAACATTTGAAGAACATCTGAGTCGCCTGTCAACGGTGCTGAAGTGTGTTCAGACTGCAGGACTCCGCCTCAATCCGAAGAAGTGCCTCTTCGTCGCCAGAGAGATAAAAATCCTGGGCACCTGGTCAACGGAGATGGCGTCCGCGCTGATCCAGATAAAGTAAGGGCAGTCATGGAATTTCCAAACTCCTCAGCACATTCGTGATGTGAGAAGCTTTCTTGGGCTGTGCTCATACTTTCCGGCGTTTCATAAAAGGATTCTGTAACATGGCACGTCCACTGCAAGAACTTTTGCAGGGAGACGCCAAGTTTTACTGGGATGAAACTAAAGAAAGATCTTTCCAGGCACTTAAGGAGGCTCTAACTTCCGCACCAGTTCTAGCCTTATACGACGAGAATGCAGAAACTGAACTTCACACTGACGCCAGCGGTTATGGGATCGGTGCAGTGCTTGTGCAAATTCAGGAAGGTGCTGAGAAGGTGATAGGCCTATGCATCAAGAGTATTCTCTAAGCCGAGATAAACTACTCTACAACCGAGAAAAGAATGCCTCGCAGTTGTCTGGGCTATCAACAAGTTCGTCCGTATTTATTCGGCAAACCTTTCACCGTCGTAACAGACCACCATTCTTTATGTTGGCTAACCAGCTTGAAGGAATCCATCAGGTCGACTAGCAAGACTGGGCACTTAGACTTCAAGAGTACGACGTCACGGTGGTATTCAAAAACGGACGCAAACACAAGGATGCCGACAGCCTTTCAAGGAATCCTTTAATAGAACACAACAGCATGAATGGAATTTCAGCCCTCGCTGAATTAGGTGACGTTGCAGCTGAACAGAGGGAAGATTCAGAGTTATTAAGAACCATAGACGCCTTGGAGAAAGGAGAACCGGCCAAAGGAGGGTTTCAATTGATAGATGGGACATTGTATAAGAACAACTACGATCCACTAGGCCCCAAGTGGCTTCCTGGTCGTTCCAGCTCATCTCCAGCCAGCTATTCTCAATTATTTCCACGACGCTCCAATATCCGGTCATCTGGGATTTAGTGAAGACCCTGGACCGAATCAGACGCAGGTATTACTGGAAGGGTCTCTACCCGATCTGTCAAGCATTATGTGAGTCACTGTAAAGAGTGCCAGCGACGGAAACATGTGCCCGCAATTACCTCCAGGTCATCTAGTACCAATTCCACCTGCAGCAGTTCCATTCCACCGAATTGGGATCGGACCTTTTGGGGAGGTTCCCGAAGTCGACAACCGGTAACCGATGGATAATAGTCTGCACCGACTACCTCACGCGCTACGCTGTCACCAAACCTGTGCCGACTGCAGAAGCTCCAGAGGTTGGCAAAATTTCTAGTAGAAGACATTATTTTGAAGCATGGAGCACCACGTGTGATGATATCCGATCGTGGAAAGGTATTCCAGTCAAGACTAGTATCAGAGGTCATGTCAAGATGCGACGTTGTCCACAGGATGACAACTGCATACCACCCTCAGACAAACGGTCTCACAGAACGCTTCAACAAGACATTAGCCGATATGCTGTCGATGTATGTGGATGTTGAGCAGAAGGATTGGGATACAATACTGCCAGTGGTCACATTTGCTTATAATACAGCAAGGCAAGATACGACAGGCTTCACTCCGTTTTTTCTGCTCCATGGCCGTGAAGCTGAGACCACAATGGATACGCTGTTCCCATTCCAGCCGGACGACACTCAGGATGACTATATAAAACAGCTCATTACCAGGGTCGAAGAAGCAAGACAGCTGGCTCGCATACGAACACTGGCCACCCAGGAGAGGACCGTCAGCGGTATGACGGCAAGCACCGACCTGTTGCGTACAACCCAGGAGATCTCGTATGGATTTTTACCCCTGTCCGGAAGGTTGGGCTATCAGAAAAGTTACTGAAGCGGTACTTTGGTCCGTATCGTGTCATACGCCGCCGGTCAGACGTCACATACGAAGTCGAGGATTATGAGCCGTCTTCGAAACGACGAAAGCGAAGGGACATTGTTCACGTCCTCCGCATGAAGCCTTACTACAATCCTGACGAGCAGCTAGGCACAACCAGCTTCTTGTTCAAGGACTCTGAGGACGGTTTGGATACTGAGGAAGTCGGACAGGAAGATAATAGTACAAACAGGAGGGGCCCTCCAGAACTGCCATACAGAGGACCCACGACAAGATCAAGATCCAGGACACTTCAGCGTGCCCCAAAAGAAATCTAACAGCGGGACGCTGTTTTCCTCAGGAGAGGGAGCAATGCCGCATGAACGCCAGTGTACCGTCTGCCAGCATGGCGCAGCGGGTAGCGTCACGAATTGCGGTACCGAAGGTCGCCGGTTCAATCCCGCCCACTGACAAAAATTATTTAATTCTGTTTATTATTTCCAGAAGATTCTACATGTTTCCTAAGGTCACTTGTAACTTCTACACATTTCATTTGTTAACTACTCTTGTAATCTCTAGTACGTTCTATCTGTGTATAAATAGAAGAGCATTCTGCCCAAGAGGCAGTCAGTGCTGCGTGTATGTTTGAGTTCTCAATAAACCTGTTCTCAGTTTAAGTGCTGTGTTCATTGACAAGTAACCTTCGAATTCACACCTGTCCCGGTTCCAACGCGACAATATGTCCAACACTCTGCGTTACGCGGGGCAAATCAGATATCGGGGATATCACGTCACATTAGGTGGCAACCTGAAGATCCAATCCAAATGAGCATATAACTTAAAATCCTGGGAATTTTCTGTTGAATGTGATCTTCGAGACTGCAAGGGGGTGGAGCCAGAAGTTTTCCTCGTGGACCGAAGAGCGAGGAGCTGGAGATTCTACATTCGATTCGAGGCGAGTATAGTCTGAGATGGACTTGGAAGGTTGGCTTCTCTCGCCATCTGCTGCAGTTCGACTCCTGGTGTCGTAAAAACTCTGACGCTGCCGGCTTGATGGAGTGGCTTCCTCACGGCGACACTGCCAGTAATGCGATGATGCGCATTAACAGACAGGGCGTGTCTGTAGCCGCCATGTGAGATAATCTCACATACCGTGAGTCATCTCCAATCACCGCAGACATCAGACGCAGAACTACAATGGTAGCTTATTATGATCAAGTCATCTGATTGTGCATTCCGTGAAACTGAATCCTTAAGCGACTTTGAGAGGATAGATCCATGTTCTAACTTTGTGATTGAAAAACCCCTGAGCTAGCGGCCTAATTTGCCAGAACTAGTTATTTTCGAATGATATGTTGTTCATTCGTGGCGCCCATGATTTTCTTTTTAACTGTAAAGTCACAGTATTATGATACCTTTGCCTGAGGTCGTCATAACTTGTATTTTTCATTGTTTCCAAATGTCATTATTTCTTTCATTTTAATTCTGAGATGGATTTAAAAGTAAATATACAATTGTTTGCTTGCTCACGACGGCTAATTGTACCTCTGAGCGTTGCTTTTATGATTTTATCAATTTATGTTAATGTTAACGGTAAATTCGCTCAAACTTGTAATAGCCAAAGAAAATAAATGTCATATTGTGACAATTTTCCTAAATTCCAACTAACATCGAGATTTTTGCAAAATTAATAAATTTTCACTCTTTCATAAAAATTAAAATTAAAAATCCCCTTTTATTAATCATAAAGGTGTGAAAGATAATTGTAACGTAGTTCGCCCACTAAGGCACCCACTACAACACGAAAAATTGTTTCAGACACATTATTAAAATTGTTTCATCACTGCGGATACTCTGTTAACGCCAATCTATTTATTTTATTTATATATTACTTAGTCAGTTTACAAGGTATATATGAGGCGAGTCACTCTGGCATTAGTTTTATGTGTTATTTCACGTGTCTCAAAACCGTAGCTGCTTATTTCTGGCCATCTTATCCATAATTTGGTCTTGAAACGAGGTAAAAAAACAGCACACAAGCGCATGCCATATCTTCCACCTTTCTCCCCATTTTACTTTCATCTCATAAACCATGCAAAATAGCCAGAATCTCGACGTCACAAAGTAAATTACTCTAGGAAAATGATGGCAAGTAGAAATTGTAGAAAGTCGAGTTAATAAGAACTGAATAGTGAATAAGAACTGAAAAGTGAGGAATTCAACTATATTTAATTGAACCTGCTAACGCGCATTGCTTTCCGAACCAGTAACCACTTAAGTGCTGGGTCTCTAAACAAGCACATGCTAGTAGAGCTTACAACTGGAGCTTGATGCCGTGTGATAAACAAGAACACGTGTTCAAACAGAACGGCTTGGAGAATAATAATCTTCAGTAACTCCAGTCCAACAAAAGTGTATGCTAGTTTTTTTTCCCCAGCGCCTTAAAATGTTATCAATCATCTTGTCTTTGTAATTCGGTAACATAATAAAATGTAAGTATCACTAATACTTCTAAACAATTAGCTTCAGGTGTCCACGACTGGAGTAGGGTAGGGAAGAATTGGCTTGGGAAAGTTCTGCGTTACCTTTGTACGTCTCGTGCTGAAGTTCAAGGATAGCATCCCAAGTGCTACGCTCCTCCACGATACGCATTGACAACTGGTTAAGTGGGCCTGGTTAAATGTTCCGGGCGTTCAGATTAGAGGAAACATTCTAGGCTTCAGTGGAGCCAAAACTAGGTTTCCAGACCTCATTCTACAAAATCGGCCGTTTGCTGTTACGTCCCCATGAAATGATTTTTTAAAAAAAAAAAAAAAATATGCCTATTCGAAATATGTTTTATCATCAAATTATGTCATAAAATTTTAGAGTTTTTCTATATACTAGAGGTAAGAATTTAACAATACCTGCAGCACAATTAAACCAATCAAAGTATTAAAAATAAAAGCGAAAAAAAATAATAATAAATGAATTGGTGATGCGATTGAAATGAATGCTACAAAATCTTATGTGAAGAATATGGAAATTATTTGAGAGATTACAAATAGCGGAACTTTGTCGAGATGATACGGAGTGTTTAAGAGAGAGTGCTACAGCTGTGTTGTAACCAGTAGATGTTGATCGAGGCATATTCATTCTACAGCTAGTTGAGATCCATGTGGAGAAAGTTGGAGGTAGCAAGAAAAATTTCTAGTGCAGACGGAGCCTGTGGCTCGCCTGCTTCCTGGAATCCTTGGTTCTAAACACGGAATACGGGTCAGTTACACATACACAACCTACACTTCGTCCTCTATACGCTTACCCAAGGCAAAAGCGTTCACTATGGTAGATCGGAACCTTTTTACGGATTGTTATGCTCTTTTTATTTTTTTTAGCGGCCTCTTGTCGAAGACTTTGTTAAAACCATCGCTTATAAGTCTGTCAAGATTGACAGATTTCGTCGAAGCTCTTTGACACAAAACCCCAGACCAGCCGTTCTAAATGAACTACATTTTCAGACATGACCTTTGTTTCCTTACTATCGGCAAAGTGATTTCGAATTCGTAGTTCGTATATCTGGTTATTTCTCCTTGCTTTTCTTTTCCCCATGTGCCAGAAAATGCAACATAATTCAAATTTCGGACTGTAAGACGAAGGAAATAAGAAATCTGTAGATAAAAGAGACTTCGCTTGTGGAGCAAAAATCAGGACAGTGGAGTTAGTCCTAATGTTAGGTCAAATGCATTTTAAATTACTATATGGGTTCTCTGATGATTATACAACATTTTATTTCACATAATTTTGTTTTACGGCGTTTCCGTTGTGTTGCAAGTTTTCGTTTACTGAATTTCGCGTTAGACTACAGTATATATGCGATTCGGTAATACTTATCATAGGAGGACCCTTAAAATAAGATAAGGGCCATTTTCATATGCCAAGCTGTTGCATTAATCACGTTGCTGCAAATAACGCCATTTTGAACAGAAATGGTAATTGAAACAGTAATGTTAGAATATGCGTAGTATATAAGTAGGCCTACTTTTGACGGCAATATGCATGTCGCAAACGTTTCTTATTTTCCATTCTTTAAGAATTTTTTTGGAGTGTTCCACTCACCGACATGTTAAGTTGATCACATAGGCTGTTTATAATGATCACAGTAAAGCGGTTAGACTAATGAGTGAAGAAATGACAAATCAAAATTCCGCACGGCATTACTGACCAGGAAAACCTCGAATGGCAGTTTCTGACATTTTCAACTGGATGTGCTATTTGCCTTTGTCGTGACAGCTTAATCCGGTTATCCTAGCAGAAAAAGTGGTTTACAGTTTTACATGAAATGCGAACCATGTAGCTTTCTAGCAAACTTCAGATGCAGAAAATAAAGTTTTACCTGAGGTTACTCTGAGAGTCAGCTTAAATTCAGGCCGAGAGCTCCGGAACCAATGTCCTTCACTACTGAACCACCCGAGTTGTCGTGACCGGCAAAACTGCTACACAGCATAGCTGCTCGAGTTGAATACTTCGTAGTAGCAATATGAAGAATGATAAACCCATAGGGATGGGAGAAGGACAGTAATAACAGCAGGTGGAATTAGAAAACCTCATTAGGGGGCATCCATTAATTACGTGAGGTGTTTTTTCCGGATTTCCGGACCCTCCCACCCCCTCTGGTGAGATCTAGTCCGTGGGACATCCGCCCCCCCCCCCCCTTCCAAAGGGGAAAATCGACTTTCGCGTCATTTGTAGACTTTTCTTTTTAGCTCTACAGTCCAACAAGAAATTTGGAAACCTCACGTGAGATTTCCGTTGACCCCCCCTCCCCCTTAGTGAGATATCTCCGGACCCCCCCCCCCCAATTTCACCTTACGTAATTAATGGACGTTCAGGAAAGCCAAGTTATTTTCCTATACTAGTTCGAAAAAACGTAAATAAAACAAAAAAAAAATTGGTAGGGATTACCTAACTTGAGTTCCCCGCGCTCAAGATTTTGCAAACTGAGCCTGCTGGAACATACAACTTGAAAGGCAACTATCCTGACAGAGTCCAAAATTCGATCTAGTCCCTATCATCTGTAGTACTGCTTACAAGCAAGTCCCTGACATCACGGTCTCCAGATAACCCGCAATGACAGAGATAAATATAAAGTTTTACAAGAAACGCACTATATCTTTATTATGTGGAACAAAAATTAACGCACATTCACAGCCTTTTATTTTTTGTTTTGCTCAGGTCGTCGAGGTCATTAGAGGCGAGAACTAATTGGTGGGGCGAGTGGGGGGGAGAGAGAGATAGAGAGACTCGTAAGGAGCGGGAAGGAATGCGGCCATCGCCTTTTGAAGGGAGCATTACGGCATTCGCCTGGAGTAATTACGGAAAATCATGGAAAACTGAAATCTGAATGTCCGCAAGGGGATTCGAACCTACTTCCTCCCGATTGCAAAATCAGAGCGTTAGCACGCTCGGTTGCCAGGTTTCAACTTGATCGTGGATAAAAAGAAGTCTCCGCAGATGACTATCTCAAACAGCATTTAATCAGCATATACATTTATTGTAAACTGATGTATACCGGGGTTAGATATAGTTACGCTATACACATACAGTTTACAAAAAAAAAAAACAACATAAATTCACGTAATGTTAATTCCAAATCTAAGTTGTTAACAGATTCAGGGGAAGCATGATCAGTTTGAGGAAGGACGCCACTGTAAGGTCGCAGGGGTCAATCGGAGGTTGTATCTACATCTACATCCATACCCTGCGAGTCACAAACATCGTGGGTGGCAGAGGGTGCTAAGCACCAATCCTAAACCCGCGCATTCCAATCCCGAATAGCGCGAGGAAAGAAGGAATACATAAAAGCATCCGTAAGGCATCTTATTTCTCTAATCTTATCCCTCCGGTCATTGCGACCTAAATAGGTTGGCGGAAGAAATATTTTATTGCACTCGAAATTTAATTTTTTTCGCATATTTTCCAATAAATTCGAACGCAAGCTACGTCGTCTGTCTTCCAAACTATCCCAGCCCAATCTATGTATCAATTCTGTGACGCTTTCATAAGGGCCGTAGCAACCAGTCACAAATCGAGCGGCTCTCCTCTGCACCCTCTCCACTGAGTCAATCAGAACCTTGCGATACGGATCCCAAACTCCACAACAGTAATCCAGATGCGGACGCACTAGTGTTCTATGCGCTATCTCCTTTGTATGAGTATTACAATTCCTCAAAATACGACCTATGAATCGTAATTTAGAATTCGCCTTGCCTACGACGGAAGCTATGTGCATGTCCCATTTCATGTTGCTTTGTACTATCACCCCCAGATACTTCAGGGAATCAACCGTGTCAACAGCTGAATTACTTATTTTGTACTCGTGGACAAACTGATTCTTTTTGGTACTTATGCGCATTGCCTTGCACTTTTTTGCAATTAAGTGTAAGCTGCCATTTACGGCACCAATCTAAAATAGCATCCAAATCGCGCTGAATTTCTAAGCAATCGTCGGGCACCTTATTTTCCTATAGATAACTGCATCGTCGGTAAACAATCGCAACCAGCATTTGACGTTGTCACCTACATCGCTTATAAATATTAAGAAAAGAAGTGGTCCTATTACACTTCCTTGAGGAACGCCCGAAGTAACATTTATATTTGAAGAGGCTTCCCCGTCGACAACGACATACTGTGATCGATCAGTTAGAAAATCACGTATCCACTCGCAAATCTGAGCCGAAATACCGTAAGCTCGAATCTTCGCTAAAAGTCGGTTGTGTGGTACAGAATCAAAAGCTTTCTGAAAATCTAAGAAAACTGCATCAACTTGCGAACCTGCATCGATAACTTTCATTACCAGAGGGAGTTTTTATAGTTTTTTACTTTAGGAAAGTATTGCTCATTGCTGAGACCGGGAAACCAGAACATTGTGAACTAGTGGAAAGTTGAGTCAGCTGTCACGTGGTGCGCGGCTTGAGGCGCCACTGGAAGCGACACGCAAGCCGTCCGGCCTTGCCCAATGTGTTTTTTGTCTACAGGAACGAGACGGAACGTGTCGGTCGTGTTATCGCTGACGGGCGAGTCGCTAGACGTCGACCGCAGTTACCGCCGTCTATCACAGCGAAGACAGCTCAGTTTTAACATGCATTTTGCATTCACTTCTAAGCAAACGCCAGAATGGAGTTGTCGACGTAAAGCGAAGTCTTAAACCGGCAACACACTAGCTAGCTGTAACTGTAACCGTTACTGTTGTCAAAAACCATAGTGCGTACGTGGCTCGCGAACTTAGTGCGAGCGGAACGTGTTGCGTTCGCAGCGAACCGACAGTAAACGCGTACTCATTCTGTAACTGAAACCGTTACACGTTACTGCTGCTAGAAACTATAGTGTGTACGTGGTTCGCTAGCCTATAGCCGCGTATTCACTTGAGCGTTCGCCCAGAATGAGCATTCGTTCGCCCTGTTTTGCTCAGATGTGTACAGGACGAGCCGAATGGATCCGCATGACTCAGACCGAACCGAGAGTTGTTGGTACTTCAAAGTGAGTACGCGCTTTGTGTCTGTGGTCGAACCGAACGATATGAGCCGACTGCCCCCTCTCCTTTCAGTCATCTGCTGTCGACAGACGTGTCTAGCGCTTAATTTGTATACATTGTTATTATTATTTTGCTTCTATAAATATGGAAATGTCTCAGGATAATTCTCTTGCCCTCCGCGATTCACTAAAAGTGGGTGGCGGAAGGTGTATTGCAACCAACTCTTATCGGGTATTACCAAAACTATCCCGTGCTGTGGAACCCCAAGGATGAATTTTATTATAATAATTTAAAAAAAGGAAGATGCATGAAATGAATTTCTGACCTTATGCAAATTTCCAAAGATGAACGTCGCAAGAAAATTGAAAGCCACAAGAGGTCCTCCTACCTTGTGTTGCAAATTGAAAAAAAAAGTTTTTTTTTTCAGATTTGTAAAAAAAATATAAAAAAAAACGAAAAAACCTAGCACCCCTGTTTTTTTGTAATTTTTTTTTCAGAAAACAATATATTTGATAAATTATAGTTTTATTTGCGGAACTGACATTTTACATGTGTGTTTTAAATCATATAATGTCTTACATAATGATTCATAAACGTATCTATACAGGAAACAATTTTATTCATCCTTTATGTCAGTACCACATTCACTAGTATCAGTACTACACTAGTTTGGTCGGAGTCCGAATTTTCTGTTTCTTTTTCTGTCTTCTCTAGATCCATAACTTTAGAAATAGTTACACTTACTTTTACTGGTTGTATTGTACGCAAAAGCTTTTGAGATTGCAATTTTAAATTGTGAGCAAAGTACACACTGTGCATAAAGACTGCGCCGATAGTTCTATATTACGGTACTTAAGTTTGAATTTAAATCTATTATCATACAAAATAGGAGCTTTATTTATTTTCAATCACTGGTTTATGCCAACGTTTGCAAGGAAATTATTCATAATTACTGACAATTTAATGACTCAATATACGCTGCGAGTTTAACAAGTATACGAATATAAGTAAAGCACAATAAGTAATAAAAAGAGGCAAAAAACCGTTGATAAATTTAAAATTCCTTATTTTTTAAAAAAGATCCGTAGGTCTACAGATAAATTTGTAGGGCCTGGCAGGAATAGTTCAAATAGCGAGTATCACTCCAAATAAGGGGGAACGGGGATTCCTTCTAACGCATCCTAGTCTTTTCAGGAGGTCCCCTTTCGTAAAAGAAAACTTCAGTCAATGTTGCCAATATTTTTGTATTTTTTTTTCTACTGAACCAGAAAAATATAGTAGATCTAAAAATTAAGATAAGTACTTAGTATAAACTCTAAAACAGTCATATTAAACGATAAATGCCTTAAAATTGGAAATTTAGTAGTTATAGAAAAAAAACATGTCCCAGAAAAAAAAGTTTTTTTGCAACACTACTCCAGTGGCATCGACGTCTATGTGGGGTAAAAAAGAAAAAGGTTTCAATTCATTACGTTTTTATGCGTATTGTCTTTTCCGATCCGATCTAAAACATAAATTCTGTAATCATCTAACAGTTCATGCATACGAAATGACTGTCACACTGTGGCACTAAATGTTAGAGAACGTAGATGGTGTAATAAGGCAGTCAAGATAAATATACAGACAGCCCCTGGTCCCGCGGATGAAATACGCTATGTTGCGTTTTGACGTGAAGTCTGAAAGCTGTGAAAGTTAAGATAATTGTACACTAATTAGAATCTATTTTTCGTTTAACGCGATTCATTGAATTAAATGCTGGCCGTATTTTGATGGGGTTAGGGAGCGTCCATAAACTACGTGACTCGGTCTAGGAAAGGGGCAGGGGTAGAAATCTACACTGGCCCACGTGGGGAGAGGGGGTGTTCGTAGCCAGGCCACATTGCTTTTCATTCATATATTTGTATAGTTAAAATAAGAACAAAACACACAGCAGCATGTGAATATTAGTTCCGTCATTTAATTGTATCAGTATGAAATTTCCGATAGTCTGACGAGAGAAAACTGTACAAAATGTCTTAAGGAATCAATAGTGCAGTGGTTCCCAAATGGTGGTCCGCGGAACCCTGGGGTTCCGTGGAAGGGTCACAAGGGTTCCATATTCCGTCCGAGAATTAAATAAAATGTTCGTTGAACAGAGTCATAACCGCGCCGTGAGAAGGCTGTCATGGTTCTGCTTCCGTTTGTGATGACTTTCCGATGCGAGACTGGTTTTTTTTAGCTTACGCTTATAAAAATGGGGAACCGCCAAAAAATGTATGATCAATTAGGGTTCAGCGGCCAAAAGGAAATTGGGAACCTCTGTAATAGTGGAAGAAAACTACGTGCCAAGCTGGGGAGGGGAGGGGGGAGGACTAGGCAAAAGCCACGTCAGGGTAGATGGGGAGGAGGGGGTTGAGAGGATGTCAGAATCGGACTACTTAGTTTATGGACTCCCATGGTCCTACGAATAAAATGGAGTATATTGCATTTGGTGTGATGTGATACGAGAAATTATGGTAAAAGTGCTAGGAAATTAGTTTCCAATCTTCCTTGCACGAGATTCCGGGAAAAATAAGGTACACACTTTATCATTATTCTTGGCCGCCGCTAAAAAATTCTATCACTCTTATCTTGCACAATCCTACATCAACGTCATCCTAAGAAACAGTAACGCAATACTTGCTGGTCAGTATTGCGTTATTGTTTCCTGGGATGACACTGATGTAGGATTGTGCAAGATAAGAGTGATAGAATTTTTTAGCGGCGGCCAAGAATAATGATAAAGTGTGTACGTTTTATATTTTTGAATAAAAATCCGTCTTCTAACAACTGTTTTTATTTTTAACTTTCATCTACCAGACGCCTTTCGCCCTTCTGGAGTGGGGCATCGTCAGTGGCTATAAATAACATAATATTTTGATCATATTTGTGTATGCCAATCTAGTACATTAATTATATACAAATATTCATGCTGTAATATTGTATCATCTGTAGGTTCAGTCTGTTATAATTATTCTATATATTGTTTTCATAGTATCTGTGTTCAAACATAAATTCACTTCTTAATACCAAATTATCTGTATGGTTACAAGCTTTATGTACATAAACTCTACTTACTAAAAATTGTAGTGGCTAGCACATTTTTAGTAAGTAGAGTATCTGTGTTCAAACATAAATTCACTTCTTAATACTAAATTATCTGTATGGTTACAAGCTTTATGTACATAAACTCTACTTACTAAAAATTGTGCTAGCTACTACAATTTTTAGTAAGTAGAGTTTATGTACATAAAGCTTGTAACCATACAGATAATTTAGTATTAAGAAGTGAATTTATGTTTGAACACAGATACTATGAAAACAATATATAGAATAATTATAACAGACTGAACCTACAGATGATACAATATTACAGCATGAATATTTGTATATAATTAATGTGCTAGATTGGCATACACAAATATGATCAAAATATTATGTTATTTATAGCCACTGACGATGCCCCACTCCAGAAGGGCGAAACGCGTCTGGTAGATGAAAGTTAAAAATAAAAACAGTTGTTAGAAGACGGATTTTTATTCAAAAATATTTATGCAACAACTGTGGAACATGGCCTACAACAAAGTTAATGTGTACGTTTTACTTAAATGTGTCGTCGAAACGCTGAGAAATTAAGATGAAAATGTTCACAAATTAGTATCAATGTGAAGGTTACTTTTCGCAGTCGAAATGTTTATCGATTATCGCGATTCCAGCGTATAGTATTATGCGGAGCAATTAACGTACATTTTCTTTTCCCCCTCCACTAGACATGTGTTAACTGTGGCATAGTCTTTTTAAGAGAAGGCACATCAACAGTCCACATGAACGAAGTTGTAAGCGTCACTGCTGACGATGTTGGGGTCTTGAGTTTGCAGGTCGATATGAGCCAGCCGCTGGTCGCTGTCAGCTCACAGCTGGGGCAGGCAGGCTGACGGGCGCCGCTCCTTGCCATTGTTCGCCGTAGCCTGGCCTTGGCCTCATCCGCAGGTGTTACCCGGCAGGTAACGTGCGACAGTTTTCCTTCTCGTGAATCTCGCCAGTTCTCTCTGTCGTAAATAGCATCAGGCGCGCGTTTATAGCATCACGCGACCGTGTTGGCACCGCTATACAGCTGACGTGGACGTTGGAAATTGCATTCGAATACTTGTATACTTTGTACTTGATAACTGCACAGGTCATACCAAACCCAATGAATTGGCCCTTATCATTCGAGCATGGAATTCATAAGGACTCCAGGTCGATCCCCGGTTCAGCCATCTAGATTTCAGTTATCATGGTGTACCGAAGTCATTCCAAGCCAATGCCTGGTTGGTTGCAGCAAAAGGCGCAGGTCGATTTTCTTCCCGTTTCGTTACCCACAATGTACTCTCGCCTTAATGACCTCATCATCGACGAGCGGTAAAGGCTTAAAAAACAGAAGACATTTTGAACCGCTACATTTCGATTGCTATGAACGTCAAGTTCAGAATTTCTGCAAATTCCTTCATCATCATCATCATCATCTTTTTTTTCTTTCTTTTTTTTTCTTAAAAAATTCATCGTTAATTCCTGCTAAGCTGTTCTTAATTGCTACAATACCTATTTTCTTGGGTAGCTTTTGACTATTCTTTTGCGGTTTATTAGTTCCGAGCTTTATGTACCTATCCATTAAAATGGATAGAGAAATTAACTGGGCAGCAAATATTTTATTTTAAATAAGAGTTTAAAGTCTTGTTATTAGAGGCTATCTGCTAAGTTATATCTACCCATCTCAACAAATGGCTGGATTAAGGAACGAGAATCAGTAGACTGGACGCTAATGGAATATTGGACATCGCAAGTGGCACACTCTCCAAATCTATGATGGCGGGGCTTCAAAACATCCAACTACATCACCCACAGGATACCTTGTACGTCATATTCAATATAATAATATACCTATAGCTCGAGGTGCACTAAGTCAATGTTTACGACTTCTCTTTTTCTCAGATGTTAACTCTTACATTTACAACTTCACAAAGGCGTTAATGACACGACTGTCTGTATTTGGATTTGATGTCTGTAATGAACGTGGCAATTTCCAGGCAAGACATTTCCGTAACCTGCTTACCTTGAGAAACTAATTACTGTTGGATAATACTGTAATGGGCGCGTAGTTTAATGTTTCTTTCTACCTGTGTAATCGTTTCGTCGAGGCTTATAAAGAGTCTGTATCTTGCTGTCGTCAACGTAGTATTGCCTTCATTGAATTAATTTACTTAATCTGAGAGAGATGTATTGACTTGGAAGTGAACCTTCAATACTGCATCTGCCTGAACCAACACTATTAAACTGAATAATACTTCAGTCTGTTTGCTGCTTATTTCTGGAACGTAGCGGGATAAAACTTATCACCTATTAACAACTTTCCTCCATCCTATTAATCTTGCTGTTAACAATAACATTGCACGAAAAAAAAAATCCAAAATCCATTAGATCTCGGGGTTAGTATATTCATGTTTTACACATCTGATTCGATATTCTATTTCGCCACATATGCTGTGTCTAATCGCCGTTTTGTGAATTCGGCATACCATGTTTACTTGTAACAACGTGGTTGGTGCATGCTTATTATTATTATTATTTTATCTTTGTCCTGGTTCCCTTAGTTTTATTTACTAAAATGTCAGTTGGCCAATCAGTTAACAGATGTTAATATCAAGCTCACTTTTTCCCCTGTATAATCACCTTGTACCACAGTAAGTATAAAACAAGTATACACTCAAACTTAAAAAAACAACTTATCTTCGTGCCATGTGTGGAATCTTCTGTTTTTTTTTTTTTAATCTGCTTAACGTCTCTCTAATAGCGAGGTCTTTAGAGATGGGGGACTTTAGAGATGGGGGGATCTTCTGGTGTTTTTTTTCCCCGATTTCTTCAGGAGCAGTACCGACTCTGAGATCCAAGAAGCTAATGTTATTAAGAGATACTGAACTTTTTTTTTTACTATTGGCATTCGGCCTTGTAGCCATTCAGCCAGCAACTGAATTTCTTTTATTCTTAAAGTGTATGTATAGAACCTTCTCGTGTTATTATTGATAATAACAAGTGACAGGATAATACAGGACGGACACAACACTTAATTAAAACCACCCCTGCCCTAGACCGGACTCGAACCGGCGACCCGTGCAACTTTAAGTCAGCTCGCTAGCCCCGCGCTGCCTGGGCCGGCGATACTCACTGTGACATGTGTGTTAAATCTTTAGTTTAATCCCCACCACCTTCGTTTACGCTAGAAACTTCGCAACATTAAGAACTACCCACGAACGCTTCGATATCTATCGACACTTACACGTAAGTTTAAACTTTATGAAGATTAATAGGTACTCGAACGTCGAAAACCTAAGGAGACAACGTGCGACTAATATTTCAACGCAAATCGTGCTTTTAAGTCTGTTGGAAGTGTAATAGTATTAAGAAACAAAATTTGTTCATTCAAATATCACTTCCCTTGAAGGTTGATCATAAAATGAACAGCCATGCACTGTCCGGGAATTGTACTAAAAACCCTCCAATTGGAATATACAAATCGATGTAGCATATATGTTTAAGAAGATATATATATGTCGTGACCTGGTGACAGGGTTTCTATTGGCTGCGCATTCAGCCCAGTCGTAGCCGCCTTAACCTAACCCGGCAATACTACCGGGTAAAGAGGGCCTACATTTTAAGGTTGAATCCGAACCACATAAGCAATCTGGCATACTTCACATTACAAAGCAAGCTGTGCCGGAGATGGAGGTATGGTTAAGGGCCTACAAAAAACCCCGCCGAGACAGAGATTCGATCTCCAGTCAGACGCCTTAACCATTGAGCCACCAGACCGCTCCAGAAACCAGTGATATATCGTGTAACCCTTCGCTGAACTTTTGAAAGATTCATATAGCGTGTTGTGTGGCATTTCCTTTTAAATTATCCTTATTTTGTTATGGTCGAGGTCATTAGAGGCGGGAAAGGAATGGGGGCAAAAACGGGAAGGAATTCGGCCATGACATTTTGAAGGAACCATTTTGGCATTCGCCTGGAATTAATTGGGGAAACGACGGAAAGCCAAATCTGGATGGCCGGACAGGATTCGAACCGGTGTCCTCCCGAACAAAAGGCCAGTGCATTGCCGCCCATCCACCTCGCTTGATTTAAAATAGCCATCTTTTTCAGTCTCTGTATTCTTTATTCTTAAAGCTGAAGTGGTATCTACTAGAGTTCAAGAAATTTCATTACCCGGTAACTCGTTAAAGTAAATTTGGGTGACTAAGAGTAATACCAAACTACACTAGTGTACAAAATTAAAGCAACAAACCACTATTTCTACTTCCTGGGTCTAATTAACAATATAATCATACAAACTGTCAATAAATGTCTGCACAGTCATGTTCTGCACGGAAGATGGCATTCTGGTCATCGTACAACCATGCCAACGATGACGTCACGGCACCTATGAAACGGATTAGTGTTTGATCCACAATCGCTGTGTACACATTCACAGACGGTGCTTCATGGCACAGAGAAGACGCCTACCAGACTCTGCGGTGGAGAGGCACAGGAAGAATGGAAGCAAGACAGTCTCAAACTGATGTAGCCCAATGACTTAATGTGAATCGTTCTATTATTTCTAGGATGTTGCGACAGTTTATAGAGACCGAACACCTGTGACTTAAGAAACAGAAGACCGTTATTTGGCTATAAGGCATGACGGTGCTGGCATCTGACCTCGCAGAATCCACTGGAACAGTTGTATCAATGCAAACAGTATACAGAAGGCTTTGGCAGACTGGCCATTACTGTCGGAGACCTGCTGTATGGGTACCACTTAAGGCGCCTTCCCACGGCGCGTCCCTCGGTGCGTGGTTGTGGACGCCTTCCATCTTTGCCGCGTATGCTAGCAGGTACGGCGCGCTTCGACCCACCGCCACGCGGTAAAAGATGAAAGGCGCGTACTACGACATCACACACCGTGGGAATGAGCCTTGACGCGTCTTCACGGAAGAGAAAGTCTACAGTGATGTCGTTAACATGCCAACTGGACGGTCGGACAGTGGGCCAATGTTCTTTTCACAAATGAGTCCCATTTTGGTCTGGAGAGTGGTTCTCGACAGATTCGCATCTGGAGGAAACATGGAACATGATTTCTGGACCCAAAATTTGGGGAAAGAGACCGATATAGAGGAGGATCCCTAATGGTGTGGGCAGGAAGAATGGGCGTTATTGCCTCAACATGAGATTGATGATATCATTCACAGTATGCCCCGCCGTTGTCAGGCCTGTATTGCTGTCCCATATTGAGCACATTTGCCAGAGCTTTTGCCTGTATGGACTTAGATGTGCGGACCAAAGCACTTACGCTAGGTGTTTGTATTTTCGAGCAGCAGTATTAGCAGAAGCTTTGGTTATGCTGAAATACTGCCTGTACCAGAATCAGAAATAATCTATTACAGCGTAAGACACGATAAATTTAATTTTCATAATTTGTAATTGTCTTGCCGAGTGCTATGTTTGTGACGTCATTAATATCGTGGAGCTTTTCCCGCGTTATGAAGCGCGAGTAGCAGAAAAAATCTAAAAAAAATCCAAATGTAAGAAGATTCCTCGATCCTAGCTTTTATATGTCGGAGGTACTCCCAGCTCTCTGAAAGACTTTATATACGTTTTCCGCTTATTTTATTTCTTGTGATTGGACCAACAGTAAACGTGGAATCTGACACGTGGGTCGTCTGGCGTATTTTTTTGTGAGCAAAGCCAAGTGTGTAAAACTTCTTGATAGTGCAGCATAGCCCAGCACTAGCCCTATTCAAACGCCTTGCAATTTTATTTTGTGTGTTAATATTAATTGTTGGTTTCTGTCCTATCGTCAGAAAATTGTGTAAATAAGGAACATTATGGTGACTAAGTACTCGTAGCTAAGCCTCTGTACGTCGAAAGGGCCGCGCCCCCCCCCCCCCTGTTCGAATCTCGATCTCGGCTGGGATTTTAAAAATCTCTCAACTCGACCTTCGCCTCTGACACAGCTTGCTTTGTACTGTACTGTGAAGTACTCAAGAACGCTTAACGTTAAGTTGTTGGTCCCCTGCGTGCGATAGTTTATTCGATTTTTTGATAGAGCAGAGTAATTTTACAGCGATATTGTTACAGCCTACTTTTACCAAGTTTTTTTGGTTAATTATATAAATTAATAAATAACTCCAATCCATTTTAATTGCTTTTTTAATGTCATTGTCAGGCACTTTATTCACAGTAATATCTGACCACTTCAACTCATTTTTATGCTGCCTGCAGTGATAAGTAAAAATATAAAATGTGTGGACTTACTTTAATATTGAAAGTAATAATCGAAGTCTTACTGGTCTTAACTTATGGGAAAATCAAATTAATAATGAAGGAAAAAACTACATAGCGCAAGTAACAGATTGCTTTTCCAGCGGAATGAGCAGTTCCTCTCCTATGCGTGTCCCTATTGTTCTTGTATGTATACGAATGACTGAGCAAAGCGCATGTATAGTGTTTTGTTTCTGCTTTATTTATGATGACGAAAAGCGGGAAGAGTCAAACACGTTGCCAGACCGTTCAAGGACATCAGCGTATTACGTCACCATTAGCCAGACGAAGCACGTTCAACAGCGTCGAGTGCACTCATTGCATAATCACTGCGGATAGCTTAAGGATATAACTCAGATGTTTGGCAAACGAATTTTACACTACCATCCCTAACATGCTAGCTAAATACAACTGACTGCTGAATATTTCTTTCACCAACCCGCTTGCAGCCAGCTCAATCCCATATGGCCGTTAAACGCCGCCATAGTATTCTACCAGAGACAATACAATTCTACCGACCTAGATCAAGAGGCGGATAATGTAATTGTAGCACATTAAACTGAAGTTAACTGTTTGAAGTATGAAGATGGTGCACCAGTTTGTTAGTCAAACGTAGAGTAATGCTACCGCCTAAAATAAGTGCTAAAATTAATTTCTCTTCTAATAATTCTTTTCACTATCTAACCTTCTCTCTCTTTTCAAATCTAATAAGTTTAGCGTAAGAGAAACAGCTAATTAAAGCCTTGTCGGAATAAAATCATTCGATAACTCATTCGGCTTTAATCTTTTCACTAATTTTCAATACGTCGCATTATTCTGTTAATTTTTCCTTGTATACTTTTTATTTAGGTAAAACCGTAACTAAGTAAGGTACAAAGTTAATTAAAAAAGACGAAATTAGTGAATGCACATATTGGCATTGTGTAATCAGACTACCATTGCGCTTCTGCAAAAAAAAAAAAAAAAAAAAAAAAAAAAAAAAAAACACCATACTACAGCATAATCTCTGGTTGCATAAGTTCATGAGAAAGCAAGTGACTTGTAGGCAAGACAAACATACAATCATCGTGGAAACTTACCAGTCAGTTGCTCCTTCAGTCAAAGTTAAGTTTTTACGCCAGCTCATTTTCGCGCCATCTCAGTAAGGGAGCGTGCATAAATCACGTAGCTCCATTTTGGCCTCCTGTGAACCCCACCCCCCTCCCTCCCACGTAGCCCTACGTGGCTTTTGCCTCTACCCCCCCCCCTCCCCCACGTAGCAGGTAGGTTTTTTCCCCATTTGATTCCAGAAAACATTTTGTACTGTTTTCTCTTGACAGACTATTGTAAATTACATAAGGAGATAATTAACTGAGGGAAACTAATATTCACATGCTGTTGTGAGTTCTGTTCCTCATTTTAACTGTGAAAAATGTTATGAAAGGAAAGCTACGTGGCCTGGCTCGGAACCCCCCACCCCTCCCTCCACGTAGCCCAGCGTAGCCTTTCAGCCAACCCCCCCCCCCCCCCCATGGACCGAGCCACGTAGTTTGTGCACGGTCCCTAATTACATTTGTGCTTCTTTTTAACTTGCGCGCAGTGTAACTTCCCGTAAAAGAAAGCACGGCATTTCTCGAATTACAAGTGGCTTCTATATTTGTTTGTCGAAAGAGAAAACACTTAACACTTAGCACTATCTTGTACTTACATGTCGAATCGATACAACAGCGTTAAAATAACGATTAGATTTTGAAGCATCACTTGTAAGCGTATTTGGCACTTGCGGATTCGAAATTAGGTGGTAATATATAATTTCATAATAAAATCGATAACAGCAAATCTGTGATTTTTTTCCCGTTTGCTTAATGCAATATAAGTTACGTTATTTTATATGAAACTGTATTGCACACAGACCTTAACAAGCGTTCACAAACCAAGTAGTTTTATTTTGTCCTCTTCCGCCATGTAGCCAACGAGGTTTCCCTTTCGTTTGTTAATTCCAAAAGACATTTTGTGCTGTTTCTGTTACGAGACTACCGTTAACATTATTGGGAATATAATGAACACCAATCATATTTGCTTTATAGGTATACTTGTAATTATAAATATTCTGAATCAGATGGTGTCACTAGCCACTCCTGTAAATAATAAATTATTCGTAAAACATCTATCTCAGGTAAGGCCAGAGAGAGCATCCATTCCTTCTTGACGTATTACTATAAAAACATCCTCCTCATCTCATGCATTATTTATTAATTGATAAAATATAGCTTATACCCACCGCGAAGAAAAACTAACAGTTACGTCTTTTTTATTTTTTTTTAATGTGGTTCTGCCACCTTTCTTCCCACATTACCAGAGAATGCACGATATCCTGCTTCCACAGTTCATTGACTCGGTTTTGGAGTTTGAAAATTTTCTGGAAAAATATTTGACATCACAATCACACTTGAAATATCATTTCGGAGAGCACCAGAATTGAGGCAAACTCAAGTTCACTTAACAAAACAAAATCAGATTTTTTTTTCAACGAACAGGATGGTAACACGCCGTCGATCCGAATAATAACAATTTTGTTCAAGAGCATCAAAACAATACAAATTGTCGCTGATGGATGAAATTCCGTGTCACATCGGCAAGGGAATCTGAATCTTAGTTACTGCATGCCTAATGTTTTTAATACTTGATAACGGCAGATGCGTCGGCTATATTAAGCGCGCCGGCCCCGTGCTACACAAAGTCTATTACACGCACGCAAGGCACTGTTAATCTCGTATAGCTAATCTAAAATATGAAGGTAATTAAAACTATGGAAATAATATCCACACGTTTTTGTGCATTCTGCACTCCGTTTTAACTGTGCCAATTAAAATAAGTGATCAATTTCGTAGCTCTCCTCGGACCATCCGACCTCACGAATAGGGTTGCTACATGCCTTCTAGAATCTATAGAGTATTGTACGCTATTTCACGTGGACATACTCTCTACTCAGTACGTTAAAAATCTTTTAGCCAATTCACATTCTCATCTCGCTGGTTGACTTTTTAGGTACAAAAATAATAGCTGAACGATCATGCTATTAATTATCTAGAGAAATAATTTGACCGAGCGTTGAACGAACTATCCCAGCATTCGTTTGAAGTGATTTCCGGAAACGATTGAAAACCGTTTACCTGCAGTTATAGTTGAAAGGGTAGGAGTATTCTAAAAAAGTACGTTTCTGGAATACTGGAGTTATGATACAGATCCAATGAGAGAAATGATCATCTCGCAAGTTCATCGGCTGTGCGAATAGCAGTTAACTAGTTCTCAAGATACACATAATTGGTTCGTAATCCTTACTTCCATTTAATAACAAATAGCGACCGACAGATCTATGACGGTGCAAATATACAGAAGGAGGCTGTAGTTATAGCGTCCAGAAGACATACAAAAGCTGATGTCAAATGGGGCACACGTCACCCACAGCAACTTCCCATGACGGAATCGCAAAATACTTCAATAGAACATTAAGCATAGATAAACACTTGACACAAATCATATCCACAGTAATGCACCATGTGTCGCCTCTTTCCCACCCGCCCCCTCCCCCCTTTTTGTTACTAGGTCTGTTACGGAGAACTGTGAAAGCAGCTCCTTATGCTATGCAACAATCAGCTGTCAGCATTGTGTCGATGTCGTAATCTACTGTAACCGGAGGACATTTTCAGGAAGAACAACAGCAAATATTGTTTAATTCAAGATAAGAACCTAAGTATAGGTATTATTTTTTAAAAAATTATTCTTGAAGGTAAAATCTATATAAATTTTCTTCACGAAAGAGCAGATCTTGAATTTTGATTTTTGAGATGGATTTTAATCTAATTTTTATTAATATTGTCCCAGATGCTATCTTTTTTTTTTTTCTTCTTTTCTTTTTTTGCTGTCGTCAGTCTTTCGACTGGTTTGATGCAATCCTCCATCCTTTCCTATCCTGTGCTAACCTCTTCATTTCTACGTACCCCTTACAGCCCATGTCCTCAATTACCTGTTTCATATATTCTAATCTCTGTCTTCCTCTACAGTTCTTACCTTCGACTGTTCCCTCCACTAAAAAATTAACCAATCCATAATGTCTCAAAATATGACCTACCAGCCTGTCTGCTATCCTACAAAAACTAAACCGCTTTATGAGTATATAATATTGTTGTGGGATCGGTGGCAGGTTGAATCTTGTATTAATTGTAAAAGGCAAATATAACCTCCTTTTCTCTTTGGTGACAAATGCTCGGAAGAAATGGATGGCTGATTTTCTACCTTGAAGACTTGCACACTTGCCAGCCTAGCATTCCATTAATTACGCGAGGTGAAATATGGGGGGGGGGGGTCCGACAAAATCTCACGAAACCTCACCAAGGGGGAGAGGGGTCAACGGAGATCTCACGTGAGGTTTTGAAATTCTAGTAAAGTCGACTTTAGGAGGGTATTTGGTCCAAAAACCGACCTTAGGGGAGGGGGAGGGTATAACCGCCCTTGGAAGCATTAAACAAAAAAAGTCTCAGGAAGGTACGAGGTCGATTAGTAAAGGGGGGAGGGGTCTCACGTCAGTTTAGAGGAGGGGTCCGCCCAGATCTCACGAAGTCCGGGGGGGGGGGGGGTCTGAAATTCTAGAAAAACACCTCACGTAATACGCCCCTTCACCGCGTCGAGCCCGTTCTAGGACAGAGCGATTTTAACCGATTGTAGTGTTCATTCCGCCACTCTTGTACGGTGTGGAAACCATTTTTATATACATACACCATTGCATGAATCTGTAACGCGGCTATATCTGTTTCTTCTACCATTACGGAAAAAAAACTATTGAACAAGTGTGGGAGTTTTGACAGCTTGAGTGATTAGAATCCGACTTAAAGTCTTAGGTAAGTCATCTGGCGCCTGAACATGAAATTATAATCTGCCCTGAACAAACCTACAATTTGACTTAAGTTTAAAAATACTCAACCACTGCGTTTTGTTTCATAACTAATATTTCTACTAAAAGTGAGAGGTATAATTACGTAACGTCACCTGTCATCATAGCAGTATTATATTCTTTTGCCTAGAATATGCCATAACTTAAAAACTAATGAACAGATTTTGACGCGACTTTCAGTTTGAAAGGATACGTTCTGGCATAAAAATTTAAAATGTATACAGTTACGTTATCTTAACTGGGACGGGTCGAAAGATTAATTCCTTCTTTTTTTTTTTTTCTAACAGTTTAACGTCCCTTTTTAACAACGTGGTCTTTAGAGACGGGAAAGGATGGGGGCAAGGAATGGGAAGGAATTCGGCCATGGCCTTTTGAAGGAAGCATCCCGGCATTCACCTGGAGTGATTTGGGGAAACCATGGAAAACCCAAATCTGGATGCCCGGACGGGGATTCGATAATTCCTTCTTACAACAGCAACAAAAACAAATAAAAAACAAAAAATTCTTTAACTTATTCGATTCAAAAGCCAAAAATGTAATGGTATGGTTCGTAAACATTAAATAACATCATCATTTGATGGGATTAGAACCAGAAGATGCTTTGAACATAGATCTTTTTCGAGAGAAGATAATGGCAAATGGGGCAAGCTGAGACAAACGTTGCAAAAGAAAACGCGGTACCTTGGACAGAAGAGCGCAAACAGGCATATTCAAAATGAATGAAGGACTACTGGGTTAAAAAGAAGATTAAACTCGCTGACAAGTACACTAAGGCTTAATTAATGTGGTTCTAGTTTACTTCAACGAATATAGAAAAAAATATGACGCTAACCTAAAGCAATCTTTTGCTTCTTATAAGTATTGGGAATTCAGCCTTTTAAACACCCACAAATGGCCGTAATGTAGCATATCTAACAAATTAGCTGTAGCGATTTTATCGATTTTCAGCGAAGATTTTTTTGTAAAGAAGCAATGAATGGTGTACCTAATGAGGAAACAATGTATAAAAATTTGAAATAACATTTACAATATTGATTCTCATTATATAATTCGTACCAAATGTTGGTAAATTAATGACGACACATTACAAATCGACGTAAAATATAAGCATGTCCAAGTGGACTAAGATAGTGTATATATAAATTCTAAGATGGTTTCCCCACCAAGGACAGACAGGTATTGTTAAACTGTTGGATGGGCGGTTAAATTTGGGGCTGGCATTCGGATTGACACCAGTTGAAGACCCTGTACGGCCAACCAGCTATCGGTTTTCCAATGCATCTCGTAATCACTATGGTATGGTTCCTTCAAAAGGTCACCGTCAACTTCCTCACCATTCCTTGTCCATAAACCAATCACAGCTCTAATGAACGTGATATCGACCATTTGTAAACGCAATAATTAAAAAAGGAAATGAAACAGTGTAACTGGTCGAGTCACATCGTATTTTATATAAACCTTTCTATTGGTATGGTTATTCTCCAAAACCCTTCCACACTTAAGAATTTATACGCATCTGTGGAATGTACACACGTTATCATTATTCTTGGCCGCCGCTGAAAAATTCTATCACTCTCATCTTGCACAATCCTACATCAATGTCATTCTAAGAAACAGTAAGCAATACTAGCTCGTCAGTATTGCGTTACTGTTTCCTGGGATCACATTGATGTAGGATTGTCCAAGATAAGAGTGATAGAATTTTTCAGCGGCGGCCAAGAATAATGATAAAGTGTGTACTCTGGAGTGATAAGAGTTTCTTTTGTCTCAATACTTATGACCGTATGTTAAAAAACTTAATTTGATACTCAATCCCGAGGTTAGTTGGATCCTACCGAAGAAGGTGTACTAAGGTTACTAAGCCATTATATCAGACGTAGGATGGTTAATTTCTTCCTTTCGGGACCTACGGTTGAGCGTTGAATCCGAACTACGGAGCACCACATGAATAAAGCAAAGTCTGTAAAACTTCCTAGCCGCACCGAGATTTGAACCCGGGAGTCTGAACTTTCGATATGATTATCCACCATACTACCAGACCGCTCTAGGAGAACGATTAAGTGAGGAAGTAATTACTTCATTAAATTAAAAATAACGAATTAAACTAAAGTGACGGTAAATATTCTTGTCAGACATCAAAACTTCCATGTTTATGTTCGTTACTTGTCTCCATGAAAAAATAATGGGAAAGAAGCCTAAATGATGTATCCACGGAAGAATACAATGTTACCAAACCTATGTATTAGTTTCTATCACATTAAGGAAATATGGAAATGCTGAGGAATAACCGGGAATATGAGTTTACTGGTGCAAGTTTAGTAAATCACTCTGCAACTAACGTCAGCAGGAAGAGATCTGGAGACAGTAATAAAGAGTTTCACTTAGGGAAGGTGCCCACGATACGGAAAACGACGCGTAATTTGATGCAATCGCTTCTTTCTAAACACTCGCCACGGTGAAGCCGCACTTCTAGGGATGACGTCAGCGAGGCGTCACCGCAACAGTGGATAAACAGACCCACCCGCCGGGATGCCATCCAAAAGTGTCTACTCATGGCTGCTGGTAAGTTATGACGTCAAACACGTCACACTTCACGCGCTGAACTGAGGACTTTGCCCTTGGCGTCACGGATGTAGGCGGAGAGATGCCGCTCATGTTTCTTGGAAGCATACATGAGACGAGAAGGTATTGGCTTAACGGTATACAGCTTTCACTTCGAAATACACTGTAATCTTTACTTCCTCTGTGTGCCAATACTAGAAACTATGCCACTCGAGCACAATGCATATTTCCATATTTCAACTGTCGTTAATATCGCGAGTTCAACTACAGTAGTACTCATTAGGAGTACGATCAATAAGAATTGACCGAGCGTAGTGGGTGAGCAATTAACGCTCTGGGCTCGCATTCGGGAGGATGCTGGTTCGAATCCCCGTCCGGGCATCCAGATTTGGGTTTTCCATGGTTTCCTCAAATCACTCCACGAGAATGCCGGGATGCTTCCTTCAAAATGCCATGGCCGAGGGATGCTTCCTTCAAAATGCCATGGCCGAATTCCTTCCTGTTCCATATCCCCAGTCCCGTACAGACTCTAATGACCTCGACGTCGACGAGGTGTAAAGCCACAAGTAAAAAAAAAAAAAAAAAAAGGTAATGCTTTTTCTTGCGCACGTTTATTGGAATCTGGTGACTTTAGTTCACTTTTTTGTAACATCACATTCATCTGTTTGGCCCACATTTGCTAACAACTCTCGATAATGATATTTGTGGAAATCAAAACCGAAGTCGTATCAAGAATGGTGTAAATGTGTTCTGCACCTCCATTTCTGTTATCTTCGGGGCAGTGATTGGGGATTATAGCAACATTACATCAAGCCACCTATAATGTAATGGCCATATGTCAGAACCAAGCTTTGAATCTGATATAATAAAAGTTCCAAAAACAGGGAGAATGGATCAGTTGACGAATGCAAATTTTGTTTTAGGTATAATAAGCTGATATTCATGAGATCCGATATTTCCTTAGTAAGAAACAATTTGCGTTTGTCAGGAAAAAATTGCATTAAAATAGAACTATCTACAGCGGCGGCAGCCAATGATCTAGTGAAAAGCAACGTTTTCCCTAAACACAATCTGGAAGCATATATTCCGAGCCACCTAGTTACTAGACAAGGAATAATCAGGAACATAGAGACGTCACTAACAGAAGAGGAAATTTTAGCAGTCATTTGTAGTCCAGTTAAAGTCATTGCAATAAGAAGGTTTTACAAAAACACGGCCGAAAACGGTTTGACTACAAAGAAAGCCTTGCCGGTTTGTGCCATTACATTTAAGTCCCAGAGAAGGCCTGAGAATGTAAAAATCCATGGTGTCCGCTGCCCGGTAGAACCATATTTACAATCGGTTCTTCAGTGTTTTAACTGTTTTCGCTATGGTCACAACAGCAAACAATGCCGTAGCCAAACGCGCTGTAAGCTTTGCGGCGGCTCACACGATAGCAATAATTGCTCAAACCCCTCTCAACCCGTCTGTCTGCATTGCGCAGGCCCCCATTCGGCCATTGATAAAACATGCCCGGAATTTATGAAACAGAAAGCCATAAAAAGTAGGATGGCCTTTCAAGAAATTAGCTATCGGGAGGCACTGGCCTCATTTGACAATAGTCACTACGCTAGGGCCGCGGCAACTCCGCCACCCGACACCAGAGACATTTCCCAATTTCCGACACTACCCAACAACCAGGGGACACCCCTGCAGCCTCAGAGCATAGAAGCGCAACCTAATCCCCCTAAGCTATACCAAAGCACAAATACAGAACCACGTAGACGAGACTCCAGGACTACATCCGGAAGCTACTACAGAAGTGTCCGTCCTCAACAGACAGCTATACCGAAGCATAGCGACAGCTGGAAGGGTTACCAGCAATACCTAATACCGAACCAAAGAACAGTAGAACCATTATCAAGTAACAGATCTAATTCTGTAATCGAAGGAGGAGGCCCCCCAACCCTGCTGGGCAAGGACTATCTAATTGACACAATAATTAACTTCATCATCACCTTAGTACAGAAAATTCAACCTGGCGAGAGCTCAATACCAAGAGAGGCAATAAGAGAAAACATTACCAAATTGTTCAGCGACTCGATAGATATCTCCCCTTATGGCCAAGTTCAATAAAGTACTGCAGTGGAATATTCGATCTATCCACTCAAACAGGGAAAATCTGTTCCACCTCTTATATGAACACAACATCGCGATTGCGGGTCTAATAGAGACATGGTTAAAACCAACATCCAACTTTTTGAAACCAGGATATAACATCATACGGGCAGACCGGGAGGACGGGTACGGCGGAGTAGCCTTAATGGTAAAAGAAACCTTACAGTACAAAGAAATAAAACTAAACGTACATGAACCTGTCATTCAAGCTTGCGCAGCTAACATCAATTTCGACTTCGGGAAAATGACTGTATTAGTATGCTATAAGCCTCCAAATGCTCGTCTTACAAAACGAGAAATCCGATCGATCCTGCTCCAACTACCTCCCCCCATATTAATAATGGCGGATTTAAACGCCCATCACCAGAGCTGGGGCTGCGAATACAATTGTCGCCAGGGTAATGTACTTACCGAACTCATAGACGAACTGAACCTGGTCATATTAAATGACGGTTCTGAGACAAGATTACAACGACCTTCAGGAAGAAAATCAGTTGTAGATA
This sequence comes from Vandiemenella viatica, assembly GCA_031002005.1. Classification (NCBI taxonomy): domain Eukaryota; kingdom Metazoa; phylum Arthropoda; class Insecta; order Orthoptera; family Morabidae; genus Vandiemenella; species Vandiemenella viatica. Next base: position 209,840,189 of record JARYHS010008074.1, on the reverse strand, counting down.
TAACACTTATTTCCCCAGAGTGTGCATTTTACTTCGATTGGAAAACAGCATCAGATCCGTCGGGCTCTGATCACTACCCTATCTTGATGTCAACACCAGCGCAGATAGAAGACAACCAGGTGCTAACACCTACATACAGATGGAACATTAAAAAAGCCAACTGGCACCAATATAAACAGATAGCTACAGAGAAATTCAAAAACCTTCAACTGACAGGGGACAACAAAAAGGACTATTCGAAATTTGTGACAATAGTGGAAGAAACGGCTGCAGTAACCATTCCGGAATCCAAGACAAGACGCCCACAAAGGAGAACCTATTGCAGGTGGTGGGACGAGGAATGTAACCAAGCCATAAGAGATAGGAGACTAGCACTGACGCGTTACAAGAAACAACCCACCGAATCCAACTTCATTCTTCTCAATAAGACGCAAGCAATTACAAAAAGACTGCTAAAGAAGAAGAAGAGAGAAAACTGGGTAAATTTCTGCAACTCATTAAACTCAAAAACCCCTCCGACAGTGGTATGGAGACAGATTAGAGCAGTTCGGGACAGGTCAACCAGCCATCACACTCAAATCCCACAGACCGCCGCCATGAACCTCCTAAAGTCTCTGACCCCGGACTGGTGTAGTGTAGAACCCGCTCCCTCCCGGTATAGTAATACAAGCCACCCTCTCCTACAACCATTTACTCTCGATGAGCTAGAAAATACATTTACTAAAACAAAAAACTCCTGCCCGGGCCCAGATCAAATTCATTACGCCATGCTGAGCAACTTACCCGAGAACGGCAAGGTGATCTATCTACAAATAATGAATAACATATGGACATCTAGAACCTACACACCGTCCCTCAAAACAATAAGGGTAGTACCAATACTAAAACCAAACAAGGACCCCGCAGAAAGCTCGTCATTTCGCCCAATTTCTTTACTATCGTGCTCCCTGAAAACCCTGGAGCGAATGATAAAAGAAAGATTGGAATGGTACATCGAACATAACCGCCTATTGCCAGACCTACAGATAGGTTTTCAAAGAGGTAAGGGGACTAACGAAATCCTGGCTCATCTAGTCACCGATATCCAGCTGTGTTATGGAAACAATCACTACTTAACCGCACTATTCACCGATCTTACAAAAGCATACGACAATGTAGTTCTTCCTATCCTGGCTGACAAACTAAGGGGAATGAAGATCCCAGACAGATTCATAGACAACCTAATTGCCCTACTCGAGAATAGAATAGTGATCATACGTGAGGGGAACAAGACGTATGGACCAAGATTGACATCCAAAGGTCTACCTCAGGGCTCGATCCTCTCCCCACTACTGTTTAATATTTATTCCAGCGACCTGCACAAGAACATAATGGCGAACGTAAAGATTCTTCAGTATGTGGATGATGTATGCATCTATACAAGCTTCTTATCACTGCAGGCCTGTAAAAGAGCATTAAGTGCAACCACTAATAGGCTGGCGACTTGGATGATGCACAACGGCCTTGATCTCTCCCCTGAAAAGTCGTCCGTCATGGTCTTTACACGACACAGACTGCCCCAGATGACAAATATTTCTCTGGGACCCTTTAACTTCCCAGTGAAAAAAATTGTTACATACCTCGGCCTAAGGTTGGACCCTAACCTGGCTTGGTCAGCTCACATTCGGCACATACTGAAGAAGAGCGAAGCGGCAATCAACATCATACGAGCAGTGACAGGTAAAGCTTGGGGTGCAGACAGGAAGATCACACTAATGCTGTACCGAGCCCTAGTGCGCCCTCATCTCGACTATGGCAACATGTTTTTTGGCTCTGCTTCTAAATCGTTACTAACCGACATCGACAGATGCCAGTATCGTGCACATTAGACTATGCACCGGAGCCATGACATCTACCCCGACCAACGCACTGCTGGTGGAATGCTTAGAACCACCCCTACACATCCGTAGGGCATTTCTGGGGCGGAAGTTCATCCTAAGACTACTCGAAGTAAAGGATGATCAACTTATTGCAAAAATATCTGCTCTCACAATGCAATACACGGAACGGAGGTACTGGAAACAGAAGCCGGCCCCTACTCTAACAACCGCCTTCCGAGAAGTTAAAAAATATAGCAACATAATCTATAGATCACGCCTCCTTCCGGTACATCTGCACAGACTTTCGAGAGGTAAGACAAGACTAGACATTATCCTAGACACAAAATTTATAGCGGAAGGCAACCACAATGAAAAAATCTTAAAGGACCGCATTACAAAGCTGGCAGATAACCCCATATGCTTATACACAGACGGCTCTAAATCTGGAAATCGGGTGGGTTGCGCCTTCGCAGACCCTGCTAATGAAAAGAGGGGCTTATATCAACTCCCGGAAGAGGCATCGATCTATACCGCCGAACTACAAGCCATTTTAAAAGCCCTAGAATACGGCTTACATTTGCGGACGAACAGACTAATCATCATATCAGATTCCAGATCTGCTTTACTGAGATTATCTAACCTGGCGGCGGACAACGGCAGAAGCTGGCTGATATATGATATTGTACAGCTAGTAGCAAGACTCAGAGATAAAGGATCGGAAGTGACATTTATATGGGCCAAAGGTCACGCAGGAATAAGAGGCAACGAAGTAGCTGACCGACTAACTAAAGCAGCAGCACTCAATGGTGAGAAAATTAAACAAATTCCGGCGTCGGACTTGACCCCTATATTCCGCAATAAAACCAGATTAGAATGGGACAGGGAGTGGCGGTCAAAAGACACACATAAAGGTGAATACTATAGAAAAATCCATCCAACTATCCCACGCTCACACTGGCATGACAACATCCAAATCTCAAGGAAGATCACAACCTTTGTCTCGAGACTCAAATTCAACCACGGACGCTTCGCGAGCCACCTCTTTAGGATTAATGCGATCACCTCCCCCATTTGTGAATGTGATGGCATTAGTGTCGAGAACGTAGATCATATATTTTTTGCCTGTGGACGCCGCTGGGCAGAATCAACTGAATTAATAGAAGAACTGACTAAACACGGTGTGGTGTTCCCTTCCAAGATGCAGACCCTTCTCTACGAAAATAGGACGGAAATCTTCATGATTCTCTTCAATTTTGCAATAAGAAACAACATAGAAATATGACATTCTCATTTCTAAAACCCACATTACATTGAAAGATAACCAGTCTGTTGATTTCTGTACCAAAGGCTGTGTATTCTAAACTGTGGCTTAAGGGTAAATGTAACCACTGGAACAATTTACAAAACTTGTATGCTGAATTTTGTATGTACATGATGCATGTTATATATTGTATTTTAAGTTGTAAATATTTTATGTTAAAACGGTATCTTATGAATTTTATCCAACTATTGTATCATATTGTATTATTGTTTTTTATATTGTATTTATATTGTATTATATTGGGTTATATTGAGCATGTGTTCTATGAGGCACAGTAGATGAACGTATATCAAATGAAACCAGACATCAAAACTATTAAAAATCCACTTGTAGAAATAACCAAACTGTAACCAAGCTGGCTGTATGGTTTGTACCAAAAGCCAAATAAATTTAAAAAAAAAAAAAAAAAGTTTTGTCCACAGAGCACAAATCAGTCCAATTCGTAAGTCACAGGCCAAATGCTTGTTAAGTAATAAGTAAGTAGTTACTTTAAGGAGTAAATGCACTGAAATAGATCAGATAACTGTAGAGTTGGTTCGGCATACTTATTCCGTAATAGCTTTCAAAAGGACTGTGATTCACAAGACGAGCTTTCAAACAAAAAAAATCTCAACTTAAAACAGTGTATGAAATTTATTTGAGGTCATATGTGAAACTATCTTCACATTGTGATTATAATTTATTTAAAATGTAGCTTTATTAATGTATCTGACGTGTTGCAGCAATCATCACTTCCACCACCTAAGCCACCATTCCTCCTTACAACAATATCACTCGGTTGTTTTGTGACTATACCGTCTTGTACTTCTTGTCCATACTCTTGCGGGTATGCCTCTTCTTCCAACAACTTTCCAATTCCATATTCTTATTGGACACATTATTTCACCCATTCTTCTTACATTAGTAATTCTATTATGCCATATCTTCTTCAGTAAGAAATAAAATAAAAATTTAAAAATTAATATGTCGCTGCCACCTTTTGAGATTGTGCAATGGTGTGAAGTATTAATTCAAACATAATTTGACAGTGTTCAGTAAAATTCAACTTCCAATTGCTGGTTTAAACTGTTAGACGAATAAAACGGTGCTCTTTTTTCCTGACACTTTGTACTCCTTATCAACACCCAGCAAAAAAAAAAAAAAAAGTCCTGTAAGACGTTTCCTTGGTCCTAGGCATGGTATATCGGTGGGTCCTTCATCTCTGTAAAATATTTGATTTACGCTTTCCTTTTACCATACTTATTCCAGTCAATTATAATGGTCTGGAGGCTCAGTTCGTTAAGGCGCGCATTTAGGACACAGAAGGTACTCAGTCTCTGCTGTGATTTTTACGGGCCTTAAAAAGTGACCTTCACCTCAGGCAAAGCCTCGACCAACGTGTGGAACGTCCATTCGGCGCGTATAGCTCAATTGTCCGTGAAACAATGAACATTGAAGACGAGAGTGAGATACTTCTGTGGTTACTGTACCGAAAGTGGAGCAGGAGAAGAAAAAAGCTGCCGATATCTGTGCTTCTGAATCAATTTCATTTATTTTTCCATAGTAAAATAAAAAATATGTGAACGCAAGTGATAAAAAATATGACTGCCACATTCCTTGAAACCAATCAGACACTCAAACAGTATTTTATGGTTCAAAAGTACAGATAAAAGTTAAGATAAAGTTTCAGTGATGGATCAATGGAAAAATACTAAATTTCAGAATCTAAAACGTGTATTATTAGAGGAATATTAAATCAGGAATTAATAACAAGAAAAGTAAAAACTAAATAATTAAATCTGAATTTTCATTATTTATTTGATGTAATTGTATATTACGTGTTTTACAACTGAAAACTAAAAAATCCATTTCTGATTCATTTTCTTCAGTCGGTCGTGTCGTCGTTTCGACTGTTATAGACATTAGTATTATAAACGGGCCGCAGTTTGAGAAACACTGGCTTAGAGTGGTTGCGCGCCTAAGGTATCCTTTACCACTTCCTGCATCTGAAAACTCCGTCTGCGGGGCAGAACATTAATGTTTTGAAGGTGACAATAATGAATAACTTTAATTAGAAACTTTCAGTTAGTGTTTAATTCAGAATTACAGCTAAAAAAGAAGTCAGGAAAAGGAACGATCCGAACCTTCCTAATTACCTATTGGCAATACTTAGATATAGACGATACACAGTTCTGTGACTACAGTATCAGCCAGTATTACAGAACCATCACATTGGATCGTGGTGGTGCAATTGGCCCAGGATCAACTCAAGGACACGGCATACCTGTTTTTAGACCATTTCCCGGATCAACTTAGGCGAATTCTGGGACTGTCCCCAATTTCCGACTCATAAACGACACATTATACAAACAGAAATACACTTATAATGAAGAACACTCGTTACACATTTCACACGCATGCGTTTCCCAGCATTAAAAGAAATACGCTAAAAATAATATACACAAATAAAACGCTTACGTGCTTGGTTATTTTTTATTTATAAAAATGACAGATCAATTTTTGCTACATACTAGATAAAAAAAAACCAGTTGAACGAAGTGTTGGAATCGTTGAAGGCGACTGATAATATTCTCTCGTCAAAACATCTGAAACATTTTTAGCCAGTTTTGAAGGGGTCATTAAGGCCTGAAGACGTTATAACTTCGATAACCTATCAGCTTATTTTTAGAAATAAATACGTTATAAAACCAAGAAATTTCTTCGGACAATATCTGAATCACTTTTACATGAACTGATGAAGTTAGTTTTCCTAAAACTGGTGCAAGTTAAATTTACTGGCGTTTTTGACAAGAAACAGGTTGCAAGCAAATCTGTTACAAAATCATAGAATTTTCAACAAAATCAGAATTATAAAGAAACTATCAACAGAGTGTTAAATGAAACGTCAGATATTCGACCACACAGGCTAAACCGTAGAACGAGTTAGCAGTCATTTTTTTAAATTATTACACGTCAATCAAAAAGCCGAATAACAGCTGTTAGCGTTATTCATTGTTAGAATGACGCAAGTACGTATTTATTATGCTGCTATGGCACCAGTAAGCCTATCCGAGGCAAATTTGAACTGCCGAAATAACATTACTACAGCATTAACTAAAACTTAGTTACTAATAGGGGACGAGTTTTTCCATTCCTGCCAATGAACACAATGCAACGGAATGTAGAACTTCTGCCGTTAAAAAAAGTACAGTTGCAATGACTTCAATTATGAGAATGACTGTTTCTACACCTATGTCGTAAAAATCGACATACTTAATGCGAAAAACTACAACGGCCTCAAACTATGACAGAGGCGATTCAACGCTTCTGTTCTACCACGTCAAAATTATTCATTATTTCCTTTCTTTGTATTCAGTAGTGGCAGTGGTTAAAGCGTCTAACTGGAGATCGAAAAGTTCACGGTTCAAATCCCGGTCTTACCCATATCCATACTGAAAGTGGAAGCGAGTAAAATGTTAGCTATTCTAACGAATCATTGGCAGATAACTTCATGATAAAGTTATGAAAATACTATTATGTTGTACCGTCAGATAGTGGCGTGAAAACATGTTATTTAGACAGGTGGTTCTATCAGATGTAGACAGAAGCTGCCTGTTCGTCCGCTAGGTGTTGTTAACGTTCAAAGTATCTTGTTTTTACACCATCCGGTGGAATAGGCCTACCCGCGATGATTTTTACAATGCCGTAAGGCGTATGCTGGGAAAGCCTCCGTTCTTAGGCCTCTTTTCCACTTAGTGGCTAGTCGCGGGTGGCTGGCCGCGCTCGATTGTTATTTATTCAGATATAGCATTGGCCATACCCATTGACGCGACCGCGATTTGGCAGTCTTTACATATAAGTATTATCTTTCTTAAATTCCTTTCAGTACGATTAAGCACTACTCACTACTCACTGAGGGAAATCGTCCAATTGCATCTGGCTTAAAACCTCTGGCTAATTTTTTTATGAACATGATTTTGCTCTCACACCACACCTTCACTCATAATTTTTCAGTAGTATATACCGACGACTCCTTGCCATTTTTACTAAAAAAAAGGCTTCATTTTCTTCATTCTAGATTCCCAACCGTGTTATATGACTAGCTTCTCTGGCTATCGTAACATATCCAACAGCCCTTATTTCATTTATCTCAATTTCTCTTATATCAATTAGACGTCTCTCATCGTCGTAAAGTACTCAAGATCTTTACCATCATCTCTAGAACATGCTCTTATTTTCGTCTTCAGTTAACAGAAGTCTCTTAAAGTCGCCTCATTAGCAACTAAGCAGCTAGCCTCAAATTCGGCTTTAAATGCTTCGATTAAGTGTTACATTTTCCTTGTCCCTTTTTTACTGCGGTGAAGATTAATCATAACGAAAGCTAGGCCATTAAATTGTCAGTTAAAGAAAGAACACACGAACCTGGCTGAATGCCCACAAGGCCGATTGTGATTATGTATAATTTCCAAACAACCCAGCGTTACTTTTTTAGCGCAGGTTATTACAAAATAGTATTTTATGGTAGTACAATTATCACGTTCCCTTTAATAATACTTGTCTTCAGCCTTGGATTCCATGTTCTTGGCAATCTGACACGTGCTTGTATTATTGTTTCCATTTCGTGATCACTATGTCAATACTTACCGCGGTGGATGAACGATGCCATTTAGGTAGAGACGAGTTCGATCTCCGTCCGGCCACACAGATTTCCGTTTTCCATGGTTTCCCGAAATCATTCCAGGCGATAACCAGGATCATTACTTACATCAAAGGCTATGGTCGAATTACTTTCTGCTCCTTTTCTTCAGTCCTCTGCCGGATCTAATACACTCGATGACCAAGAGGCGTAAAGCCTTTTTTTTATTTTAAAAAATGCTTTTTTTGTGGAAGTCCATCCGCAGTTACTGTTCATCCTTTGTTTCTTACTCTGTGTAAGACTGTACCATTTCACTTGCTTAGTGATTATCGCTAATAATTAAATGTGTATTAAGATATTTTTCGGTAATATTTTTAAGAGCTTTATTAATTGGTAGTATACACCGGTATCAATAGGTTGCTTAATTTCAGTCAAGCCTTTTGCTCAGTTCATTACTGATTCGACATTTGAACGAAGTGTTGTAGTGATTCGTAGTCTATAAGTCGGGGAAATTTCCCATGCCGTAGAAGCTGGTCCGTGGAGGACGCTGGTTCCAATCAACGTCCGGCCATCAGGATTTGGGTTTTCCATGGTTTCCCCAAATCACTCCAGGCCTTCAAAAGGCCATGGCTGAATTCCCAATCCTTTCCCGCCTCTAATGACGTAAAGCCAGAAGCAAAATAATGTGATTGGTCAAATCTTCCTCAGAGGATAGCTGCGATTAGCTAGATTATCTGCACACCACCATGTTTTTCAGTAGTGTGTGAACGCTTATGATTAGGCATTTGGGTTAAGGCATTAAAACATGCACTGCAGAAAAAAGTTATTTAATCTTGCATTTTGGAGTTACTGTACTTAAGGTTGCTTGATAATTTTAATAATTCCTTGAAGATGACTAGAGTGATTTACGTAAAACTTGAAGGTTACTATTACAGGAGAGTGAGTCTAAGAACAGATCTCTCGGCGGAGATTCAATAAGGTGCATTGTTTTTCCACTGGTCTAAAACTACAAAAGTTATTAAAGCAACCACCACATCAGACATTTAAACATGGTAAAAAGTTATTAACGATCATCAGTAGAGCACCACCACTTAATGGAATGTAAGGCTGCTTTTCCACTGAGCGGCTAGTCGCGGGCGACCGCAGTCGCTAACGGCCAGTTTTGTAGCGACTGTTGTAGCGGCTGCGCGCGCGACTGTATTCCACAAACCAGCTGATTTTCAAAATGGATATCAAAGAAGTAACATCTCTTTACTTGTTAACAAAAAGAAAACGAAAACATAGGTACTGGATACATCCTTTGTTAACTGAACGCACCACAAAAGGTGTATTTTATTCGTTCTAAAATCAGTTACGGGATCATAACATAAATTTTTTCAATTACATATGAATATGTTTACTAAAGTCTCCCAAGCCGACTTGTTCAAGTTTCGGTCAGAGTATTCTGAACTCTCCATATTCCATATTGATGGCAAAGACTCAATTTCTCTGATGAAATCTTCCGTATTTGTGTCGTGCGTCATGTTGTCTTGCACAAAAAGCACGTCATTTTTCATTCACGTCACGCGTGTACTGACAACAATGGCACCGGAGGCGATCAGTCACTGCAAAAGAACTTTAAGTATTATCAGTAATTTTCCAGCCCTGAAATTCGTTACCATACGATTTTTTTTTTTCACGTCAACCAGAAACCATTGCAGGCGAAAGCCAGGATAGCTCTTTCAAAATCCACAGACTGATACCTTCCTGCTACCTGCCAGCATTAAGCTGCGTATCGACTATGCGCGGGCATAGTCTTCGTGAAGCCACCGTGCACGAGTAGCTACCATTTTCATTGTGATGTATAACATTGTATCCTATAAACCTAAACGAAAAGTGTGTTGATGGATAAGGAAATTGTATTTTAATAGAATGCAGTATGGTGTGAAATTTGAGATATGAGGCAATCGAGGATACAATAAGTTTTACGAGAATGACAGCGGTAGAGTTAGAATTCTTAAAATCATTGAGCCAAGTGAGGATAAAGTGAGCACTAAATTTCGGGAGGCGATTTCAATTAGTGAAGAATGCTGTAACTTCAAGATTTCTCGAGAACTAGTCTGCAATACCTTTTTCGAGTGTCAAAACAACCATTTTCGAGAATGGTTCCAGATGTTTATGATGCATTTTGCGAAGCCCTGAAATAAAGGGCAAAAATAAGCAAATAATCCCAATTTTATGTTAAAGTGTTTATTTTTATTCAATTTTCTGTTGCCATTCTTAACGAAAACTTACTTATTGAGTTAATCATGTCATTTGGCGATTCTATAGATTCGATGATTGGAAATTCAAGTGATGGTTGTGGTAGTAATGGAGGTGATAAAGTCAGAGTCAGATTAGGCTGCATATTTGCTATTTCACAAATAATCTTTGTCACCATACAAAAGGCGACACAATGTTCGAGGGATTGATGCGCGTAGAGGATACGCAGGTTTACTCTCCCGGCTATTATGACTTCGCCGAACACACATCTTTCGAATACCACGCGCATTCGTTAACCATTACACAATTACTTTCCTTATAGCACTACAAATTTCAAACAGTCTTAATACATCAGACCTTGATCATTATTTTTATTAGGTTTTATACAGATGCTGAACGGTATAATGAAATAGATATAGCAAAAATTAAGATTAAAGGGACAAAATACAAAAAGATGTTGATAGCAAAAGCCAACGTAGGCACCATGATATATTCCTAATAACTATAAGACAACTCTGACTAAACAAAAACACTGTTGGAGGGTCTCTCTAATAATAACGCGGTGCCTTGGGACTGTACTGACAATCATTTCAAAATTATTTTTGTTTCTTTTACAACCTCATTGAAATGACCACAGTAGGGTACGTATTGGAGACTGCACTATCTGTGCGGAATGACACTCACACGCCATAAAGTAGGTCGCTATCACGCCATGTTTTACACTGCAAGTTTATATGCAAAATTTTACGAAACAATATTGACTGAGGGGCGCAACATTTTTGTAGATATACTCTCATTCTGAACGATCCATGTTCCTTTTCGCTAATCCTATGATCGAGACAGTGTAATGTAGGCCAGATCCAATTTCTTCTTTCACTTAAAACAAGTAATGAAAATACCGAACCTAACGACACGTTTGACACAACGGAAAAACTATGAAGATGGTAAGGCCGCCGACGAATTTGTTAGTAATGTCAGAAACGATTCGATCTGAGGTGCCGTTCAGTTTTGTTATTTGAGTGGGAACTGATCTCGGCTCACCGAATCTACGTTTACGCCTATCCAAATCATACTCAAGCAATTTTACGTGGAGTATTAAAAAAGAAAGAAATAGATGAAAGAACTTGGAACTAATGAACATTTATGAGAAGTGTGAGAATTGCGAGCGCATGGGTAGCAGACACTGAGGAATGTTTCACACCGAAAGGGGAGTCAGACAAAGAAGTATATTGTCACCTGTCCTTTTTAAAGTTCTATTAGACTTTGTCATTGCAACAGTCCAGGGATACAGAAATCAAGCAGAGCTAAAGGTGATATACGCCAATGACAATTATATGGGAGAAGATAGAACAGGATCTGGAAAGACAATTAGAGAAATGATCGACTGCAATGGCGAAACATGGCCTGGAGATGAATAGAAAAAACCAAGAAAATGAAGATGGCAAGAAACACTGGCCCATCAAAGGATGTGTCACTCGACCGCAATAAATTGGAATGGTTAGAATGGTTTGTGTATTTGGGTATCAAGGTAACTATCAACGGAAGGATGGAGGAAGAAATGGTGCAGAGAATAAGGAAGAGATAAATGATGTATTCTGGAGGTGGAATATAAGAAAGAAAGCCAAAATTTTGCTCTATAAAGTAAATTACCAGCCAATGCTGACCTATGGTTCTGAAACCTGGACTTGGACAAAGAGAGATATTAGCAGACATCAGGCTGCAGAGATGAGGTTTATGACAGGGATAGAGAACTTTATAAGGGAAGATAAAATCAGAAATGAAAACATCAAGGAGAGATCACGTCAAGTACTGGAAGAATGTTAATAAAGAAGATACTGGGGCATGTTATGGGGATGGAGGTTGGTATGATGCCAAAGTTAGCACTCTTGAACAAAAGGGAAGTGAATGAAACTAATTGGAATACCACGGGCAAGATAGATGGACCAAGTGAAGAAAAACGCAAAGGCTGAGGGAATTGTTTGGAGACTAAGTGGTGGAGGAAAAATCTTGGAGTGACCGCCAGACTTGAAAGAGTTTGTGCTGGTCGACCTGCAAAATGAAATCACGATGGAAATAGGGAATGACCTATTGAGATTTTGGGGGAAATCTCTGCAGTTAGGAAAACGTTCACCCATGAGTCTGGCGGCGGTACAGCAACACCCGACGGATCACTACTCGCTCGGCGGTCATTTCAAACTCTGGACAGCAAAGGCTGATCCGAACCTCCAGCTACACGGAAAAACCCATGGCTTCGTGAGGATTCAGATCCCAATCGTCCAGACAATTGTTCTACTGATTGACCTAAGCCATCGCCAACTTTGTTCTGAACGGACGTCCGATATTTTAACATAAAGGAAAGTTTTAAAATATACGCCAAACAATATCTTTGAAAACAAAAAGAGATAATTTCTTTATATGCTTACAGAATGTTAATGAATTAAGGTTTGATTAGTTCATTTGTGCTTTACGGGTCGTCAACGATGATGTTATTAGAGCTAGGAGAAAACTGGAGGCAAGTAACCGGAAGGAAATTAGTCTCTCTTGTATGAAGGAAAAGTCCACGTATTTTAATAGGGCGATTAAAGGAAACCACAGAAAACCAAAACAAGGACAGCTGCACCCAGAAGTAGAATCAGAGTCCTCCAGAGTGTTGCGTGTCTTAGAGCTGCGTCGTTTTTGTACTCATCGTGGACGTTTTAGAAGAGACGAACTACACACGGTATTGCAAGCAGGACTGGGGATTTCTTAAAGTTGCGAGATTCTCTATAACTACATAGTTTTACAGTTTTTTTCTCTTTAACAATGAGAAGCATATTACAGCACGGAAGGTAACTTAAAGCTTGTGTGTTGCACGTCTGTTTTATGCAGTTGGGAAGAAGTAATCTAAGCAAACTTAAAATGGATACAAAGGATTTAACTGCCGAGGTGCCTTAAAGTTGCAATACATGTAACATGTTATACGAAAGAAGGTTTTCCCGGCGTGTCGGTGAAATGCGAAGATAGCATTTCGATGTAACACATTTTCAAGTTTCGCGCTATACATACAATTGCTTCACACTAACGTACTTACGAGAAAAAGTGAGCATAAAGTCAAATATATAGTTCGAATTTTTAAATCCATGCAAACCCAACGATCATGGTCTACCCAGTGTTCCTCAATCCTTTTCAACCAGAGGGCCAGTTAAATGTCAAAAATAATTCTACCGACCGCTAACTTCCGAGGGCCTAATTTTTTACCCATATACCGGTATTTATTATTACCACCCCTACCAATGGTTAGCGCCACGTAACTTAAAACCTAAACCTACATAAAATGGTCATTAACTTAATCCCCAAAGGAACACCACTCTCTTTGATGTCGACTGGGAACGTAATTGATGGATAGATTAGTGTAACAATGAAGTCATATTAGGAAGATACCAGACTTTGATCATTGAAATATTCATGCCTTTTAGAAAGTCTGGCTTAGCTTATACTCCCTCGCTACGAGTACGGTATCCATTTTAAGTGAACAACTTTTGCCAATTTATTTTGTTTTATGAAATGATACCGTAATCCCGTTAGAATTAATTTTTTAACATGTAAGAACGGAGACTTCACCGGCGTAAGGTTGCAACGGAAACTTTACGGATGTACCGCAGGATTGTGTTGTAAAAACACGATATCTCGATTGCTAGCCCCGACGTCTTCAGGTGTGAAACCACAACTGTCATGTCACGTGAACTCTTGTGGCGTCATCATATTATAAATGTGAATGTACCTCTGTTAAGTTTTCAAGGTTGTACGGCAGAAACGATCTTTATTAATTAGACAAGAAAATACTGTTTGCTATTGGTCAAAAGGTCTTTTTTTGTATAAATAATATATTTTGTCATGGAATTTTGAAAACTGCCTGAATGGTGATTGATGCATAGCATAAAGTTACGTCAAAGAGCAGACTGCTGGTTTAGTGGTTGGGACGCTTGTTTTCGAAAGTTCTGGGTCCGGTTGCAAGTTCCAATCCCGGGGACTCAGGAATTTTTAAGAGCTTTTTTTGATCATATGAGCCATTCCTGGACGGCCCGTTGCTCGAATTCCACATTAAACTGTAGGTCCAACCATGACAAGAGGCGGAATGCGTGGCAAATCGAAACTCTGTCACGTAGGTGGCCGAACAATCCTTCGGTACCTCCAAGCCTACAGTGCCATATGCGTTTACTTTTTTATGTTATATACCAGTCGCTCGATTTCTCTAGCTTTCAGTTTGGGTATGATCTACACTAATAATATTATAAATGCGAAGGAAACTCTGTCTGCTCGTTACCTGGGTTATTGCGGCCACAACGTCATGTCATAACCACTAAACGATCGGCTAACGGGAGATCAATAAAAAAATATAAATAAAAAAATAATTTAAAAAAAACATTTAAAAAAACCTAGACACTGCAAAAACTCTGATGAGTGGCAAGTAATGACAAACTATAAACAGTAATGTCAACCTGTCCAAAATAAAATGAAGGGGCAGATATCACCAATAACGGTGACAGGAACCCCTTCCCCAATACAGCCAACGCCTACGGCGTTGGCAGAAGCTGCGCTTCTCTCTGTATGTTCGTTACGTTTCGACGACTAAACAGCTATACCGATATTAATTAAATCTGACAAGGAAATACTTTGTATCATTAGGAAAGACACTGGGTACTTTTTTCGGGATAAAGATTTTCATTATGCAATTTTGATAAGTAACCTCCCCCCTATCCCTCTTCCACCTTAGTTTTGTGCTATTTTTAAACATGTTGCGAATTGATTCTCTTCACGAGACAGTTTCGATGTAGAATGGTATGGTGCTTCCCGATTCTGTGCTTCTTGGGATACCTTTTACGTAACTTACAGCTTTCTATATTCTTTCCAGCAATAATATTCTAAGTCAAGGCATACTAAGTCGTGGGTAACAGCTACTGATGATGTATTCTAACCCCAAGGTCATGCTTCGAACTACACAACCGTCACGGGTCACAGCTGTCACGTAACGTCAGCTCATTTTCTTAATTATCCGTATTGCCTACAGTATTGTATATGTTTTCAAAGTGGAATCGGAAGAATACTTTAATATGGATTGTCAAAGGAACGGCGCTTGGTAGAAAATGCTTCTGGAATTTGAAGATGCGAGCTGAATATTGGAGTTGTTTAGATGTGCAACCTGAATTTTTAGACAAAAATGTTCTTGCACTCTTTTGCCTGTATAACATACTGGGTACAGCCAATATATTTGAATTGGCTATTGAGTAATTTCTCGAAGTAGCTTTATTGAATATAACACTCGTGACACTTCACAAGTTTGATAAAACTAATTCAAAATTTTAAAGAAGTTGGATCTAAAACACCGAGATAGAAGGATATAATCTTTATAAAAATCAAGTAGCTATGATAAAAGTAGAGAATCATGAGAGACACGCATCAGTTAAAAAGGGTGTGACACAAGGTTGTAGTCTATCCCAGTTAATATTCAACTTGTATGTAGAAGAAGCAATAAACAAAGTCAAAGAAAAATGTCCATGTGGCATAAGTGTTCAAGGAGAAAAAAATCAGTATGCTACGATTTGCTGATGACATTGTGTTGTTAGCATAAACAGGATGAGGATATTGAGAAGTTACTGAATGGCATGAACAAAATACTGAAGGAAGATTTTGGACTGAATATAAATCAAAGCAAGACAACTGTGATGAAATGTAGCAGATTAAATATAAAAACAGGGTCAGATGCGATAGCATAAGTTAGTGAATTTTGCTACCTTGGAAGTAAAATTACAACTGATGGCCGAAGCAGAAATGATGTTAAAAGCAGAATAGCAATAGCGAAAAGAACCTTCATGAAAAAGAGAAATATTTTAGTTTCAAATATTGATCTAGGAATTAGAAAGAACTTTTTAAAACCTTATATGTAGAGCACAGCACTTTATGGCAGCGAAGCATGGACTCCATCTAGGAATACCAGGCAGAAGGAAAATGAAGCATTTTAAATGTGGTGCTATAGAAGGATGCTAAAAATTAAGTGGACCGATGAAGTACGAAACGAACTAGTTTTGGAAATTATGAGCGAAAAAAGAAGTTTGTGGAAGAGTCTTATGGAAAGAAGAGACAGGCTGGTAGGTAATATTTTCAGACATGCAGGATTGGTTAATTTGCTACAAACGTCACAATGTCTTCTTTTTTTTCTGTCATCAGTCTCTCAATTGGTTTGATGAAATCCTCCATCCCTTCCTATCTTGCGCTAGCCTTTTCATCTCAACATACCCCTTACAACCCACGTCCTCAATTATCTGCTTCATATATTCTAATCTCTGTCTTCCTCTGCACAGAGGGTATGTTGAGATGAAAATGCTAGCGCAAGCTAGGAAGG
Organism: Vandiemenella viatica; assembly: GCA_031002005.1. Lineage (NCBI taxonomy): Eukaryota > Metazoa > Arthropoda > Insecta > Orthoptera > Morabidae > Vandiemenella > Vandiemenella viatica. The sequence goes on along the minus strand of JARYHS010008074.1, from coordinate 209,823,774 downwards.
GATGGAGGATCAAGCCAGTCGAAAGACTGATAGCAAAAAAAAAAAAGATTTTTTCTATTTAAGCAGCTAGATCGAAGAATGGCAGGATGTTCCTGAAGTGACGTTGATATACGTGTTGTTATTTCAGTGCACCTGTCTCGTAAGGCATTAGTACACACTGGGGTTCTTTGTTCCAGTGCTGCGTCTGTGCTGCCCCTACTCAATGCCCCGATGCTGCCCCGCAACAATGAATGTAGTCTACATTGCCAGAATCATCCATTCACTTTAAGGATATAATGGAATTTCGAACTAGGGCGAGTGTCAATATCACTTCTTTTTTTGCTCATTGACTAAAAGGATTTTGAATGTCTTTTGGGAAAAGCCGGATACCGGATTTCAAAGCGAGAGACTAACTGCATACAATCTATTTCTCTTGTTATCAAGTTGGCTGTCACATTTCTTGTAACTGGAGATTCCAACCAACGTCTATAGTATTCCCACAAAGTTTCGAAGCAGGAGTTATCACATTTTGTACAATGTGCGAGGCCATTATATTTGTGTTGAAAAGAAATTACGATTAAGAAAACATGGTCTATTTAACAAGAATTATATATAACAATAACTATATATAACAAGAATTATATATAACAAGCAAAATACTAACGGAAAAACATTTAACATATATAGCCTTCGAATTTAGAGTCTTTAATTTACAATGTTTTTGATTTCCTGCTTTAACTGGATTTTTTATGGAAAGAAAATGGAAGGAATTAGACCATGGCCTGTTGAAGGAAACATCGCGGCAATCGCTTGCAACGATTTCGGGAAACCATAGAAAACTGAAATCTGGATGGCCGGATGGAGATTTGAAACTGCGTTCTACAGAGTGCAACCCGCGAACGTTACCGCTAGCGTTGCCATGTGTCGCGATTTTTGTGGGACGTCGAATGCCCCGATTAAATCTCGTGTCACACACAACCCAACTAGCGCTCTCTATCTGCGTGTTGTTGCTCTTTCTCTCTCGCTCTTGCTTCAGCTGGAGACCTGATCGCGCTGTTCACTCATTCATTATTCGTCCGTTCAATGGTCTGAGGTTCGCACGTGGTGCGGTTTTAATTAGTCAAGGCAGCAAATATAAACGCTTCTGTTATAGAACTATTTATACAGAAAATGCCTGCACATGCCTACTAAGTTCGTCCATGTGCTTTTATGATTTTACGTCGTCGTCGTCGTCGTCGTTGTTGTCGTTGTGCATTGGCGCCCTAACAAAAACATGAAATAACAATGTGCCTAATAGCCGCCTGCATGGCCGACTGTAAAGGGGTCGGCCATACAGATAGCAGAATAAAATAGTAAAATACAAACTGGAAAACTACCCGAATGACCGACTGTAAAGAGGTCGGCCATGCGGACGGCGAAATAAGTAAAAAAATAAAACACTAAAACGATGGCTGTAAAATAACAAAAAAACATAAAATTCCAAATACTTGCTGGTTGGTTGTAAAAGGGCCAACCAGCTTATGATTTTACATCACAGCGGGGAAGAGGAGGTTAAGTTCAAGCACTCGCGTAGAGAGTTAGACTCTTTAGTCTAGTACACCATACAAATAATAATAATATGAAGCACCCAAAAAGAGAGATGAAGTAAACGAAATTAAACTTCACAGAATAATAGGGTTTTTGATGTTATTTCCATGTTAAATCGAGTTGAATTTACCCCCTCCGCCCCGGATCAACCCATTGATTAGGGAGCGTGCACAAACTACGTGGCTCGGTCCAGGGATGGGGGGCGGGGTTGGCTGGAAGGCTACGCTGGGTTACGTGAAGAGGGGAGGGTGGGATTCCGATCCAGGCCACGTAGCTTTCCTTTAATAATATTTTTTACAGTTAAAATAAGGAACAGAGCTCACAACAGCATGTGAATATTTATTTCCCTCAGTTAATTATCTCCGTATGTAATTTACAATAGTACGACAAGAGAAAACAGTACAAAATGTCTTCTGGAATCAAAATGGAAAAAAGTTACGTGGGAGGGGGGGGGGGGTGGATAGAGGCAAAACCTACGTAGGGCTACGTTGGGGGAGGGGGGAGAGGGGTACACAGAAGACCAAAATGGAGCTACGAACGCTCCCTCAGTTAGGGAAGGGTGTCAAAGCCGTCGTATCATCTTCTGAGGCAAGGTGAACCTCAACTGTTGTAACTATGACGGAGTTTACATACGAGCTGGTCCCACACATGTTCTATCGGGGACAGTTCTAGCGATCTTGCTGGCCACGGGAGTACCACAGCAGCACGCAAGCAGTTCATAGACACACGTGCCGTGTATGTAGAGCATTGTCCGTGTTGGAAAAGGGGGGGGGGGAAATGGCACCGCCATACTGCGATACTGTCGCATGGGAGGTAACACGAGGACGCAGGATATCGATGAAGACCTTTCCCTCAATCAATATCAGCCGTGAACTGAAGTCATAGCCGATGGGTCCCACACCACGGTGTCAGGTGTACCACCGCTGTGCTTCTCAAAAACATTGGAAGAATGGGACCTCTCCCCAGATCGCCGCCATACTAGCCGACGAAGGTCATCCGAGGCAGTGTTTAACCGCGATTCATCGTTGAATACAATGCGACGCCGTTCATTGTGTGCAGCAATTCTGCAGTACCCCGGTTGACCAAAGCCGCAAATTTTATCATGCCAATGATGAGTAAACTCAAAGGACAAAGGTCCCTAATGTTGGGAACAGGTGGTGAATAATAAGAAAGCAGAATCAAAACACATTTCTGTGAGAATTAAACGGTGAAAATTGGATACTGTTACAGTATTATTATTAAAATATTCAGTGTACTAACCTTATGATTGGATGAGTAAGTAAAATAAAAATACATATTTCTGTAACTTTTCCCTCATACCGTACACACAATTTGAAACAATTCGAAAATAGAACAACTATCTCGTTATTCTAAGTGCTGAAACAAAAACATTTCCTGCAGCTTTATCTATTAAAAACGAAGCTAAACGAATTCGTGCAGTCCCATTTTTAAATTAGTCTATGAACTATCCGTACTTTACTGATGCGCAGGGAAATAAAATGGATTTGTTACTAAATTACAACTACTCTTGAAGAAAGCCTGAAATGAAAAACAAAAAGAAAATCATACCAGTTTACGCAAAAAATGTTCCCCATTATTCATTTCCCCCTACGTTTTGAGACAAGAATTAAAAAAGCTACATTTATAAAACCAGCCAAAACATCACAATTTCTGACATTTTGACAGTGATGCCACAAAGCTGTATTACTGAAATAGTAGATAATTTCTTGCCTGATCTGAGATATGGTAAACGAAATACAACAGGTTTCTTTGTCATAGGAGCATCAGCCAAGTGGACCAAGGCCAGCCGCTAGCCGCTAAAAAACATACGATGGTACACACGAAGTTCCTTTGCACGCGTCCAGCGATTCCTTTCGAATCGGAGTAGATGAACAATATCGCGCAGTCACAAACTATAGGCGGACCAACAACTAAATCAGTAAACTTTATAAGGCAGCGTATTTAACATTTCAACTGGCGGTCTCATTCAACATCAAACAACAAAATCGTCATACATAAAACGTCAGTGAAGTTTTTCTCCATTACAGTTGTGGGACTGCTACAATTATGGACGATGTTTTTAAATTTACCACATTTTCAGATAACATTAAAGATAAATTAAAATAAAGACTTGTCGTACGTCTATTTTCAAACGTATGGTAGTTGCGTTACGATTTGATGGTAAGAACTTTTTTCAGTATTATTAAAGTTATTTGAACATAAAAAATATTAAAACACTATCTGAGTTGCAAAAAAGCGACTGAAAATTCTTAGGACAGAAATAAGTTAATCATATTTATTATTTACTTGTACTGTTCTGTTTTATTATGAAATGTCTGTAAATTTTCTCGTCTACTAGCAATCTAAAATATTTGAAAAAAATAAACATACATGAACAAAATTTGACTGAATGGAAAAAAAGCCGGTTACCACAGCGATTGAACACCAGTGCAGTAGTCTTAATTTTGTTTCAATACAACAATATAGCAATCAAAACAATTAACTGCTTTTGAAAGATGGATGTTAAAATTAGTCAAGCACTCGCAGGTTTGTATTGTATACTTTAGAACTTCGTAAGTAAATAAAACATCTTACCAGCGCCGACGAAGACGACACGTCACAAAATATAGCACAGACCTTTGTTGTCAATTACAAAAATTAGTACTCCACACCGCTACGAGAAAAAATAACAACTTCAGTTTTGAAATCACCCAATATGATAAAAAGCTTAAAGCCCCAATCAATTACTGTCTCCAGTTGTCATCCTCTACCTTCACTTAGTATTTTGTAATGCCGCTATACCTTTAAAGTAGCACAGCGCCGTGCGTGAGGGATACTGGAACTACAGTAGAACAGTTGAATACTGACTTTAGAGCCAACATTACAACTAAAAATCATTAACAGCAATGAAGGTTAGGCTCTTTGGAGCGCATTTATGTTACTATAAGATTCATCCTATCTGGAAATTAAGGACTGCCACTCAGAAACTAAATGAAAGACAAAAATGTAGTCACTAGTCTTGCTATACTCCCAATTTTAACTTTCAGACCCTTTAATCAAGACTGAAAACTGAATTTAATGATAACTTGGCTTTCGTTCCAAATATTTCGAATTATTTTAACTGTTTAAGAAAAACAGACGAATTTGGTAAGAATTCTTAAACGCATAGGATATACCTGAAGGTTAAAAATGTCTATAGCAGTAGCAACCATCAGACAGTAAGTGACCCTTAAATGATTTTTGAAAAATCAAGGGAAGCTTGCAACTTAATTAATTTTTTTTTAAATTATTCTTACGGAGTGCATACGCCCGGGGGAAATTTCTGTGCATAACCTTTTCCCCCTTTCCAATACCCTCCTACTTTTGATCTCTACTTTTAGCGTTTCTTGGTAAATTATTCATGATTTCTCTTGATAATTTATTCCAGTCATGGGCCTCCTTACCTACGGAAGAGAGTTTTTCCCACATCCTTATGTCTGAAATCAAGTGACAGATCGCTGTAATGGTTATCATGTTCCTTCCACTCACCTCTATTCTTTCACCAATATCTTTCCACACCTCATCACCAATACATGCCCAGTACAATCCTATGATTCTCTTTACCCTCCTTCTGTCTTCCAACGAATCCAATTTTAGCTCTTTATCATATCAGTTACTGATTGTGTTCCGCGGTAATTTCCAGGGACAAATCTAGAAAACCTTTTTGGACCCGCTCCATAATGTTGGTCTCGTACTACATCACGATATTCAAGTAATGGTCTGAAAAAAATTTTGTAACCCAATTTCCTTATTTCTCTGCTACATAATCTTGTCACTCTCTCCAACAAGAAGGATTTTGAAACTTTTTCCTATCACCTCTCCAATGTTTCCTGTCCAGTTACAAGCAATTCTTGCGCCACCTTATAATAATAATCAATCTTTAATTTATTATCTGTTTATCAAAAACGAGATTCTTCTTGACATTTATCTTCATCCCAAGTTGACCTATCTAGCTAGATATATTGTCCAGATCAGCCTTGTAGCGGATTGGTTGGTTGGGCAGATTAATTGCTTACCTTGCATGATTTATAATCGCCACCTTCCACTACCTTATGCAAAGCACATATATTAATTTCAGGAAACAGAGGTGAAACCATTACTTCTGTTATTAATATTTGAGAAGATCCTAAAATATTGGTTTATTTGGTACTCATTACTGCTTACAGACAGAGGTATATTTACCATTAATCTTAAACATCTGTCTATGCAAAATAAAGTTCAACGCAATACCTTGTCTTACAGGTGCAACATAGCAAACAAACAATTATCGTTAATTGAAGCTAAGAAATTGCAATACATGTACATCACAAAGAGTTACAAATTCCATATGCAACTGAAGCAAAAACACTCTTATACATAACGAGAGCGATTCTTGTATGACAATGATAACAAGAAAACATCAGATTTAACTGGATTACATAGGGCGCCAGGGAGTTAATTTGTTCCCACAAATAATAGTAATTGAAAGTTTCAAAACATGGAAATCAGTCTTTTAATTCAAACTGGATAGCGAAAACCAAAAACACTCGGCTTTTAGACACAACTAGCTCAGGAATTAATGTCCGGCGGCATAAGAACTCACACTCATCAGGCCGTTAAAGGGCTATCTCAATGATTCGTCTGAGTACACACTGTTTCTGGAGGTATAATTACCGTGTCTGTCGGGCTGCACGCACCATCCAGGTAATGCTAGGTACTTGTCACGTCAACCATCACAAGTGACAATATCGATCGGACTAGGCGCTCAGTCATCGAAGCCTCCAGAACGAAATCATGCGCAGTACTCTGGCAGGCAGTTGCCAGCGCGATCGTTCTGGACGGAATGACCTCTTCTCACCCCTCAGAGCTCGTCTCTCTTTCTCCTCGGCGAGTATAATGAAAAACACAAAATTTGTAATATTTCTAAACACGTGAGGAAATTTATTTATTTATTTCGTATCACAAACATACAGTTACACAATCACAATCATCAAATTAAAATCGACCAGAACTTGGCCACTTCCAGTGCATTTTCTGAGGCATCATACAGTTCAGCTGCCGAGCAGGATGCTGGACACAGTCGACACTGGAGCATGTGCTGGACAGTCTGGTCTTCACCGCAGTCGCACTTGATATCATTGATCTCAGCATAGCCCCATCCTGCTAAATTCACTTTGCATCTGCCCACTCCTGATCTCAGCCTATTCAAAGATTTCCACGTCAACCATCCCTTGTCATAACCAGGTGGCAAAGATTCAGACACTCTTCCCCAGCCATGCGGAAGGGGAGCCTTAGCTTCCCATAGTTGTAACCTGGCTTCTTCAGTTGTCGTTGTAAGTTCTTGAGATATTCTTAGGAAACTTGTTCTGGATTTCAGTCTTTGCCTATGAGGGATATGCCCATATAGTGGATGAGATTTTTCATGGTTCACTTTCACGTGAGGAAATAAACACATCGTATTGGCTTCGCAAAAGTCTCCCCTCTATGCTAGCTAATACATCGCCTCTCATTTGCTAAGAGTCTTCGGGTTTTGTTGGGATTGTTCGGGAGGATATGTAGAAATTTTCTCACGATACCGAGCGAACGGCGCATCTACGGATCCCTTCCGCAAAATTCCCCAGAGTCCAGCCTTTCTCACCGATACCAGCGTCGGATATAATCCCCGCATTGTCTCGACCTCCCGGACACTTCCGGCTCAGTCAGAGTGTCGCTCACACTAACACAACCCTTAGCTAGACGCGGATTTCTGTCTCCAACTCAAGAAAAGAATATCTATTTATTTCTTATGTTATTATATCAAACAATAATTAATTTACTTTGTACGAGAGGACCCATCTAGTCATCTTGTTAGAGCCTACAGCCATTCACAGACTTTTCTCTTTATTATCCTAGTATATAGCATTATGTAATCTGCAAGTAGTCTAGCTTCTGATGGTAAACCATGAACACAGTCGTTCATTAGAATGATGAATAGAAATGGTCCCAATACGCTACCCTCTGGCACTTACATTTTTTGCTTCCATTTCTGTTGATACTGCGTTCCCTACCCTAATATCTTGCTTTCTATCTCTTAAGAATTCTTCTACCCAACAAAATAACTTTTTCATCCACTCCAATAGTTTTCAACTATTTAGCATCATTTTATGGCTCACTCTGTCAAACGTCTTTGAAAGATCTAATGCTAGACTATCAGATCATACGATATATCTTGCATATAGCCTATTTGCATGAATATCCTTGCCTAAAGCCATGTTGTCAACATTACAACTACTTACGTTCCTCACAGACATTTTTGAAGTTGTTGCATATCAATCTCTCCAATAATTTACCTTCCCCTGATGCCAAACTGATAGGCTTTTTTTTTTCGCTTATGGCTCTACACCTCCTCGACGTCGAGGTTATTAGAGGTGGGAGAGGACTGGGGGCAAGGAATGGGGAAGGAAGTTAACCATGTCCTTTAGAAGGAAGCATCCCGATATTCGCCTGGAGTGATTTGGGGAAACTGATTGGCCTATAATTTTCGACCATATTTGTTACCCTCCTTTATAGACCAGTAATACTATCGCAATTTACCAGTCCTATGCTAATAAGCATGTATCCAGACTCAATTTAAATAATGTTTAAGATAAGATAAGTTATAACCTGCTATATTTAACACACCGATAGTAATATTATCTACATCATCCCCTCGTGCTTTCTTTGCTTATGGCTTTATGTCTCGTCGACGTCGAGGTTATTAGAGGGCAAAAAATAGGAAGGAATTCGGCCATGACCCTTTTGTGGAAGCATTCCGTCATTTGTCCGGAGCAGAGGTCCCAAAATTATCATGCTCTTGGACTTATATCAAAAACCTGACCATGGAGCCCCAATTGAAATAACTCTACATAACAGCACAATGGAAAAATTAAAAAATTAATTTTGATGTCTTGAATGATAAATGGTGACATAAAAATAAAGTATAAATCAAACATGTTGGTATTTAGAGCAATAGTGATTGAAATTCTAACCTTTGTTTACTATAAAAGCTCTCTATGTTTGTAAGTAACATTCATAAGTTTTCATGAGCAGTAATTTCCAGTCAGTTTCTTCTCCTCGTGATGAAGCTCACTGAATCCACGTTCTACTTAATAGCAAGAAGTAAAACAATCAACAGCTTCTGTACAGTGACTCATAATGAAAGATATAAAATAGGTATCTGTATTTCTAATCAGAATTTATAGTATCCTTCTTCAAAATTTGTTTCAGGGCCCCATTTGTGGATGATTCAATTAATTGTTTCTGTACTAATATTTATTTGTTTGAGTTTGTAGGTCTACTTGCAAAACAGTCCAACATCCAATAGGTATAACCAAGTGAAGAGTGACTTTAGATCTTTGGCTGAGTATAAGATGAAGACCTGTTAAGTGTTGACAAAAAGCAGTCAAATCAATTTTATTTTTGCAATTCTGATATATTTGGAAACTGAGAGCACTCTTCTCTTCCCATGTTTTATTTGTACAGAAATGTTGTGTAATAAACACAAATATTATGCTTTTAATATTAATTAAATTTAGTTGATCGCTTTGTAGCTTTTAATTCGTTTCGTTAAATTTTGACAAATAAGTCAGTTTTAGAAGCTATGTCTGTTTTTTAATTTTTTTAAAAAGAAAGTTATTGGTCTACACGTTACGACATGTCAATTGCAGCGTCAGCCGGACATTCGGCTGCCGAATATCCGGCTTATAAGATGCCCGTATAACCGGTATCCGGCCAAACAGCTATCAGTTTCATCTATAATGAATTTATGAATATTTATTAAGTCTTCACTAACAAATGTAACAGTGACTGCAATACCCACAATGATGAACTCAGTCTTGAATATTAACATTAATATTATCCAAAATAGTAATCGACTAACATGAGGATACAAATAAACTTTAGACGGATTTTGGTGCCACCCTGGCATAGAACATGGGAGGGCCGCTCCGTGTGCCCTGCTGTAAGGCCTATTCTTCCACCAGTTTATATGAATTGTTATTAGGAGTAAAGAACGTAAAGAAAATGGTACACTTCTTAAATGTTGAATCACTGGAGAATTATATGAGGAAGTGATTATATTTTGTCTGAGTTCATTGTTTAAATTTAGCAGTTATTAAAAATTACAATTTAGACATTATTTAATGCTTATTTGCCTCTCACATATCATAACTTAACACTCTAAATATTTGTTTATACAATACTTATCACTTCCAGAGCACATTTTGAAAACTGTGAATAATTGAGAAAATTATTATTTTTAATTAATTTGGACGGAGCTCTGGCCCTGATGCAATTTTCATAAAAACAACTTGTTATACTCATTTGTGTCCCCTGCTACTCCAGTATTTGTACCATTATATTGGTCCCTAAACATCCGTATAAACTGAAAGTTTTTAACCCATATTTCTTGCTACTCATTTATTATCCCCATCAAGTGCAAAAGTTTTAACCATTTCTCTGCAACCTTTCCAATGGGCTCTGCCCAGGTTAGCTTAATATCCATTGATGTTTGCAGACATTTACATGTGTTCCTTCTCCACAGAATAACAGCACATAATTCACAAATTAAACAACGTAATCTGTAGTAAATTTCTGTCAAAAAAAAAATTTGTATCGAAACTTGAAATCATGAAATTATTACAAAAATTCTGGATAGGATGAGCAGCTGTCCACTGGAACTGATGAAATTAAATATTGATAGAGGGATGAATAAACGCCAAGAAATGCACTAATATTTCTATGCCTCTGTTTATCAAAATTTCTTAAATTGGTTTTTTGAAAACTTAAAAAATAAGCATTTGGTTTTTTTATATTCTATTGTTGCCACCACTGCATGCAGAGTTTTAATTACAAACATTTATTATTATCTGTGACAACTTTGTTTTGAAAGTACGCAAGAGCAGAGACAATAGTTCGTAAGTTTGTTGAAGGGTGAGAGTTACACTGAAGACAAAAGTCGTTTGCAAGGAGATATGTGATCAACGTCATTTGATTTGTTTATGTATATTTTTAACAGTGATTTAGGTTTTGAATAAATAAAAGCTACAGAAATGTCGGTGCAAAATTGCCCTGATGCTAAAGAAGTGCAGGTATTTATAAATTAATCATTCAGCTTCTTGAAACTGTAATATTTTTGTACAATTTCAGCTATAGGAGATCTGTTTATGAGGAAACTAGTTTATTTTGTTTATTTTCACTCTTTAGTGTCCTTAATTTCATATGGAATATTATTTTGTGGCAATTCTACTTTTAGAGATAAAGTTTTCAGAGACCAAAAGCGAGTAATAAGAATTATGTGTGGTGTTAGCAGTAGAACTTCAAATAGAGAGATTTCCAAAAAGTTTGGGATTTTGACATTGATGGCTTTGTAGTCACAAATTATACTTTGTTTGAAACAAATAGTAAAATACACAATTGTGGCAGTAGAAGTAAAAATGATCTTCACATGGATTTTTCAAAGAGGGATCTGATATTCAAGGATACATATCTTCAATAAGCTCCCCATATTAAATGTCTAGCAGATGATAAGAATAAATTCAGGAAAAAATGAAAGAATTTTTAATTGACAACTCCTTCTACTCTGTTGAAGAATTTATCTTTAAGATATCTACAAAATAACTGCCAGTAGTTTGTGTAAATGTTGACATAATTCATATGTGCCATATATGCTATGACTGAAAATCTTCTGTTTTGTGTGTTATTTGCTTTGCGATTATTTAAATGTAAATTGACAACTTTCCACATCCCACAGAGCCAGTCTCTTATATTGGGATCAATGGAAAATGAATGTATTGTATTAGCCTGGTCATCAATTCTTTTTCGTCTCAGGATTTTCAGTTTAAGTTGATTTGCCGTCTTAACGTGTTCGCTGATGGAGAGTTCAGGTACAATGGACATCTTAACCTCGTAGCCACAGCAAGTAAATATGGGCTTGCTTTTGTTGGATATCCTGGTGGTGTTCAAGGTATTATTATTATTTTTAAATGGGTAATTTTATAACTAATACATTCCCCAATCATCTAACTAATTTTTATGCTCTTTTGCAGCAATCCACATAGCATCTGTTTTGAATATTGGGGCTCTCAATAACAAAACTTTGAATGAATATCCTCGTAGGAATTTACAGACTCCTGGCCAGCCAACCCATCTTGCTCTTAGTTGTGACCATTCCCTTCTTGTTATTGGAACAACAAAAGATAAATGTGCTCATGCTGTATTGTACAGTGTTCCTTCAATCCTTTCAAAGGTGAGCATAAATGTCACACTTAAATAACTTTACTGTCTTATTAATTTATCTGCAACTTATATTGTATTTTGAGAAACTGCATACTATTTCCATTAATTTTGTATTCCTCCTCTGTAGGATTAATTTTTCTTAATTAGTTTTTCGTGTAAGTTTTATGACAGTTCCATATTTAGGATAACATCAAAATTCACACCGAAAATTTTAGAAGAAGGAAAGGTTCCAATAGAGTAGCAATATATCTGCATGGTATTGTCCTTTTGGTTTAAAACTTGGCTCTAGCTCAATCACTGGGACTCGTCAAGGAATTGTCGTTCTTAATGAAAAATGTTCATTTGGTAATACTATTTAATATGTGTCGCTCTTTGAGCTGTAAAATATGATACCTCAAAAACTTCACTCAAAGAGTGCTGTAGCACTATACCGCGATCGACTGGGAGTAGTCTTATAACGAAGTATATTGATCATGCACACGTTCGTTGAATGATATTATTTAGGAATAAGTTGCTATCAAAAGAATAAATATGGAAAAAGTTACAGGCTGAAAAAATTTACCGTAAGCAAACGTTAGCTATCTCATTTACGCACACACATGCGACGTTCAACGATAATTGTCAGGAAACATATCCCGCATGTTATGGTGGAGATGTTAATATTCTACCGCATCTATTAAAGTAGGTTGTGGCAATATCAACATAGCTTATGTTTAGGTTGAAAGTGCGGCAATATCTGTTTCAGCATTAGGTCAAAAGAATTGAGTTTTTATAGATGAAATGCAGCCTGTAACAAAGTGGCGTTTGGTTCTTGTTGTTGGAGCATAATTCGCTAGAAATTTGGATTTATTAAACATTTATGCTATCATGATTTTCAAGTAGTATAATTAGCAGCACCTGTGGATGGGTTGGAATGTAGCCTGGACCAAACGCTTCCTTTTGTAGCTTAATGGACTTGAAATTTTGTTGCACATAATACTAGCATCGCTGGTAGTCGCATATTACAACAAATGGCGTCCTCTCATAGCTTTGTGTGAAATGTTACAGCAGTTTTTTTTTATTTTGCGTGAAGTTGGTGCATTATACACTATTGTCATGGGTGTCATAGAAACATATTACTAAATAATATACTCGAAGGAACGATGGCGTTATCATTACACATCACTAGATGCCTTCTCCCAGTCACTCGCCACCTTACGTTACGGCACTTTTCGAGTAGAATTTGAGAGGACGGATATATTTTAAAGCTCTAAGAGCAACATATATTAAATATTAAATGTGCAACAGTTTTCAGATCAAAACGACAATTCCTTGATGAGCCCCAGTGATTGTGCTGTCATCTTAAACTTGATACACAGATTCCATAGGCAGTTTTATTTAGGAAAATGTGCCTATGGCTCTCCTTTGCAATGAGAACAACTACATGAAATTATCCTTCTGGTCTGAAACTTTGTGAACACATTCCAGGTCTATTGGAGATCGTGATTCCACCCACAACAACATTCGATAATATAAGAATACTGCTTTAGTCAACTGCAAGATGTATTTTCAAGCAATAATTCCATTGTAGGCTAATACAACCTGGACTATTATTTTTCAAGCAGAAATTAGCACCCTTTGATATGATTCAAAAAAATATTTATAGCGGTGTTAACGACCACAATATTATGATGCCAGTTCCTTGCAGAATCACGATCTCCAGTAATCCCCACATACCTTGGATGATAGTATTTCAGAATATGGGTATCCACTAATCAAGTAGATTTATTCTGAAGTCATGTACACATTATTATAAATAAAGTATTTATTACTATGTGCTGATGTTTATTGCCGCTGTTGCAATGCAGCCACCGAGTGTGGTGGGAGAGTGATAACATTTTGGCCCCTCATTCGGGAGCATGCAGTTTTTGAATCTCCATCCAACTCAGATTTGGGTTTTCCATGGTGTCCCCAAATCACTCCAGGTGAATGCCGGGTTGTTTCCTTCAAAAAACCATATTGTCAATTTTCCTGTTCTTTGGCTCCAGTCCTTTATCATTTCTAATGACCATGTCATTGAAAGAAACACAGCAAAAGATAAAAAATAAATCGAAAGCAATGTAAACTGTACCAAAAACTCTTGTTTTTTTTTTTGGTTGTCTTCAAATTTTTTTGTCGGTTCTTACAATCTGTAAAATTGTTTTACAGTGTAGTCTATTCTTTCTATGTAATTTCTATTATTGTTGGATAACACAGATGTAAATATGGTGCCTTCCTGATATTGTTTACCTTTTATTGTTGTGTTGGTATTAGTGTAAACTTGGTTTATTTTGGGAGGCTATAACATATTTTTAAATAATCTCGACCATGGAACAAGTTTGCGAATTTTCATTCCAAAGGGACAATGCTTATAGAGTTATACCCATTGTGAAATCAATGTGCATATGAACGCCACCAAGTATATACTAATGAAGTGGGTAGATGCATATAAATTATTACAGAAGAAATATATTTTTTATTACCTGTTGATGTTAGAAACTGGCTAAGGATGAGTTTATGAAGAATATTATTGGTACAGGGGGACCTCTGACTGATGCATCTAGAAATTTCTATAGCTATATCAGGAAACTGAAGGGAAGAGAGGGTATTGAGTCATTTCTGGATTAGGATAGAGAAGAAGTAACTGAGGATTTTAAAAATGCAGAGTTGTTGTTGTTTTTTGGGCTTTAGGGTGTGTCAACATCAAGGTTATTAGCGCCCTAACTAATACCTGGCGTGACAACGTGGCAAAAGTGCCGTCTGTGTGGCCGACTGTAAAGGGGTCGGCCACAGAGACAGCACAATAAAATACTAGCATACTAACTAAAATACCGTCTGCATGGCCGACTGCAGAGTTGTTAAGTAACTGGTTCAGTGAGACCATTAGGGACAATAATTCAGGGGTTATATCTATAAACGAGCCTATCAGCACAGTTGGAGGTGAGCAGATTAGAAAATTTTAAATTAAATATGAAGATATCATGAAGGAACTAACAAATCTAAAAAAGCATAAAGGGGTCGGTGTTGATAATACGTATTTCTACAGTTGTCTTAAACATAGTAGGATGGGACATTGTACCTTACTTTGAAATATTATTTAAAATGAGTTTGGATACTTGTTGTTTACCACAGGATTGTAAAAGTGCGATAGTAGTACCAGTCCATAAAGGAGGGGTGACAAACAGGGTTGAAAACTGTAGGCCAATCAGCTTGACATCAGTGGTAGATAAATTAATGGAGAGATTAGTATGCAACCACATTAGAAGTGTCTGAGAGGAAAGTAAATGGTTTTCAAGTCCGCAACATTGCTTTAGACAAGGATATTCATGTGAATCTCAGTAGGCTATATGCAAGATATTTCTGATGAAATGGACAGGGAAGGTCAAGTTGATAGTGTAGCACTAGATCTTTCAAAGGCCTTTAACAGATTGAGCCATAAAATGTTGCTAAATAAGGCAAAAACTATTGGTAACAATGAAAGGAAAGAACTGCCGCGAGGCAATATTTATATGGAAAGGTCAGATAAAATACACCTAACTGCTGCCCTCATGTAAAAACTATTGGAGTTGATAAAAAGGTGATTTGCTGGGTACAAGAATTCCTAAAAGATAGAAAGCAAACAGTTAGGGTAGGAAATGCAGTATCAAAAGAAGTAGGAGTGAGCATGGGAGTCCCACAGGGTAGTGTATTGGGACCATTGTTATTCTAATGAATGATTGTGTTAGTGGTTTACTGTCAGAAGTTAGATTGTTTACAGATGACATAATGTTATATAAAAGGATTAAAACAATAGAAGACTGTAAACAGCTGCAGGGAGATCTAGATAGGATAACTAGCTGGGCGAGTAAACATGGGATGAAGATAAATGCAAAGAAGAGTCAGCTTATTAAGCACACAGATAAAAAGCTAAAGGTTGATTATGATTATAAAGTAGTGAAGGAACAATTTATTGAAGACTCGAAATGTAAATACCTTGGCTTAACATTTGATAGCAGGACACATTGGACAAGTAGTAGGGGAAGGGTTCAAAATCCTTCACCTGTTGGAAAGAGTGATGAAGGGGTGCACTAGAGAAGTAAGGGAATTGGGGTACAAAACTTTGGTCAGACCACTGCTGCAATATGGTGGAGTAGTTTGGGATCCATATTTTGGGTATAAATTCAGGAGTTGGAAGGGATGCAGAGGAGGGCTGCCAGATTTGTCTTTGGAAATTAACGCAGAACACAACCGGTAACCAATATGATAAAGGAGCTGAAGAGAGATTCATTGGAGAATAGAAGGAGGGTGAAGAGAATCATGGGAGTGTACAAAGCCTATATTGGTGATGAAGCATGGAAAAATATTGGTGGGAAAATTAAGAGAGGTGCTTGGAAGGGTAAGGTTGACCATGACCACAAGCTGGCACTTGATTTCAGGCATGAGGGTGTGCGAAAATTTTCTTTCGAAGGAAAGGGTGTGAGGGACTGGAATAAATTTCTAAGAGAAGTAATGAATAATTTACAGGAAACACTGAAGAAATTTAAAGTAAAAATTAGTAGAGGCCAAAAGTAGGTTGTAAGAGGAAAGGCGAAAGGGGTGTGTGTAGGGAGATTTCCACCGGAGCAGGCATTATGTCACAATTTTATCAATTATGATTATTATGTCAATTGCAAGTGTTTCTTTTAAGCTGCTTTAAATTTTGCATACTACTAAATTACTCGAGGCTGTGATTAGGTTGAAATGCAGACAGGACCAGCATCAAATTGTGTTCCTGCCATATTATATCTCTACCAATATTTGTGTCTAAGATATTCCAATATGCTACCAGTGAAGTCAAATAATTTTTCCATATGGCGTCTAATGATGGGGCAGAATTGATGCTTTTAAATACTTTCATGTGAAATTGTTTCTAAGGTATATATTTTCCCTACCCTTCCTTGTTTTCATTCCCCAACAGCACATACTGTGTTCGTTCTTGTCCTTTGGCCGTTATCTGTTGTAAGTGGTATTTTATTTTCAGGGTTGATGCTAGGATTCTCAGACACTGTGTAAGCATTCTTAGCAGTGACGTTGGGGCCCGTCATCGAATGGTGCCCTACCTCGGGCCAGATGAGCAACTTTTTAAAATTTATGTATTAATTTAAGCTCTACCACTGCCTGAATGGATTTTTGGGCTGGGTGACCCCTCTGCCTGGTCATCGGGCCCAGAGTACATTTGACCTGTGTAACCCCCCAGCCTCAATGCCAGCCTTGGTTATTTTCCCTATCCTTGCGTGGTTTTAATTTCCTAATAGCAGTTTCATTGTCACTTATTAAATAGCTATTAAATTCGTGAACATTTGAGTATCCACTTCTTGAATGTTGTGTTATATATTTTCAGAATATTGTGCTGGTCAGTGAACTAAGGCTGTCGGCTAGTCCTGACACACACATTCTAGAGCTGACATGGAACCCAGGAGTAGCTAATGTTTTAGGCAGCTGTCTGTCTGATGGCTCCATAGGTATATATGAATTCAAAACTGGAGGAACAGATATTAACACTTTGCCTTCAGAAGCACAAGCAAAGTAAGTATGCGTTATTTTGCATGTAAAGTTGTTTTTCTGTTTATAAGATAAGATAGGGAAAAATAACCCACCACTTACTACAGATGAATACGGGAGGGTGAGATGAACACGTAAAAAACACAAAAGAAATTCACAACATTTCAGTTAATAACCTTAGTCTTGTAGGAAGTGAGATAATTGGCAAGGGGAAAGATGTGAATCCATCCCGAACCACCACATGAATGAAGCAAAGGTGAAACATACAAGAGGGCAGGGTTTGATCCAGTGGTGAGGGGAGAAAGTTGACCAATGATAAATGTGAAACAGAATAATCTCTGTGACAATCAGTCGAGGTAAAACAAATTTTAAAAAAATACAATTTTGATTTGTTATAAGAGTAAATAAGTAAATAAATAAAACTAGAAAGATGTACTATACTAAAAATACATACATATGTTGAAAAATATGTTTGAAAACTGACTGTAAAATTGCAAAATAGTGACAGATGTGGGTTGAGGTCAGAGGTTCCCATCTATGGAGTTCGAAAGAGATGGTGGTGTCTGGAACAGCTGTAACTATGGGACTGGTGTTGAGACTGTTGGATTTGTGAACCGGCATGAATTATCACTGGGCGGTCTGGATTGGAAGTATAAATTTTTTGCCTGTGCCCATTCAACTTGTAGGATAGTCGTTGAGTGGTGAGACCGCTGTAGGAACCAGTGCAGTAAAGACAGAGAAGCTGGTAAATAAGGTGAGTTATAGTGCAGGTGGCATGTCCAATAATAGGAAAGGATTCCTCTTGTGTTGGGTGCATGCTAAATGTTTTGCAAGATCCCTGTGGAGGTTTAGTAGAGTCAGAAGGTGAGTACTTGTGGACCAAGATGTTGCTCAGATTAGGTCTGCTAGCAAGAATAGAGCTAAGCCACTGATCCTTGAGACATTCTGGTGGCTAAGTTTGTGTATTCACTATTCTTGACAGTGTGGATAAAATGCAGTTTACAAGCTCAAGTTTGATTTCAAATGCAGTGTATCTTTATATTTAATTATGGCTTAGCGCACGCCCTTATGGTAATTTTCCTACACACCCATTTTACCACTTTCTTGTACCCACCTGTACTAAATTTAATTTTAAATTCTTTCAGCGTGTTTGTCAAATTATTAATCATTTCTGTTGGTAATTTATTTCAATCCCTGATTCAGTTACCTAAGAAAGAAATTTTTCTCACTCCCTTATGCCTGAGATCGAGTGGCAGCTTCTGGTCGTCTTTCTCCTTCCATGTACCTCTCTTAATTCTTCCATCAATGTCTTTCCATGCCTCATCACCAATATAGATCTTGCACACTCCCACTATCCTCTGATTAATGTCATTCAGTTACCAAGTGTGTTCTGCAGTAATTTCCAGAGACAAATCTAGCAGCCTTTCATTGCACCCCCTCCAATTTCGGTATGTGATGCCCAAAATATGGGTTCCCCACTAAACAACTATATTCCAAGCATTGGTCTGACCAAAGTTTTGTAACCCAATTCCCTCATTTCTTTGGTACATCACCACATTACTTTCTCCAGTAAGTGAAGGATTTGAAACATTATGAAACCTTTTCGCCCACAGATCGTGGTGGATGAGCGGTATTGCTCTGGCCTCACATTCGGGAGGACGTCTGTTCAAATCCCTACCCGGCACTCCAGTTTCCCAAAGTCACTACAGGTGAATGCCAGGATGGTACCTTAAAAGGCTATGGCCGAATTCCTTCCCATTCCTTGCCTGCCTCTAATGATGTCAACGAGGTGTAAAGCCGTGAGCTTATATCCCTCTGACTGAGATTCTTTTGAATATCTTTACCTAAAGCAAAGTTGTTAGTTAGAAAACCACTTTTCTTCCTCAGATATTACTTATTGCATATCAATGTCTAATTTATGTACCACTGTTGTCATACTGACTGGCTTGCCAATTTTTGATCCTTTTGTTACCACTTATGGACAGGTACAACTACCATACTTTTTTCTAGTCCTCTAGTAAGCAGCAAGTATTTAGACCCATTTAAATAATGTTTCAAGACGAGGTCCAATGTTGCATCCTGCGATCTTTAAGACATTCATAGTATTATTACCTTAACCAAGCTGTTTTTCTTGACTTTAGCGGAACATGCTTTGGGGAAAAAGCAGAGATGTGTGGTTTCGAACCTGGAAACCACTAGTGTAAATAGTAAATAATCAGAAAATGTTACAATTTAGAATTATTTTAAACATCTTATAATAAGTTTATAAACACAATGAAATTTTTTTGAAATAGATTCATTGCTGATGATTTCTCGATGATAGGCGAAACACGTATGGTATTAAAACATACGAAAACAGTTGCACTGGCATTCTTTTATCAATTAATTTGCCAAGCAACTGTGTAAATATGGCCTACAATGAGACTGCATTCAATTTCATTTAAATATCAAGGATATAAATGGCTCTTGACAAAAATACTTGTTTGAGAAATAATGATACTTTTACCCTTTCATGGTCAATGTCTAAATAATTCCTGTCCTAAAATATGCTGTTATTAAAGCAGAGATCTTAATCTTTAAATTAAAACCTCTTTTATCAATTTTAGTTAGGTATCAAGGGACATAAATGGTTATTGACAAAAAAAACGCGTTTGAGAAATGATACTTGTGCCCTTTAAGGGCCAAATTCTGAAAAATTCCTAATGTTAATTATTGTTACCGAAGCAGACATCTTAATCTTTATAATGATACCGTATTTATCGATTTCGGTTTGTTATCGACAGAAATAAGTGGCTCTTGATAAAAAAAAACCTAGCGTGGTGGGTGAGCAGTTATTGTTCTTGCCTCACGTTCGGGAGTATGCCAGTTCGAATCCCCGTTGGGGCATCAAGATTGGGTTTTCCATAGTTTCCCCAAATCACTCCAGGCAAATGCCAGGATGGTTCCTTCAAAAGGCCATGGCTGAATTCCTACCAGTTCTTTGTTACAGGCCCATCCCGATGTTGACAAGGTGTAAAGCAGTAATTATATAGATATTAAACAATTTGATGGGAGGAAAAGCAGGTACACGTATAGAGTAAAATTTTCGAATCTATGGCCCTTCTTCAGTAGTAGTGAAATGGCTGTATGTTGGAAGCTGGCAGCCATATATATATATATAACAATGGAATCAAAGGTGCTAAGAAGTGAAAAGAAATTGAATTAGGATAGGGAAATGAGCCACCACTTGCCTTTAGATGGTGGATGTGGGGTGCAAACACACAGAAAAGACAAAAATATAACTGATAAAGAAATTTTCGGGACGAGCCCTTTGTCAGCAGGACAACATTATGGGAGGTGGATGATGTGGGAGACTGCCTCACAAAAAGACTGTTGGCCAGAAAAATGGTGGGAGTAAATTCAAACAGAAGAAAAGTAGAGGGGCAGTGATTCAGAGTTAATACCCGAGCATAGATAAATATCCTAACTAATCTGTGGTCAGTGGGAAGAGCAAAATATACTTAAATCTAAATATGAAAAATTAATATATATATATATATATATAATTGGAAGAAATAACATGCTGATTACGAAAAACAAATTGTATCTTTGCATGAACTGTTACTTTAGACAGTGTAATATATTGTAAGTTGGCTGATTTTATTCTGTTATGTTACTTCATGTATGGGGCATAACATCATAAAATTACTGAAACTCAACATTACAAATTTAATAATTCTTACTGTAAACTTACACATGGATTTTTACTGAGTAGTGATGCATAAGAAACTAATACTTTGCTTTTTCTTCTTGCTGTATTGAATTAAATAAAATTAAAAAAAAAGATAATTTTCTTTCAATGAAAATTTGTGTAACATGTAAACTGTAGAGTAGAGGCAATACAACATTAATATCCTTGCATTACACATCTTCAGTTCATGAAGATTCAGCAGGAAATCTTTGAAACTGATAGCAAATATTCTTTGAGGAAATAAATTTGCATTAATTGTAAACTGTTATCATTATGGAATTTCAGACAGTCCACACAGCATAAAGGGGAAAATTTATTTTAGATGCTTAGCCTAAATCTATGGATGGTGGTTGCCATCTATTATATAAAGGAATGTACACTAATTGTTTTGATTAATCTATAACTGTTACGTATAATTAAAAAAGCAATTACAGTACAGCTCTCATAATTAAAACAGGCCACTCAAGGTCTGGCAGTTTTGGTTGAGTTGGCGAGGTTATGACACATTTTTTTGCAGTTTACTAGATATGTGGCTTTGTGTGCAATCCGTGGGAGACACTACACTAGCCTTTCCCAACCAAATGTCAACCTCTCCTTCACGTGGTGCACGAACGAGGCTCTGGTGACTGAAAGATTACCGGTGTAAGGAGTCATCCACTGCTTGCCAACTGCCTCTGAAAGGTGGGCGGAAGAGCGGGGAGTGGTTCAGGGCACCCTTTTGCCCTTGGAGTTGGAAACGGCTCCTAAAGGTGGATGAATCAGAAATGGTCAATGGCATGGGAATGCAGAAGGCAATGGGAAACCACTGCATTAAAGACCCAAAGTGTATCCCGAGGACATGTAATCTTCTCAACTGACATGTATCATGGTGCCTTCTTCCTGGGTAAAATATTCCAGAGGTAAAAAAGTTCCTCAATAAGATCTCCGGGTGGGGACTACTCAGGGAGGAGTCATCAGAATGGATAGAAACATTCTATAAGTCGGACTGTGAAATGTTAGAAGTATGAATAGGACAGGTAGGTTAGAAAACTTAAAAAGGGAGATGGAACAACTTAAGTTAGATGTTCTTGGGATTAGAAGTTTTAAATGGAAGGATGCACAGGATTTCTGGTCCGGGGAACGCAGGATAATTAGCACACAAGCTGTCAGTGGAATCACTGGTGTAGGATTTTTAATGAATTAGAGAGTGGGGAAACAGGTGAGTTATAATGAACAGTTTAGTGACAGGATTATTTTGATGAGGTTAGAAACTTAGCCTGCCCAATCACTTTAGAACAAGTGTATATGCCAAAGTCACAGGAAGATGATGAAGAAATAGAGAAAATATAAGCCAAAATTGAAGAATTAATCCAATATGTAAGGGGAGAGGAGAAATCTAATAATCACAGGTGATTGGAATGTGATAGTGGTAGAAGGAAAAGAGGGGAATACTGCAGGAAGTTTTGGTCTAGGAGAAAGAAATAAGTGAGGAAGCACGTCAGAATTTTGTGAAAGATATAAGCTAGTTGTGGCAAACACACTGTTTAAGAACCATGCAAGAAGGATATACACCTGGAAACATCCTGGGGATACATGCAGATATCAGCTAGATTATACCATTGTCAAACAGAGATTCAGGAATCAAGTTCTAGACTGTAAAGTGTACCTAGAAGCAGACGTAGAAACTGACCATAATTTGATAGTAATGAAGTGCAGACTGAAATTAAAGCGAATAAGGAAGCAGTATAAGCAGAACAGACTTTAAGTGAATAAACTGAAACAATCTAGCCCGATAGGAAAATATTCAGAATTGGTAGACTCAGATCTAAGAAGTAATTCTGAAAGGAGCTCAACCGAGAATGTATGGAATACATTAAAAACCAAAAAATGAAAAATGGTAAAGAAACATTAGGCTTTAGGGAACAAGCTGCCCAGAAACCTGGGATCACAGAAGAAATTTTGGAAATGATGGATCAGAGGAGAAGGTATAAAAATGCTCAGGATGAAGCAGAAAGAGAGCTATACAGGCAATTAAGAAATCAAATAAACAGGAAATGCAAGAAAGCAAAAGAAAAATGACTAGAAGAAAAGTGTGAAGAAGTAGAAAATGAAATAGATGTAGGTAATGTAGATGTTGCATATAGGAAGATTAAACAGAATTTTAGAGAAATGAAGAAAAGAGGCGTGAACATAAAAGCTGCCGATGGAAAACCTCTTTTAAGCTCCGACAATAGAGTTAACCGATTGAAGGAATACATTGAGAAACTATGATGGGGACAATTTTAACATTAGTGTAATGAAAAGGGAAGGCGATTTCGACATTGATGACTTAGGAGATCCTGTTTTGAGGACAGAATTAGAGCTCTGAATGGCTTGAAAACAAATAAGGCAGCTGGAATTGATGAGATCCCTGCAGAACATCTTAAATTCCTAGGAGAAGAAGGAATCGAAAGATTATTCAAGCTGATATCAGAACGTTATGAAACAGGAGAAACTGATTTTAATAAAAATATCATCTTCACACTTCCAAAGAAAGCACAAACCGACAAATGTGAGAATTATCGCACCATTAGTCAGACGTCACATGCTTCAAAATTACTGACCAAAATAATATACAGATGGATGGAATGGGAAGTAGTAGAGTTTGGATTTAGGAAAAATTGTGGTACAAGGGAAGCAATTTTGGCTCTAAGATTAATATTTGAAGGGTGGACCAAGATACTTTTATGGCATTTGTTCATGTAGAAAAAGCTTTGATAATGTTAGGTGAGACAATATGTTCAAATTTTTAAAGAAGTCAGGTCTAAAGTGTCGGGATAGGAGAATACTTTATAAACTACGTAAGAATCAAGTGGTATAAAAAAGTAGAGAGTCATGAGAGACGTGGATCAGTTAAAAAGGGTGTGAAACAAGCTTGTAGTCTATTCCCGTTAATATTCAACTTGTATGTAAAAGAAGCAATAAACAAAGTCAAAATTTTGATGTGGCATAAGTGTTAAGGGAGAAAAAAATCAGTATGCTATGACTTGCTGATCTCGTCTTGTTAGCAGAAAAGGCTGAGGATATTGCGAAGTTTCTGAATGTCATGAACAAAATACTGAAGGAAGATTTTGGACTGAATATAAATCAAAGCAAGACAACTGTGATGAAATGTAACAGAAATGACATCAATATTTGTAGATTAAATGTATAAATAGGATCGGATGTAATATGAAAAGTAAGTGAATTCTGTTACTTGGCAAACAAAATTACAACCGATGGCCGAAGCAGGAATGATGTTAAATGCAGATAGCACTAGCAAAAAGAGCTTTCACGAAAAAGCGAAATCTTTTGGTTTCAAATATTGATCTAGGAATTAGAAATAATTTTTTAAAATTGTTTGTGTGGAGCACAGCACTATATTATGGTAGCAAAACATGGACTTTAGGAATACCGGAAAAAAAGAAAATTGAAGCATTTAAAATTTGATGCTACAGGAGAAAGCTGAAAATTAAGTGGGCAGACTAAATAAGAAGTGAATGAGTTTTGGAAATGATGGGCGAGGAAAGAAGTTGGTGGAAGAAACGTACATAAAGAAGAGTCAGGCTGGTAGGTCATATTTTGAGACATGCTGGATTGGTTAATTTGCTGGTGTAGGGAACAGTCGAAGGTAAGTACTGTAGAGGAAGACTGAGATAAAATATATATATCAGATTGAGGACGTGGTTTGTAAAGGATGTGTAGAGATCAAGAGGTTAGCACAAGATAGGAAGGGATGGAGGATTTCGTCAAACCAGTCGAAAGACTGATAACAGCAAAAAAAATAAAAGTGCAGTCTGTTTGATTAATTACTATAAGGCTTATTGGATTTGTGTTTAAAATGAGTTATATTGAGGAACAAAATTGTACATGAAGTTTGTTACATGGTAGAAGTAAAATTGGCATTCATGAATGCCTTCCAGACATTAGAAAGCAAAGTTGTAGCAAATGTTCTCAAATATTTCAGTAACCTATCCCATAAAAGTGTTAACAGCAGTGGCTTGCAGTATTTCTGACAATTCAATATTTCATGGTTGGCAGAAACTGAATGTGTGAACACTGTTGTTTATGAATCTTCAAAGAAGCCTCCCTCATATTAAACAATCAAACATAACAGGCAGTCAGTAATATAAAATAAGCCACTACATTTTTATTTCTTCTGCCCATGTCTGAACTTCATGAAATGCCTTATGGAGGTCAGTTATTTTTCATGCTAATTTATATTGTTTTATGTATTCTTATGTTGTGTGTAATTGCTTCTTAAAGTTTCTGAAGGATTTTGTCTTTAGTTCATAGTTATAACAGTACTTAAGATTTGCAGGAAATATTTTTCTCTGTTGTAAGACAGTGGTTGACAAAAGTGTTTTGTGCCTACATTCGTGCAGACAATTATGAAACCACCCAGAAGGAATCATTTAAACATACTTTTGAGTAGCAAAAATTCAACGTTTCTTGTAAACTTTCCTACTGGAAATTATTACATGAGCTAATAGGAAGCAAATTAGCCAGCAACAGTGTTTCATATTAAACAACAGTAAGCAATTCATGTAACTTTTTTTTTAGTGTCATGCTGTCCTATTTAGTAGACAGAATATATGTCTTAACTTTCAGGAATTTGCATAATTTTTTCAGCTATTTTTTTAATCGTTTTTCTAGCATTTTCTGTCGGTTGAAGTGAAGAAAGTAGTTTCATTTTCCCGTCTCAATAAAACTGATATTTTTTTAATAGTCTCATAATTGTTCCTAATTTAAAAGCCATCACGTTGTTCTACAAGTTAAGCATAATATTTTTAGAAATTTTTTTGCTCATATATTTTTGGTGATTTGCTAAATTGTAGGGAGATGCAGTGACCTTGGCAGGGCTATTTTTATGAAGGGAGCTGTAATATTGTGATATTAGTGACGTGAAAATGTTATTAGGCAATGAGCACTTAGATGGGAATTAGCCTACCATCATATGCTTGACACCATGCATCCCCCTGCCTTAACCTCTGGTAAGACCCCACAAGTAAACTTATCACTTATTTTTATTTTATATATATTTTTTACTTTTTTCTGATCCATTTTTAATTACTTTGTATGGCCTCATTCACAGAGTATATTTTCTTTTATTTCTCCTCCACCATTGCCACCCCAAACCTTCTCACCTAGTTCATTTCTAGCCATGTCTTGTGTCTGTCCATGATAAAGGATTGGGCTGAAATATTGTAGAGTTTGTTTGTGTGTTCATCACGGCCCTTCTGCATTTATCTGTGGTGAGTGTTAGGTTTAATTTCCTTTCACTGGTATTCATTTATTTATTTATTTTACGTCAGTCGGCATTGTACAGAAATATTTTACAAAGAAAAAGCCAAGGATAATTGTGTAGGTTAAAAACAAAAATTATTACACTATGATAGACACAAGAAAATGATTTTATAAACTTAATCAGTTAGTAGTAATCTTTTCATGTTTGCTGGAAAAGATGGTAGTGAACCTCCAAAAAAATTAATGTCTGCCGAGTACAGGTTCACCAACCTGGCAGTTCTGTTTCTGGGTGCATGGTAGATGTAATTTTTGTTTGTGCTTTCATCTGCAAGCACCCTTCTGGTTCTTAGCACAGATTTTGAGCATATAAAGCCAAAGTCAGATAAGATTTCTGGCGTTTCAATCATCCCACTAACAACTTTGAAAAAGAAAGTCAGGTCAGCCAATTGTCTGCAACTTACTAAGCTACTCAGCTTATACTGGTGATAAACAGCACTGTTATTTATTGCATCCTCAGAATGCTTATAATAGTATAAACATTTACAAAATTTTCGCTCTATTTTTTCAATACAATTGATGTTTTTGTCAGTGAATGGAGACCAGACCCATACTCCAGTATGGGTTTGACGAATGTTGAGAAAAGAAGTATCAATGTTTTGGTATTTCTGAACTACTTGCCTGCTCTACAAATAAAGCCTAGGCTTCGATAGACACAAAGTGTATTATTGCATATCTTTATTTGTTTGCATACAATATGTCTTCGAAAATTGATTCCACCTAAGCCTTGTAAATTTTTACATTTATTCAAAGCTTCTGAGATGGAAAGTAATGTAAGAGTTTGTGACATTGTGTTACAGATGAATCATAAAATGAATGATAAAATGAGTACTAGACCAGAAAAAAAGGGAGAAGTTATATACATGAAATCAAAACTAGACACCTGAATGTAACATTCTGAAGATAGACATTGATTCTGTATTGTAAAATCAAAATATAATATTCCTCAAAAAATTGTAAAGGGCATTCTATTGGTAACAAATATGTTTTTGAGAAATGAAAACGGCTCTGCTGGATAAAAATATTACAGAATTTTGGGAATTCTCAGTTCTACGTTAATTTAATTCTTATTTTATTGATTTAATTTTGCAAATTATTAATTATTTGTTGTGATGAAATAGGCGTGAAATCAAAATCATAGCTGAACTTGATGTAACCTAACCAATTTATTTGCCACAGTGAGAAGACCAACAGACATAAGGTATGATAACTGTACATTTCCACGATGGCAATACTGTAGAAAAACCTCTAGAGTTTCTAGCCGCTTCAAAGTAAAGTCAACTGGTGACATTTCGAGAGTCAGCACTGCTCCTATTGTCAAGCGCTGCTTACTGCAGCACGGTAGTCTACTATATAGGGCTACAAGCCAGGAGTGTAACCTCAAAACATTTAAAATTCATCCAATTGAAGTCGAGCAAATCCCATTAATTAATTTGCTCGAAACTCTGTAGATCTTATGACGACGTGGCCCTAAATATATCGTCTTTCGATCCACGTACACAGAGTAGATGTCACATTTTTCAAAAATATTTAAAGATATTCAATGGTAATAAAATAGCTCATCAAATGGTCGCTAATTCTACAGAAGTTACAACACCAAGTTGTTAGCGTATATTTCCAACTTTTTTTAAAATAAATAATCAATTCAAAGCTCGCAAACAAAACAAAATACAATTATAGTACATAACTTCTCGAACTACTAGTATATTCATATAATTCTACTGTGACACTCGGTCTAAAACCTACAGCTTATTACACACACACACACCTTCCTTCTTCTCACATCAGATCAAAGATTTTCTATCTCATTCTTTTCAAAGATATACTACCCACTGACAATGTTTGTTAATCTGTGGTTTCCTCGTGCTTAGAAATTATATCATGTACATCATTACATTCAATATTTAAATGATAATTAATTACACTTAACAAAATAATATTTAAATGGAAAAGAAAGGGAAAATACACCCAACACTCACCAAAGCTGAAGGGAGGAGGGCAGCAGCAACACAGCACAACACACAAACAAATAAAAAACAATATTTCGGGTCAAGAATCCCCTTTTTCAAGTAAACAGATAGGTGGCTGGTCTTGCGCAAGACTTGCGTCGGACGCAGCCACTCATAGAACGCAACAGACCGTCGGAGGTGGTCATGCCACCTGTACAACCACCCATCTCATTTACCAGCTCACCTGCCTCCACTGTCCAAGTTCCTACATTGGCCTGACCTCAAACTCATTATCCATCAGAATGAATGGTCACAGACAGACAGTTTACTCCCAAAACCTGGACCTCCCCGTTGCTCACCATGCCAGTACTCACAACACCCGTGACCTTAATAACTGCTTCACAGTAAGAGCCATTAGAGTACTTCCAGACACTACCTCCCAATCTGAACTCCGCAGGTGGGAATTGGCATATCAACACATCCTTCAAACCAGACATCCCCCAGGCCTTAATTTCCGTTAACATCTTCCATCCTCACCCTATACACCCACCACTGGCCAGTACAATAGTTCAATAGTTTCATAATTTTTTTTTTTTTTTAATTTTCAATTATATTTTTTCTTTATATATATTTTTAATAACTATATATATGTATATATTTTTTTTGATCATTTCAATCTTTCGTATACTCGCGGTTATATTATCGTTGCTGCCCCCACCACCTCCGACGGTCTGTTGCGTTCTATGAGTGGCTGCGTCCGACGCAAGTCTTGCGCAAGACCAGCCACCTATCTGTTTACTTGAAAAAGGGGATTCTTGACCCGAAATATTGTTTTTTATTTGTTTGTGTGTTGTGCTGTGTTGCTGCTGCCCTCCTCCCTTCAGCTTTGGTGAGTGTTGGGTGTATTTTCCCTTTCTTTTCCATGTAAATATTGCCTCGCGGCATTTCTTTCCTTTCATTGTTACAAAATAATATTTAAATGATAAATAATTACATAATTGGGGTGGTAGCATATGTTATAAGGGGAATTCTCCTGGAGGGGCAGTCTAGCTGGGCATGGCCTAGTTATTGACGTTATGTTTTGATTGCTATTATGCCCTAATATGATTTGGTCCTGTGTGTCTTGCAATAATCTGGTAGCCCTATATAATAGACTACCGTGCGGCAGTCTTCAGTAAGTTTACGGGGCTTGACAATGGGAACAATGTCGGCTCTCTAAATGTCTTCAGCCGACTTTACTTTTATGCTGCTAGAATCCCGAGAGATTTTTTCTACACACGTAATGTATATTTGTCTTTAAAGACTAATAACAATAAAATTCACTGCAATAAACAATACCTTCACCCTACAAGTGGTCTTAAAATATAAGCAAATTCAAATATTATTATTCAAATCAAATATTAGATTGCTACATCTTATATAACTATTTAATCATTGGTAAAGTAGTGTGACTTTACAAAGAAATAGGTTTAACAACTTACATAATGATATTACCTTAAAAAAAAGTGACTCTCCAAGAAGGGAAAACATTAGAATTACAAATGTAAATCACTCAGTATAGCCTGCTGGCTCAATGTTTACAAATTGTTATGGCCTTCAGTGACTGCACACGGTTAATAGTTTGATAGAGCAAGGCTCTTAATGTGGTTTGCACCCTTCAGGGGATTTGGAGGATTTTTTGAGAAAAGTTGAAGTGCAAACTCAAACTGAATAAGTTCAGGGCAGAGTAATGTTTTACTGTTTTTAGCAGCGGTCCACAGTGACAGGCAGCCTTGCCAGAAGTCTATGTTCTAATGCAGCGACTATCATAGATGATACCAACAGAAGCTGGTGTCTATAGAAAGCACACATTAATGTAAAATGCTTAGAAACAACTCATTGGTTACTTCCAACTTGACCTCCTGACTCGTCATCTTGAAGATTCTAGAAGGAAGCCCCAGTTTCTTGCTTCATCAGGTCTGTCGGCTCTTGTGCCCCTGTACGCATCTCCAAGGTTTCCCAAGTCCACACGAATTGAGAGATGACTTTTCCCCATGAAGCCATCTGATTTGCCAGCCTTGCAACAGCAAATTATGCATAAAATAATATATTCTATAAACTAATACTTTACTCTTCTTCTTCTTCCATACTCATGCTTTAATTCTTCAAATGTTCGGATTGGGTATGTAAGTTGAGTGATTCTAGTGAAGTTCGTGATTTTTCAGAGTATATGTTTCTTCTCTGTTACATGTTATTTTCATGTGGTGTTGACTTGTGACCAATCAGCTTGGTGTCAAACACCTCTGCAAATTGGCAGTGTCTCTGCGGTTAGGAACAGGACACCCCGCAGGTTTGAGTGACAACCCCTCTTAGAGTGTCTACTGTTATTGGAACAATGCTGACTGGCCCTTCTTATTGTCCAGGGAATCTTCCAAAGCCAATTTCCCCCCCAGCTTAGTGGCGTCAAATCTGTCGTATATTAGCAGGTACAGAAGTTCTTGCTTCCCATTTTAACACAAAAATTACACTGAATACTGGTTATTATTTCCTGTAATTTCAGCCTCCTAACTTTACCTGTATTAAATCAATGTGGCGGTACCTGTACTGTTATACAGTTAATGATAGAGTAAAAAAAATTAAGTACAACAACTGTTAAAAAGATGTGTTCCATTGATTTTTCCAAAAGCAATTATTTCTTTTGTTAAAATTTCGAAATTTTCTAGGTTTTAAATAATAATTTTTCTTTAAAATTCAAGAAGGGCTGTAAAATTTGCTAGTGTAGGTCTGTTTGCCATATTGTATGAGGGTCATTCAGATTTGGATTATATTTTGAATTTAATGTCTTATGAAAGATAAAAAAGCTTAAGTTGCAAGAAACAAATAGGACCGCATCAAACACAATAGAGGAAATTTTAGTTAATAAGATGTACAGATGAAGAAAAGTTTTTAAAGGTACCCAAGAATGCTATAAAATGAAATATTTCTCTCAGCACAGATTGAATACATAAGAAAGGTAGGGGGCTGGACATGAATCGCCAAAAATCATGAGATAACAGGATGAAAAAATGTTCAAGTAGTCTATGCATCACATAATGGTATAAATAGGCAGGTGGTAGCCAGTGCTGTCCATAGGATGTGTGTTTGTTGTTGAATGTTTACTAAATCCAAAGAGTAGTAGCAAAGTTTGAGTGCAGAATGGTAGTTGGAGCACTACACATGGAGCACAGCATATCCAAAGCAGTTGTAAAAATTTAGGAATCAATGCTCCACTCTGCTGAATTACTGAGACATGCTAGAGATGAGCACATGGATCCATGCCAGCAGAGGAATAACACTGAATGAACCAACTGCCACAGACAATGAAGGACCCACCAGAGATTTATATACGCAGTCCATGCAGCGATATTGATGGGGTTTGGCAGTAAAAGCATTACTCACATCATAACACATCTGCAACTCACCTGTGTTTGTGCACATGCATTGCCCCTTGGATTACTGGAAGGAGGTCACATTGTCTGGTGAGTCATGTTTCCATTTGATTTTTAGTTATGGGCAGATGGTGCAGCTCCATCCTGTCAGCAAGGAATCGACTAAGGTCATTGTGGTTCCATAATAGTGCATTTACCTGACATGGAATGAATTCTGTGGCCATATACTGTAGTATTGGTCCATAATGGGAAATCATTATGTTGAGCTTCCTAGTGACCATTTGCAGCCTTTTATAGACTTCACATATGCTTATAATGATGGAAAGTTTCTTGTTACTGGGCCCAGATTGACACTTTGATTGAGGAATATTCTGGATGATTTTAGAGTGATTTGTTCACTTAAATTACCAGACATAAGCCCCATGGAGTGTAAGTGTGATATGATTGAGATTTGTATGATTGTAACGTCCAGCATCTCAGACAGCTGGATAATTGTGTCTCTGTTGTTGAGACAGCTTGGCTGCAAATCTCACCTTGGAACCTCCACTGACAAATAGTCTCTATGCCGCATCGAGTTTCAGCACTTTGATAGGCTAAAAACCATCTCTTGATATTTGACTTGTCAATTAATGTTGAAGAATCTTAGTTTTTAAAAGACATGTGTGATATAACTTTTTAAATGGATGATTAAATTAAATCTGAACTTCACATAGTAGTATGATTTATTTATGATAAATTTTAAAGTTTTTTTATTTTATTGCCTGTGTTTCATGATCTTCTGCATCAAAATACTCTGAAAAAACATTATTCTGAGCACACCTTTATCCACACATTACTAGACAATGACTTCATTATATGTTTTATGGAATCTGTAGGTAAAATGGGTATTATATTTAATAAATGCTGAAGTTTGCATTCTCAGAAAAAAATTTGCATCAGAATAGTAGTATTTACAGTGAAATCAGTTAAGTGAGCATTCAAGTGTACTTTTTTTTAAAGATCCCTCAAGTTACCTGTTTGTTGTGTACGTATAGACTACTGTGTAAAGTAAAAACAATTTCATGAGTTGAGTAATTTTATTTTTGTATTTGGTTGTTAAAATATTAGTTGAAGATGTTTACTCATTGTTTATTTTTTCAGGTGTTTTGCTTGGAGCCCAAGGGGAAAACAACTTGTTGTAGGGACAAGCACAGGAGAACTTACTCAGTACAAACCAGATCTTAAAGCCGTGAAGACAATATCAGCACCAAAACTTACTGAGAATTCTGTTGCAGTTATTAATATTGATTGGATATCAACTTACCAGTTTGTCGCAGTGTACCGTGACAAAGATAATGAAAATGAAAGACCAGGTATACAAATTTCCAGAATCAAAAATTGGAAGTATGGAAGGAGCATTTGATATATCATTGACTTTTGTTTGTTGCCTGTGTTAGGCATACATGTAAAGTTTCAGAATCGGCTATTGATGCCTTCTGTAAACAAAAAATGGAAAGCAAAATTAATCCTTGTGTTAGTAAAGCATTATTATTTGAGAGAGAAATATCCAATGAACCTGAAGTAGAGGTGAAAAAAAAACCTACAACATTTGGCTGAGGTTGAAATGTTGAGATGCTCAATAACATGCATAATATGCTTTTGAAAGATGATCAATATAGCTGAACTTGCAAATTTCTCAATGGAACTGCATGGACATTTGAGCATTAGGAAAAGTCTGTGCCACATTTGCTGATAGATTTTGAATTGTGTTTTGATGTGACAATTTCAAAACAATGTCTCTACATGTAAATCAATAGGTCTGCTTCAGCTTCACTCCAATGTTTCACATGGACATCCTTGTCACCATCAGCCTGTTTTCAGATACTGCCATACTAAAGAGGTTTGACCCAGTTCCTCTCATAGCATGAGAATATACACGATGCGATGCTTGCTTCCAGACAATTTAAATTTGAATTTCCTTCCATATTGTAGCTCTGTTGTGGATTGCTTTTTGCAGCTTCAATGTGACTGAGCTGCTAAAAAAAATATGCATAGTACAACCAAATAGTTGCAGGTTTTAGTGGTAGGCATTCATCAACTGAAATAATCCTGTTCTTTAGGTGCCTGAGGTCCACTCCATATGACATTGATACTAAATTTAATGCTTCTGAGAAGTCTGTGGATAGTTCTGTCAAACTCTTGAGGAAGAGCCATTCTGGTAAACACAATTGATGCCCATATACGATTCAGGCAAATATATTGAAAAACCCAGGATAGTCTTTAAGGAAATTGGTTTCAGTTTGGGGTGTCAGTGATTGTAAAATGTGTTGGATTGCAGAAGACATTATAAGCGGTATACAATTAAGATAACACAGTTTGATGATTTTTTCCCTGATGATGCAAATGCCAACGGAATGATTGACTACTGGTTCACCAATTACCCTGAGAATGTCTCATTTATTGCGAGAGAAAAATGTTTCCAACCAGTGGTCACGTTCCAGGTATTGTATCCAGTGGGGAAGATGTCATGCAGCCATTTTATTTAATTTTGACTTTTCAAATTGTCGCTGCTGCATGCTCTGAAGATTTTGATGAGACTGTGGCCTCCACAGAAAATGATATATATTTCAGTGGATGGTGAAACAGTACTAATGTGCTATTTAGTCCAAAACTGCTTATTAGTTGACATGAACATGTTCTGCTCCAAATAGTTGCAGCCTCTCCAAGTATCCTGGCTTTGGACCCCCTTAACTACTATGTTTACAGCACAATCAAAAGAGTTACTAGCAAATCCAGACACCCTAATGTGGCATCTTTACACATCACTATTGAAGCAGCATTTGTCTATATGGCTAGCCCTGCTTTATAATGTGTGGGCCAAGGATTGAGGCAATCATTGTGGCTGAGAAGGTTTACTTCAAGTAATTTGATTCAGCACAGGTCATACAACTAATATGCATTTTATTTATTTATTTGTTGAGGCCAACTAGGACCACGATAAGCCTTTGTGCATTTTAATTTTAATTTTTTTTTACAAATACAATTTATTTTATGAGGATCATTCAAATATAAACCGGAATTTTTTCACTCAGCTTCATTGGTTGCAAATAAAAATACAAATGAAGTAACTTAATTTTCTACACAGTTTCTTCATTGGATAGGAAGTTTTCTGATCAATTCCTAGAAAAAATAAGACAGCTGCCCTGTAGTCAATTGTGTAAAAATTGTTTGACCACTGTGTCATCCCCTTCCTAATGTCTCTTTCAGTGGATGTCAGATGGGAACAAGTATGGAGTTATTAAAGGTGGAAGGTGGTTGTTCAAGAGGTGACCAGTGCATTGTAGTGACTTTATAACAAGGTAGAACTGTTGTATGTGGCGATGCATTTTTGTGCCGGAGGAGGTTATTGTAAATTGGTTGACAGCATTGTTAGTTGTGATAAGTAGTCTTGGCACCAGCTGCCAGTAGTAGGCCGCAAACACTGTCCTTCGAGTCATTTAGCAATATACGAGGCGTATTCCAAAAGTAAGGTCCGGGGGTACAAGATGTCACAGATGATAGGCCTGAATGACGTTTCCCACCTGCAGTGCTATCTACCAACTCCTGGTAAATATGCAGTATTGTTGGCGTGCCGCAGTAGCCGTATATCTATTGTTGAGAGCAGTTCGAAATGGCCGCGACAATCGTAGCTCCCGCCAGGTGTGAAGTGCGCGGTGTGATTAGATTTTTGTTGGCAAAAGGATCGTCAGCTGCGGACATCCATCGCGAATTGTGTGTAGTGTATGGACCAAACATAATGAGTGAGAAACAAGTTCGACACTGGTGTCGAGAATTTCAAAGTGGTCGCACAGATGTGCGATCAACAGCGGAGTGGCAGGCCCAGTATTCGGACCGACGACATCGTCGAGCAAGTTAACCAAAAACTGCGAAGTGATCGGCGTTTGACGATTAGTGGTCTGGCTATGGAATTCCCAAATGTTGCTAGAACCTCAATTTACAGGATTGTCACTGAAGAGCTTGGATATCGGAAGCTTTGTGCGCGGTGGGTGCCAAAACTGCTCACCGCTCAGCACAAAGAGCAACGAATGCATAGCGCACGACAATTTTTGGAGCGCTATAGACAAGATGGAGACAGTTTGTTTTCCCAAATTGTTACGGGAGACGAGACGTGGATAGCGTACACCAACGCAGAATCAAAACAACAATCAACGCAGTGGCGCCATTCCGGTTCACCCAAACCAAAAAAGTGTAAGCAATCGCCGTACACGAATCGCAAAATGATGGCTTCCGTGTTTTGGGACGAAAAGGGCGTCCTTTTGATCGAATTCATGGACCGTGGGACAACCATTACAGCTGACGTGTACTGTGCAACGCTCACCAAACTGAGACGTGCCATCCAAAATCGACGCCACGGGAAACTGTCGTCTGGCATCATCCTCCTGCACGACAACGCACACCTGCATACCGCTTCCAAAACCAAAGAGAAGATTCAAGAGTTTCGTTGGGAAATCCTAGACCACCCTGCTTACAGTCCAGATCTTGCACCAAGCGACTATTTTCTCTTCCTGCATTTGAAACGGTGGCTTGGTGGACAACGATTTTCAAACCGATGAAGAACTCAAGACGAGCGTTACCAATTGGTTCAGGTCCCAGGCGGCAGACTTTTATGCCGAGGGGTTAAAGAAACTGGTACAGCGTTACAGAAAGTGTATAGATATGAACGGCGATTATGTGGAAAAGTGAACTAGATATGTAGTTACATACTGAGGTTAATAAAAACCTTGTATCCTGAACGACGTTTTTATTATGATCAAACGGACCTTACTTTTGGAATACGCCTCGTACCTTTTGAGTCCTTCAGTGGACAGTTGTGTTTTGGCCTTGATTGGTGCTACCCCTCCATCTCTTCTCCTTTCCAAACGCTTACTCTTGTTTTAAGGGTTATAATCACAGAACCTTGTTTTGTTGCAGATCACAACTTGACCAAGAAGCTTCTCCTTCTTCAAAGTGATTCAGAGGTCATTGACAGATGTCTTTCAACACATTCCTTTATGCCTCTTTGAGAATTAATTAATTAATTTAATTTAATTGTAATGGAGTGGACACTCCTGTGGCAGTTACCCTACACTCCCATTGCCCCCCTTTCCTGTACTCACCTACTTTTGCCCTCTACAAATTTCAACTTTAAATTGATTCAACATTTTTGGTAAATTATTCGTCAATTCTTTTGGTAACTTATTCCAATCCCTGACTCCCTTACCTAAGAAAGAGAATCTTCCTTCACACTTGTGCCTGAAATCGAGTGCCAGCATGTGGTCATGGTCATCTTTTCTTTCATGCATTACTTTTATTTCTTACACCAATATCTTTGAACACCCCATCACCAATATATGTCTTGTACACTCCCATGATTCTCTTCACTATCCTCCTGTCTTCCAGTGAATCCCATTCCAGCTCGTTTATCATATTGGTTACTGATTGTGTTCTGCGGTAATTTCCAGAGACAAATCTAGCAGCCCCTCTTTGAAAGCCTCCCCACCCCCCCCCCCCCTCTAGCTCCTGTATTTGATACCCAAAATGTGGGTCCCATACTACACCACCATATTCAAGCAGCGGTCTGACCGAAGGTTTGTAACCCTGTTACTTTACTTCTCTCAAGGTTCTCATCACTCTCTCCAACAAGTGAAGGATTTTGAAACCTTTTCCTGCAACCTATCCATCGTGTCCTGCCCATTTGAGCTTGTTATTAAATCTTATACTAAGATATTAACATTTCAAGACTTCAACAAGCAATTCTTTCCCCACCTCCTAATGATAATTAGCGTTTAGTTTTTTTTATCTGTATATCTATTAAGATGACTCTTCTTTGCATTTGTCTCCATCCCACGTTTGCCAATCCAGCTAGATATCCTGTCCATATCACCCTGCTGTTGTTCAGTCCTTTACCGTTTTGATCCTTTTATATAGCATTATGTCATCTGGAAACAATCTAATTTCTGATAGTAATCCATCTATACAATCATTCATTGGAATAATGACTATTAATACTCCCAATACACTACCCTGTAACACTCCCATTTTTACTTCCACTTCTTTTGATACTGCATTTCCTACCCTAACTTTTTGCTTTCTACCTTT
Organism: Vandiemenella viatica; assembly: GCA_031002005.1. Classification (NCBI taxonomy): domain Eukaryota; kingdom Metazoa; phylum Arthropoda; class Insecta; order Orthoptera; family Morabidae; genus Vandiemenella; species Vandiemenella viatica. Next base: position 209,785,894 of record JARYHS010008074.1, on the reverse strand, counting down.
TAAAAATTCTTCTTCTACCCAGTAAATCACTGGTGTGGCACACACCTTGCTGATACTTTTCTGTATACAAGTGTGTCTGACACAATAGTATGGACACTAAGAACACTTGCACCCACCTCATGCAATTTCGGCAACAGCATGGTGACGATTATCTTTCACTAGAGTTTGGAGCACGTACCAAGGCGGGTGGGCAACGCGTTCTGCGCAGAGAGAGAGGGGAGATGTGTTGCGACGCTGCCAATTTGCTTCTGTCACTTTACAGCGCGCTAGCAGGTTCAGCGAATTGCATGAACGCGAGCTTTTAGTCGCGCAAGCACATGTACACACACACAAGCACACACACACTTACACAATTTTGTCAGTATTCATTGTAGCCTCTCATATTTTCTTTCATTTCGCAACCTGCTACAGTGTTAGAATATATTTAATTGAACGAAATACCTTTCACAGAGAAAACTACATTATTACGAAGCCAAAGATGTGTACATAAACTATGCACCTGCAGACAAAGTCACATAAAATCATAAGTACCAGTAATTAACACTTACATCATTACAGCAAGAAATGCACGCCATCGTCTTCGCTGTCCGATGCAGATGACTCACTCTCAGCAAGATTTATGACGAAAGGTTCCATAATCGTGTCCCTGCCAATTTCTCTGTCGTAATCTTCATCCTGTAATTTTTCTGCGTGTTTCACACAAGCTGCCCATCTAGATGTTGGGATGCTGTCAATTGCCTCATGTGTAAGTTTCTCAACATCTGCAATTTTAAATGTGTTGTTCTTTTCCGCAATATTTGCTTTCACCTGAGCCCATACCAGCTCAATTGGGTTGTAATGACAATGGTATGGGGGTAATCTAACAACACGGTGTCCATGCTGCTTTGCAATTTCGTCTATCTCGTATACTCTGTAAGCAGGCTTGTGGGCATTGACAAGAAGCAGCAATTCTGCTCTGGTGTGTGACGAACTATGAGGTATTCCGTTAGAGGACAACCAGGCTATAATGTCTGCCTTTTTGGAATTCGTATTTGGAGCTTTATTCACTTGCACTGAGTGGATGCTTGCATTATCCATGACAATAACAGAGCATGGAGGGATATACGGCAACAATTGTTCTTTAAACCACCTTTTAAAGACACAGTATGTCATCTCAGTATGGTAATCTTCAGAATTCTTAGCCTTTGACGCCTTAAAAATTAGCTTACTTTGGGGAATAAAGCCAGTTTCTGCTGATCCAGCATGAAGCACTATTATTCTGTTACCCTTGCCAACGGGAACTTTTAATCCACCGGAACCGTCACTCATTTTCCAGCACATAGCCCTTGCATGATTTTGGTTTACGAAAGTTTCGTCTACATAATAAATGCTAGACGTTCCAAGTTGTCTGATTTCCTGCATTGCTCTTAAAAACACAGTCCTTGCAGCTACAATATCACTACGTTCCATTAGTAATTTCCTGCCGTCATTCGTTTTCTGATACCTGAATCCCATATCTTTCAGTATCCTCAACATGGTCCATTTGCTTCCGCTAAAATTTTCGGCTTCTTTCATACGCGAAACTAATTTTTCTGCTGTCGGATATTTGCCTTCAGCATACATACTGAATATTATCCGCCGCAGAACGTTTTTGGAAAAATCGTCTAGAGCACCAACTTCTTTTTTTCGGTTGTGATGCTTTCCCGGTGATTTGAAAACAGCTGAGCCGCAGGCTTCAACTGACGCTTTAGCTTCGCTGGCTATCCTCTGAACAGTCCTCAAACCAACACCACAGGCTTCAGCCGTCTGCTCCTGGCACTTGGCAACGGCGCGACTCGCACCACATGGTGGCGCGGACTCAGAAGAAGACTGCCTTTTCAAGTATTGATACACACGGAACACTATTCCTCTCGCTTGTTTGTGCAACACTTGGCGTGATTCTTTACCATCACTCATAATGAACACTATGAGGGCAAAATAATCACTAAACACGGAACACTATAAGTGAAATAAACTGTAAACTTGACGAACACAGCACGACGCGCACAGAACGAACACAGGAAAGCCACTGACACGCGATTGGCTGTGAGTCACGTGGTACAGCTCCACAGGCTACTGCGCATCCCCCTGTGACCCGCCTTCGTACTTGCTCCGAACTCTAGCTTATTCATGGTCTGAATATTGGATTAATTGACACTGGCCTCTGGATACCATTTATGGCTTTGATTTTCCACTTTTCACGATCGTTTAAACAATTCTTGCCCCAATCAAAAATTTGGCATTTAGTTGGAGTATCATCTCCCTACTGTGCAAGGACTCTATTTCAAATTTCACTTGATTTAACACCTTTGTTGGGGAGAAAACAAATATCATAATAAGGCGCTGCGTTCCAGACAGTGCCTCTTCTCGTTCACTCAAAGCTACAGTGAAAATGTAAATTTGAGTTGTCTCGATCCCCCTGCCACCAATTTTCCACCACACCACTCTACTCCAGTCACTATGCAAGCCAAACAAACAAAATTCTGGTTTTTATTTGAATGACCCTCATTATCCTGAACCATGTACATCTGATGCTCTGGGACATTTTGTGCTTCTCATAATTTTCCCCCCCTTTTGTCTGAGAATTAAATATAATGTTGCTGACAAATTCACTTGTTATTTTTGTATGTTATGTCTACTATTTTCACTTCAGTACAACAGTGATGGTATAGGCAAGAATGTACATGACATTTTACTGGAATTTACTTAGCATAATATTCACTGAATGTTTGGAATATGGAGAAATGATCAGAGAACAAATAAATTTTACACTGAATTGATCAAAAGTTAACCTGTTTCATAATCTCTTGCATCACAACAGCACACCATCTCCCATATGAAATTTAAAGACAAATTGTTTAAATCTGTGAGTTGCTCCCTTATTGATCCTGTTCTCAACATTAGGTCATCTCTGACTTCTCCCTTTCCTCTTCACTATACTATCAACTTAGCTCCCCTTTTCCATTTCATTGGATATATCTTTCACACAATCCACTGAGGGTCACAACAGTAGCCTCTCCTAAATTCATGTTGGATAAAGGAAACAAAGAAACTGCCGAGAGGCACTGAAAATAAGATAGGATAGTGTAAGCTACCTTACTCTCTATTTTCAATATTCAGTTAAAATCCGACGAAGTTTGAGGTTAACATTCAGTACATGATACCACAGTTTGAAATCGAGATAACAACACTTTAGGTTCAGAAAAGTAAATAAACAACACATAGCAACCATAAATAAGAAGTTTCTAATAAAATATAAACCATAAACTTGAGCGTAATCCATAATAATTCTGAAGTAAACAGGTTTGGTTAAACAACCACAGCACTAATATTCCACTAAATTGACCACTGTAAAGCACTTTCATAAGTATAATTTCACCGTTTTATATTAAATTCACTAATAACTCGCAGTTCCAGACTAATTTAAAGCAGTAAATATGATTTTTAAAGCATCACCACATGGATTGAGTTCAATAATAAATTCCAACACATCTAAGTAATTTCAGAGATTTAAAAGTAGATTTAAACAAGCTAAATATTCTTTAAGTTTCCAATAGCCATCAACTAATAAAAAGAAGATATAAATAAATGAAAATCCGTTTTTTGGTGGCGTCGTAGAAAACGACTTGCAAATTGAATTTCTCTCTGACTAACATATTTCACGAACAAAAAACTTTTCTAAAGTACTTAAATAAAATAAAAGTACGGTTTAAAAATAGTTTCAGGCCACAACCGACTTTAAACAAAAAGTGAATAAATTCTTGCACCACTTAGGAAATCAGCAAATTTTAGAAATTCAATAACTTTTGATATCCTTAACCGATTTAAAAAGATTTTTACACCACCGAACTCAGCAGAAGCGGGGGAACACTTTGAAAATAATATTAACTTGAGATTTTAAACTTTAGCATATCCATATTTCGGATGTGACGTATCGCAATACTATAAACAAATGTGCTTTCCGATTAACCAATTTTCAAAATTCATGTACACCGGTCTGGAAGCTTTAAAAACAAAACCAACCACATCACTACACTTGTCTCATTACGCTCTACATCTTGTGATTTTCCGGAAGTTCTCAGCTAACAAAATTTTTTTGTAGATAGACTGTTGTTTAGGTCAGTAGGCCATTTTGATAAAAGTAAGCCCGGACATGGTCTCGAGCAGGGCCGTAACTATAAACTTGGAGGCCCTCGGGGCATAACTTCATTGTGAGGCCCCTAAATATTTCTTCTCTTTTATATGCATGGAAGTTTATTCCAGTTCGACAAAAAAATAAAAAAAAATTGAGTGCGTATGGTTGTATAAAGAATAAGGTGAATTGAGTAATACAAAAGCAAAATATTTTCAAAAGTACAATTTCTAAAAATAGTGTATGTTTATTAACAATTTATAAAATCACACATTAAAAAATACATGGTAAAATATTTGCTACACTGTTATAAACATAAAAAAAAACTTTAAACAGTAACTTTTAATACGATTAAACTAACGGAAAGCTTTTAAGGTAGATTAAAGATATAGTTACAATAGATGTAAATTAAGTTAATTAAAATGCATACTTTCCTTAAAAGACAAGGAATCAGTAAGTGGTGCATGTAGTGTAGATTGAAAAGATTAAATATTAGCTACATTTGATTATTTCTTAAACATTTGTTTCTTTACTTTCAAAGAAGCAAATTCATGAATTACTCGTTGAGCTCGATAATTCTCAATTGAAAGCAAAGCTAAGCTGTTGAATCTTTCTTGAGCCATTGTACTTCTCAAGTAATTTTTGATCAATTTAAGCTTAGTAAAGGACCGTTCAGCCTTAGATACTGTCACAGGAACAGTCAAATACATGATGCACGCTGTGCAAACATCTGGGTAGCTTGATGAAAGCAAACTGTGGTCGACTATTATATAATTAGCAAATTCCTTAACACTTTTTATTTTTTCCAGTTTGTTTGGAAACGTTTTTTTCACTGAACATAATTGTGAAGTAAAGGCTGGACTCACATCATTTGGAAACTTATTTACGAAATCAACTGCTTTTTTGTGAATATCACTTTCACTTGCATTGGCTAAAAAATCAGGTTGTATTACTTGATAAGTGTCAAGAACAGCTTTCATTACTTCAAAACAGCCATCAAGTTGGGCACAAAGTGTTTCTACGATTGGATAGAACACAGTGACTCAGAAACAAGATTTTGGGTCTATTAATCTTTCGCCTTCTTTCAACTCATTAGTCTGTTCTGGCGAAATTCTTTGTTTATTCCCCATCGACCACAAATATCTGATGCTTCAGAAATAAGTTCTTCAAACTGTCCACGTTTTTCGGTTATCCTTAATAACAAATTACCCAATAACTCATGTGCATACAACAGGTCCATGGTTTCAGATTGTAAGGATTTTGATACGAGGTTGAGAGACTAAAACTTCACACTGCATAGGGGTGGATCTAGGGGGGGGGCTAGGGGTTCAAGTCCCCCCAAAAGTATCTAAGTCCACCTCTGACATTGTAATTTTTTAGACTTTTTTTTTTTTTTTTTTTTTTTTTTTTTTTTTTTTTTTTTTTTTTTTTAGCTCTACTGATTTGAGGCCCGAGGAGACTATAAATACTACCCTTTGTATAACTTAAGGCCCCCCCTAAACCAAAATTCACTCGAGCTAAGGCTCCCCCCCAAACCAAAGTCCTGGATCCGCCCCTGAGTCACTGCACAACCAAAGGCAATACAAAATCAAAACTTTAAAGTTTGTTCTTTAGCTGCTGTAAGTCAAAGTAATGTGGGTAAGAGTTTTCAACACGTCACAAAACCTGTGTTTCAGTGCATACACTGCCTCATGCCTACTAGTTGGATTAAGAGTTTTCAATGTTACTTTCGAATTCAGTGAATCAGTCTGAGCCTCGATGTCATACACTGACTTCAAGTCTTGCCAGCGAAAAATACTATGACCAAAAAAGCAATACATACTTTGAATGGTTCCAAAAAACTGGCAGACCACTCGTTTTCCTTCCACAGCATCATTTAATACTAAATTAAGGTTATTTGCAGCGCAGTGCACAAAACATGCATGTGGCGCTTTTTCTTTAATACGCTGCTGCACTCCACCGTATGCCCCCCCACTCATGATTATAGCCACGTCGTAGCCTTGTCCACGACATTTGGTCAAATCTAAGTTTTTCTCTTCTAATGAAGTAAGTATTTCTTCTGAAAGATCTTGGGCAGACTGATCTTTTACCTCTTTAAAGGATACAAAAGTTTCACATATTTTGATATCAGTAGGTGTCCTGCCTTCATCATTAACTATTTTGACATATCTGTAAACTTCAGTTAACTGGTCAACCTTAGCAATGTCGTGAGTGATAACTAAAATCAATGAAAAAAATGCAGTTTTAAAGCTCAAAGGTAATTTCATTTTTTATTTGAAAGGCTAATAGGTTTATAAGTTCATTCTGAATTTTAGGACTGAGGTATTTCACAGTCACTTGCGGACGCTGAATCAATTCTTGCAGTACTGGGTCATATTTTGACAAGAGCTTAACTATCAAGAGAAAGTTTCCTTTGTTGCTACATTCTAACTTGTTACTAGATACTCGAAATGCGAGATTACATGTTGCAAGTGTTAAGGTCACATTTAGGATTCTTTCAAGAACTTTTCGCCAGAAGCTACTTTCAGTCTCCAAATTTTAGCACTAGCTCACTGCACACCGCAGCCTGCACTTGACTCATCACTGGGCAGGCACCTGGCGCGACATCACACATTCGACTCGACATTCTGCTGTCTGCTCTAGAGCTGCTATTGCATGCGAAGCGTATGGAGTATATCAACGGACACGCAAAAACATTTACTCTAGCAATTTGATGGATTCTTTATTATTATCTTTCAGCTAGGTGCTGGGTATTTTATAGGAAGTTAGATTAGATATTAAAATACAATAATTTTTTAACCATCAGTTTGGGGCCCCTCGGGCTTGGGGGCCCCGGGGCAGTGCCCCGGCTGCCCCGGCGGTAGTTACGGGCCTGGTCTCGAGGTAGTTGGTCGGAACACCTCGTCGAGTTAACACGTAATTCGTGGTTTAGCAGGTTTGAGCAAGCCCGGCTCGCGGTGGCTGATGGGAAACCGGAAACTTGGGCAGCATGGCTGACTGACGCCATTACTAACTGGATAGGCAACCATAGAAATTTGAACTTTTCTGACATGTGAACTTTCACTTTCATTCGGGGTGTAGCGGTCTGTTCTGTTTCATGACTTGTGATCTTCGGCAAATGATTTTCTCCGATTGCCATTGCTAACTGACTGTAGATTCTGTGAAAATTTTTAGAATATATACTTCAGTGATCTGGACTTCGACTTTCATTTCTAGTTTAGTACCTTACTTACAGGGGGTTAATCTGTAAGTGGCGGCCGTCTTCATCATACAGTTAGCAATCTCCAAGGTTTTTCACGGTTATAGAACTTTTCCCGAACTTTTGGCAACATTTTGGAAGACTTCAAGTTTAGGTGTACAAGCCGATACGAACCCTGATATCGCGCTTTGTCCCTAACAATAGGGAAAATAAACAGTTACCCGTCACTTACCACAGATGAAGGCAGGAGGGCGAAACACGTAAAACACAAAAACAAACGAATTGCACAATATTTCAACTTTAGTCTTAGTCATGTGGGAGGCGAGACATATGGCAGGGGGAAAGATGTGGTCACATCCGAGCCCGCCACATGAATGAAGCACAGGCGTAAAACGTGTGGTAGTGGTAGAATTGCCGGGAAGGGGAGGGGGGGGGGTTAGGCTTGACCAGCGATAAAAGTGAAACAAATCAATATAATCTTTGTATAGCATAATTCAAAAAGTTATAATTGAAAATAAAGGGAAATAGAATTGATGTTGCTAATGTAAACACCACTTTCTTGCCTTGTAGATATTTCTGTTCGGATTTTATGTCAAGATCTTCATCTTAACTGTTAAGATCAAAAGATTAGGTCTCTCATTTTCAATTCTATATTCTCCTTTTTGTACCTGCTTTACTATAGCACTTTATCAGTCCTCTGTTAAGCAGAAAGTCCCAGACACCACCTGAATAATATTTCAAGCAATAGTACTGTGACAAATCTCACCACCTTTACATTTGTAGTAATATTATCCATGCTGGCCCCTTTCACTTTTTTCGCCTACGTAGTCCCTTCATAATATTCTTTGAATTTGTTCCCAATTTTCTCATCTGCTCATATCTACTTATATTTTTTTTCGTCTGCTGATCCTGAAACATAGTCCAAAATGATCTCAATAAACAAGTTACTTAATGTCACTTTGTTTTTGTCCTAGGTAATTTCGTCCCCATATTGTTGTCTGACCTGGTTAATGAACTAACTTTCCAGTTTTTGACCATACTCTAAACTTAATTGTAGTTTTAACACATTAGTGACTGTTTACGAAAGGTAATTCATTATCAAAAGTTCCTGAGTCTTCCAGCCAGTCAGAATGCTTCATGAAGTTAAAACTAATTAATGATATTGCTTGGACTGTATTATGTTAAGAGCTGCCCAAGTCTTTCAAGGAAGGTCAAGTCCCTTTAGTGCCTGTTGATTATTGAACAGGGATTGCCATTCTGGTGGGGCTGAGGCTATCCACTCCAATTTCCATGCTTCTCTCCCGTTAAAATTATTTGATATAATCTGTTGCAGTTTTTATGCTTGGACTTCTTGATTTAAGTCTCTGAAATTGGGTTACCATGTCGTAATGGATGGGCAGATCCAAGATATGACAGATCTTATTACACTTAGCAATTAGGCGATGGTGTCGTCTTATCGTAGGTGGTTCGATGTTACACAAAACAGGTAGCCAGTACAGTGGAGTGGTCTTGATACATCCACTAATTATTTGCATTGTCTGGTTCAAAACTATGTTGATCTTTTTGATGTTTGTGCTATTCATCCAGACAGATGAGCAGTAGTCAGCTGCAGAATACACAATGCTCAGTGCTGATGTGCAAAGTGCGGAGTCGGATGCTCCCCAGGAGGTGCCAGTTAACTTCTCCAGAATATTATTTCTGGTTCTTAATTTTGCTACAAGGTTGTTTAGATGTTTATTGTATGACAAGGTGCGATCCATTATTATTCCCAAATACTTGGGGAAGGGGTTGTGTCGGAGGGGAGTGCCATCAAGAAGAACGTCAGGTGAAAGATTCGCCACCTGATTGTTAAGATGGAAGACACTAGTTTCTGTCTTGCTGAAACTGGGTACTAGATGCCATTTCTTAAAATAGTTGCTCAGGGTTTTAATGTCTACTCTTAAACTATTTTCATTTTGCTGAATGTTATGGGATTCTTGTTCTAGTGCCAGATCGTCAGCATAAGAGAATTATTTAATTTTTGTGATCTGAATAGACTGAAAAAAAAAAAAAAACATAAATATACAGTTTTGGCCTCTGTATCGTTGTAAACTATATTAATAATCTGGATAAAAAGTATCATATATCTTACCTGGGGCAATAAGCTATCACTAAAAGCCATCCTTTAGTTTTGTGTGATACTTTAAGAGACAGGCAGACAGACGGACAATAATTCCAGATTTAAATAGATAAAAATTCCAGATTCTATGGTTTTGGTATTTCTGTCTTCAGTAGTGTATATTGCAGTTACAATTTTTGAAATAAATTTCATGTCCAGACAATTTTGTATAATTTTATTATGTAGTCCCACTAAGAACTGAGTAGGAAGAAATGCTCTGAGACAATATTTATATGGAAAAGGAAAGATGAAATATACCCACTAGTAACCGAAGTTGAAGCCCTCTTCCTTTCAACTTTAGTGAGTGGTAATTGAGTGTGTTTTGTCTTTCCATTTTATTATATAATATGTATTTGTATTGCAGCCCTTCTGATTCCAAAATTGACAAGTGATGGTTTTACTTTCCTTATCTTCTTCTGTATTTGCTTTGCCGTAAAGTGTTTTCCATTTTATCATTATTGTCACTACATGTATGGTTGTATGTGAAGGCAAAACAATTACTAGAATCTTGCTTTTTTGCCTGTTCAAATACACACAATTTTTTAAAGTGTTGTATTATATAGTTTACTCATATTCCATTGACCATGAGTCCTGTATATTAATATCTTTAAAATCCAAATTTGAGTTACTTGGTCTTTTAGAAGATGCCCACGACATCATGTTTGTAAAGAATTT
>JARYHS010008074.1:209360902-209774712 GCA_031002005.1 Vandiemenella viatica | reverse complement strand
GTATTAGTATCTAGTCTCAATTCTTCTTTCGAAATTCATACCGTTCATTGCTTTCTCAGTGTCGCCTCTTACGAGCCATACATAAAATTATCAAAATAATATGATTACTGAATTACCTTTAAATATACCTTTCTTTTACATAGTCATTTGGGAATGAAATAAACTGAATGGGCTTTGATGGTAGTACGTGGCATTGTTTGCAATATGCTGTGGTCTCAACTACGGTTGTTAATAGGATTTTTGTATCTTCACAACGGGTTGATTGGAGTATGGGCGTTGCTGTAGGCAAGAAAGGGGAAGTTTCTCGGATGTGGGTGAATCAAGGAGCCATATTGACTTTCACGTCGAGTACATTTGGGAAACGACGGGAAAATGAAATTTATGTGAGCGAATTGCGATAGGAATCCAAACTCGATTATCACTTGCTATACACCAGACTTGATGCTATAAATTGCAGAGATAGGAGGTATGTATAGATATTCCACGTGTTGCTGCGTACCTTGAGGCAATAAACATTTGATTCATACCGCATGCATTACCAGAAAGTAGTGTTCCTTGTTTTTATGGGCGTGGTGATAACCGGTTGATGCCTGTTTGACTACTTCACACTAGTGCACGAACGCAGTCAGAAATTTTGCAGGACATGGGACAGATTTTGGCTTTCATTTATTTCTGGAAATATCCGCAGGGAAATGCGGTAGATTATTTCCTTGTTGTTGTTTACGTATGTGACAGCGATCGATGATCAAAAAGCAATGTGATGCTCCAGCTATTGTCAAGTGCTATCGAATATTTGAGTTATTTTGCAAACAGTGGATTTTAATAGTGACTAGTATAATGAAACTGTGAGCACAGAAATGCGAACTGATGTAGGAAGTTGTTTACATATTCTGGTAAAGTGAGTAAGTTATTCGTTTAAAGAGTATCGATCAAATCAAACAGCAGTTTTTCAGTGTTACAGTTCTTCCATATTAAAGATTTAGCTTGGAAACTTTGATTCCATGTGTTATTAAAGCTGGCTGTCTGAATGATTTATCGTAATGTTCTAAATTAGGTTCAAACTTAATTGCACTATTAGAATCTTTTTGCATTGTAGTTTTGGAAAAGGATGGAACGTGTTTAAGTAAACAGACAGTCCAAGAAAAGAATAAAGTAGTGATAGCAAATCTATATGTATAAAGATGAATGAATGTATGTATCTATGTATATTTGTTTGTTTGTTCGTTCGTTCTTCATACAAATCCTCAGTTTTCATCCGATTTCGATGAAACTTTGCACAAGGAGAAACAAGGAGAAAAATACTGTCTACATTTGGTTGAAAAATTATCTGTATAAATAATGCAAGTTGTCTTATAATTTCCAAAAATTACTGAACGGCGATAGACAGACGCGTTGGATATGGAGGTCTCTGTACTGATTTTCCGTGTAGCGGTCAGGTATCTCAGTGGTTAAAGCGCTTGCTAACTAATGTTTGGGTCGTGGTCTCCGGTTAAAATCTCCGTGGAGGCTAAAATTTTTAAAAATTGTTTTTGATCGTAAGAGTCACGCTTGGGCCGTCGGTTATTCGGATTGAATGTTAAACTGTAGATATCATAAAGTTAAAGGTGCAGTGCGGGACAAATCGTAGGTAGTCTTGCAATGCTGTAGGTTTTACGTTATATTGATTCCTCAGGGGTGATTTGCAGTCAGTGTGTGTGTGAACTGCAGTAATAATACTATAAATGTGGAAGTAAGTCTCTGTCTTTTGTTACGTTTTGACAACTAAATGCTTATACCGATATCGACGGAATTTGACAAGAAAATTCGTAGTGTGGGCACAGGACATTTTTTTGCGGTATGATTAACAGTCGTAGTCACGAAATTTTGAGAACTTATCGAATGGTGACAGAGAGACGGATGTGTGTGTTAGTCTGTAATGTTACGTCGGTTGCTCGAACTATGCTTCTCGTGGATTATGTTAGTGTATAATTTGTTAATAAATTTCGTTTAGAGAAAAAACGTTTTATTTAGTATAGATGTCGATTTTCTCTGTCCTATTACTTTGTGTCTGCTTAAATGTTTCTGGCACCAGTTTATTTTGCCTCCTTTTTTTACATGCCTTGCGGGCGTAAACTGGCCTAAGTTGTAGCTCTAGCAGAGCACGAGCAGCTAAAGTTATTAGAACCCAAGAATCGGATGCTCATGCTGAAGAAAGAAGAAAAGATCAAGCTGAAATAAAGCTGCCCTTAGTTAACACCCCCCCCCCCCTCCACACACACACACACACACACACACACACACACCACACATCCCCTCACCTTTTTATTCTGTTTTTAAATATATTGGAAATTGATTCTCTTCAAGAGACAGGTTCGATGGTAGAATGATATAGTGATGGCTTTCCGGTAATATAATGCCGACTCGGTGTTGTTTGGGACCAATCCTTCGCTACCAACTTCTTTCTATATTCAATTCTGGCTAAGAAATTCTTAATCCACGCGTACGAAGTGGCGGGTATCAGCTAGTACTGAATATAATCAAGAGAAGGAAACATTACTGACTATGGCATTGGGCAAGAAGATTCACGTACAGCGAACATGAAAAAGACCATTAACGAAAGTGGTCAGTAAAATACGTAAAAAGCAAATAAACTGTGTAATGTATAAACTCTGGTCAAGTATCAACATTAGTGAAAGTACTAACTAAATTGAAATATAGTTAGACCGGAATGATAATTGACATTCGTTGTTACAGCAGAGACCATGAGTAATTTGATTTTTTAAGTTTGTTGCTTCCAGGAGCAACATGTTTTTTTTAAACTATGAAATGCTAAGAAAAGTAAACTTAATGAATGTACTTTGGCAATTATTTTGGTATCAATTGCTTTGCTATTAAATTGTGGACATAACCTCGAATTTCTTCTAATCATATCTCTGGTCACTGTTAATTTGCGAGCAATGGTTGACACGTGACACCGTTCTCTACCCAATAGCTATCGAGGTGAGTGAGTGAGCAAGCTTAGGAAATTATATAGTAGACTAGCCTCTAAGCCCGTCAAAAATGATGGGTTTAGCGGAGTGTTCTGGCAATTAATTTCTTTGGACTTGCTTTCATAAATAGAATTGTTATAAAATAAAGCTCAATGTAATTTCTCGTCCCTTGTGCTGTAGCTTGAAGTTTGTTGTCAACTTGGTCCAGGTTGCATTTCAGCCTAATCACAATCTCCGCCAATATTGCCGCTAGAAAATAAAAGCTTCAATCACACGCGAATAAATACATTCCCTGCATAAATAGTAACAACTTACATTATGCCACGTAGTATTAGTTTTTATCTTGATTTAGACCGCATAGATCGCGATCAATTTGGAACTTCTTTCATTCAAACCAAGTAATGATTTCAATAAAAAAAAAAAGCAACTAATAACTAATACGCCAATTTAAACGAAATTTATACTTTTCTTTCATTGTTTTAACAATTCATTTATCAATTGCTTAAATAAATAAAATATAGCTCAGTGAAATTAGTAGTGCTTTGTGCTGTAGCAAAAGATTTCCGCTGCCATCCTGGTCCAGGTTGCATATCAACCTAAACTTGCCTCCAAAGAGGCAATACTTCAATCACACGTATTTGAATTTGATAGTCAGTCAGCTTTTGGTTCCCATTTTGCCGATAAAAGAGGTAGCAGAAATTTTAAAGAGTGCGAACAATTTAAATTATTTAATTAAAACTGCAATGGAGCGCGCGTTCCCGTGGCAATTTACCTACGTAACCAGCTTCCCACCTTCATTTGCCCTTTACAAATTTTAACTTTAAATTCTTTCAATGTTTTTGGTAAATTATTCATCATGTCTCTTGGTAACTTGTTCCAATCCCTGACACCCTTACCTAAAAAAGAGAATCTAATACATGTACTATATCGCATTTTAGTGGGAATGCATCGTGATATAAACTAAATCAAAAATCTTTATGGGCTCTTTAATCTTTCTTTTTTTGATATTCGTGATTCAGATAGATACTATAACATTTGAATGGCTGACACAGTTACTTGCGGCTAAACTACGGCATCAGTAAAAGAAAAGGAAATTAAAAATAAATCTTCACAACTTACATCACTCCACGTAACATTAGTTTTACTTGTAGTCTGTGGTGAAAAATCGCGATCAGTGTGGAACTACTTTAGTTAAAACGAAGTAATGATTTAAGTAACAGAACACTCCCGAAAACAAATCAAATTATTTTAAAAAAAAAATTCTATTACTCCTGCCCTTTGCTGTAACTTCAAGTGCCAATTCTAATAACAATGTATCAAATCTGCCGCTAACATTGCGAAAATTAAAGCTTTTAGCTTACATACCTGTAGACAAAACTTATAATGAATACTTTTACATAAAATGAATATTAAATAAATATAAGTAACTAATAATTAATACATCGATTTAAACAGAATAAGTAATTTTCTTTCGGTATTCTGACAATTAATTTAATCGCGGATACTTAGTTAAGTAAAACTGTTATTAAATAACATGCATAACGTAGAATCTTAATGCTGACATACATAGCCATAATATTAGGAATAAATATAATATTCACAAGGATTACAAATCACTGTCAATTGTACAGAAAGGGATAACATTTACTGGAGCTTCCTTATTCAATGTCTTATCAACAGAAATTAAATGTTATCTACAAAAACCCAACTACTGTACTTTAAGTCCAAACTGAAAGAGTTTCTGCTTCAGAACCCATTTTACACTGTGAAAGAATTTTCTTCTTGGAATTTGGTAACTAAGAATGACTGATAAAATAGTATATATGCTGTATGGAAGGGGAAGGTGACAAAGTTGTCCACAATTACTAAAATGATATATGGGTTTTCTTTCTGTTGAAACTTTTGACAAATGAAGTAATTACACTGTTTACAAAATTTCATTCATATATAGTAACTAACATGTGATAGCATGCACTCAAAAACTGCTGTGAAAAATTATCATATTAATAGGTTTTTAAGTAATTGACTGCTTATGAGTTGTTGGTAATATAATTGATATTGTTAATAGGTGTGTGTACTGTTTCACATAAATAGCAACTAACAAGATATAATATGTAGTCGCAAATTACAGTGAAACTTATCCTGGTAACTGGTTGGTAAGAAAATAACTGGTTATTAGATGCTGGTAACAAGTGTATACACTGTTTCACATAATACACTCCTGGAAATTGAAATAAGAACACATTGACGCCGGTGTGTAAGACCCACCATACTTGCTCCGGACACTACGAGGGGGCTGTACAAGCAATGATCAAACGCACGGCACAGCGGACACACCAGGAACAGCAGTGTAGTCCGTCGAAGGGCGCTAGCTGCGCAGCGGTTGGGCACCACCGCAGTCAGTGTCAGCCAGTTTGCCGTGGCATACGGAGCACCATCTCAGTCTTTAACACTGGTAGCATGCCGCGACAGCGTGTACGTGAACCGTATGTGCAGTTGACGGACTTCGAGCGAGGGCGTATAGTGGGCATGCGGGAGGCCGGGTGGACGTACCGCCGAATTGCTCAACATGTGGGGCGCGAGGTCTCCACAGTACATCGATGTTGCCGCCAGTGGTCGGCGGAAGGTACACGTGCCCGTCGACCTGGGTCCGGACAGCAGCGACGCACGGACGCACGCCAAGACCGTTGCATCCTACGCAGTGCCGTAGGGGACCGCACCGCCACTTCCCGGCAAATTAGGGACACTGTTAATGCTGGGGTATCAGAGAGGACCATTCGCAACCGTCTCCATGAAGCTGGGCTACGGTCCCGCGCACCGTTAGGTCGTCTTCCGCTCACGCCCCAACATCGTGCAGCCCGCCTCCAGTGGTGTCGCGACAGGCGTGTATGGAAGGACGAATGGAGACGTGTCGTCTTCATTGATGAGAGTCGCTTCTGCCTTGGTGCCAATGATGGTCGTATGCGTGTTTGGCGCCGTGCAGGTGAGCGCTACAATCAGGACTGCATACGACCGAGGTACACAGGGCCAACACCCGGCATCATGGTGTGGGGAGCGATCTCCTACACTGGCCGTACACCTCTGGTGATCGTCGAGGGGACACTGAAAAGTGCACGGTACATTCAAACCGTCATCGAACCCATCGTTCTACCATTCCTAGACCGGCAAGGGAACATGCTGTTCCAACAGGACAATGCACGTCCACATGTATCCCGTGCCACCCAACGTGCTTTAGAAGGTGTAAGTCAACTACCCTGGCCAGCGAGATCTGCGGATCTGTCCCCCATTGAGCATGTTTGGGACTGGATGAAACGTCGTCTCACGCGGTCTGCACGTCCAGCACGAACGCTGGTCCAGCTGAGGCGCCAGGTGGAAATGGCTTGGCATGCCGTTCCACAGGACTACATCCAGCACCTCTACGATCGTCTCCATGGGAGAATTGCAGCCTGCATTGCTGCGAAAGGAGGATATACACGGTACTACGGTACTAGTGCCGACATTGTGCATGCTCTGTTGCCTGTGTCTATGTGCCTATGGTTCTGTCTGTGTGATCATGTGTTGTATCTGACCCCAGGAATGTGTATATAAAGTTTCCCATTCCTGGGACAATGAATTCACGGTGTTCTTATTTCAGTTTCCAGGAGTGTAAGTATTAATTAACTCGGGATTGTATTTGTAGATTATAGGCGATATTGATTATACTAATGGGTTGTAGCTAACTTGTTTGATAATATTATTATATATTAAAATTATATAGTAATATTGACATTACTAATAAGTGTATGTACTGTTCCACATCCCAGAGATTATTCTCACATGGGATAAAAGTGAACATATCTATCTATCTATATATATATATTATCTCTGGTCGTCAGGTGAAAAGCGTGACGTCATAGTCCAACGTCATAGTGACGTCATGGCGTGACAGATGACAAAAACTTGCGTTTTATAAGGAAAAAAAAGATAATAAGAGGATACGATATCGCTAGACGAAAATATAAATGACTACAATTGCTGGCTTCCCGGTAATTGACCTAATCTAGCAGAACACTGTGATGACTTTTTCACTATGCAGTACTTGCCCCAAGTTTTACTTTCATTTTAATTGTGACAGTGGTTCAATGCCTTACGGTTATCTCCCTACTTACATTGTACTCGTAAGCACACGGAACTTTGAGACTAGGGTTACTCATGTTAATGCGAAACCGAGCGTGGTGCGGGCCCCTCTTTGTGGTTCGGGCCCCTAGGCTACAGCCTATTTAGCCTATGCATGCTTAAATGCGGCCCTGGGGTGAGCGGCTACGCTCTGGTTAACGCCGGTAGGAATCTCCGCCCGCCCATTGAGATTTCAGTTTTCCACGCTTTCCCGAAATGACTCAAAGCCACTATCGCAATGGTTCCTTCAAAAGGCTATGGCTTCCTCCAGTTCTCTCCCGCCTGTAATGACCTCCACGTCGACGAGGCATAAAATAAAAAAAACACAAAAAAAAAATATATAGTGAGAGTACTACAACTGCAGAACTGTAGGGGAATTTGATTTATCAATTCCAATGTTGCTCTGACAAGTTCTCGGCCTCAACTTTAGCTGGAAACGTTGGAGGCAAACTGAAAATCATGAAATATCACGATAATATAAACAATGTAAACCATATAATAACAAAGAAATTTCTTATGATATTCTATAAATTTATTAATCTTACAAGCATAAAATCATGTGTGGAATAACCCATATTCGGAAACAAAAGCCTTATACAGAAATCTAGTTTTTGCGACTACAGTATTTGTAGAAGTGCAGCGAGCAGATTATACTGGATTAAGGGACTTGGCTGTGATCGAAAGATATCCGGTTTGAATCCCGGTCATGGCCGAAATTTTTACGGATTCTTAACCACCCTTTCCGTAAAAGTGGCAAAGCTTCGCTTCGTTCGAAAGTACGCTTCGTGGTTTGTATTCCAAGTAAAACTGTAGGTCCCATCTATGCAGTAGGATTGCTGGCTTAGGTTAGAATAGCCACAGCACACACATTGCCTGTCAAATCGAGAACTCTGTTAGGCGGCGGCCGAACAAACATTCGGGGTAGAATCTCTGTCCATTTCGGTTTTACATGGCGTCCCTAAATCATTTTAGGCAAATGCCGGTATGGTTCCTTTAAAAGGCCATCACCGAATTCCTTCCCATTCCTTGCCCCTTTCGTTTCCGTCTATGATGACCTCGATGTCCTCAAAGCTTGAAGCTGAAGCAGAAAAAAAAAGTTGGCAGTCAGAAGTGAAAACTTAAAACTAAGGGTTGTAAGGGAGGTCATATTAGCGAATGGAGATGCGGATGTTCAGTGCTCGACATGTTTTGCGGATGCGGATGTAGAAATATAAATTTATAAGTATTTAGAATTTAATGTTTTGTCATAAATAAACTTAAAATCCAAACAAGTGCGTATATTTTTATTACATCCAATACTATCATATTATTTTCTGCCTCATCTTTCAACAACAAAAAAACGTTGGATTATTTAACGAATGAATTAAATTAGTTACATAACTACGCTCGCGTTGACAAAACATGTCATAAGCGCAAGGTGTCGAAGTGAGGTATTTCGTTAAATGCTTGGATTTACCATTGCAGAGGTAAACAAAGTGGAAACACCATTTATCCGTAGATACAAACGCAAGTGACACCTTTTTTCCTCTAATAGCTTTACGCCTGGTCGACGTCAAGTCTATTAGAAGCGGGAAAGGATAGGGGGGCAAGGAACATGAAGGAATTCTGCCATGGCCTTTTGAAGGAACCATCTCAGTATTCACCTGGATTGATCAGGGGAAACCATGGAAAACCCAAAACCAGATGACCGGATGGGTATTCAAAGTTCAAACCCACGTCCTTCCGAACGCTAGGCCACAGCGTTTCCGCTCACCCACCATGCTCGGTGTGCTACACTGAGTTAGTGGGTGAGCAATTAACGCTCGAGCCAAGGATTCGGAATGGCGTGGTTTCGATGCTTGGTCCGGCCTACATTTTTCGATCTTCCGTGCTGGAATGGTTTTTTAAAAAGGCCAGAACAGCAAATACCACACCGCAATTTGCGTGAGTTCGAAATATTATGTCGAAGATGAAAGTGCAAAAAATCTCTCAAATCATTGACCAGAAATACTATTACAGCTTGTAGTATGTTGAATGGTTTGTAGCTACGCTTGTCAGTATGTGATATCGGGAGAGCGAACACCTGCCAAACTTAAGTTCTGGCCCCTTGTCAGGAGTATTTGGCACCTCTACGTCGGCGTGGGACGAGTAGTATGTCACGGTCAAGAACTTACAGTCCTTAAAGTCGAAATAAAACGTTAAATTTGAAGAAAAGTATGCTGACAAAGTGAGAATAATTTGAATTAAGATCACCAACGGCAGTGGCAATGGGAAACCATTGAATGTAATACAGTAAACGTTTTAAAGCTACAGAATCGTCACCTGACGAGGAATGACTGCTAGTCAGACACACGCACGGTGTGTGTAGTATCAGTGAGAGTGCTATCCGTGTTTGGAATGGGGAAGGCGCGCGATCTATATCAGTTTGACGGAACCCCGAAGGCACGGCACGACTTGTCGGGTGTTCGAGGAGGAGTGCTGTGGTGAGTGTCTTTAACAAGTGGCGAAACCACGTCCAAATGTTGAATAGTTGGGTAGCCACTCCTCATTACAGATGTTGGACGTCGTAGTCTGGGCAGACTGGTAAAACTGGACAGGCGGCGAACTGTGGCGGAACTAACATCAGACATTAATGCTGGGTAGAGTACAAGTGTGTCTGATCACACAGAGAACCAAACACTTCTAACGATGATGTTCCGCAGCCGACGACCCATGCACGATTAAACCTGCCAATGTTAACACGACATCGGCAATACGACTGAAATGGGCCAGTGACTATTGTTATTGGACGTTGCCGCAGTGGCAGAGCGTTGCATAGTCTGATGAATCTTGATACCTTCTTCATCATGCCGATCGGAGGGTGTGAATCCGTAGCTTTCCAGGAGAACAGTTTCTTGACGGCTGCTCAATTATGCTCTGGGGTACATTCACGTGAACATCCATGGGTTCAGTGGAGTTCGTGCAAGGCGCCATGACGGCCAATAAACATCGTACACTGATTGCAGACCACGTACACACTTTCATGCCTTTTTGATGATCATGTTTCCCAACGCCAATGGCATTTTTCAACTAGATAATGCGCCATGTCAAGGCCAGCACAGTGATGGAGTGGTTCGATTTGCAATTGATGTGCTGGCCTCCCAAATCGCCAGATCTGAAACCAATCGAACACATCTGGGATGTGATTGAACGTGGTGTCAGAGCTCATCGCCTCCCTCCCCAGGATTTACAGGAATTAGGTGACTTGTGTGTGCAAATGTGGTGCTAACTCCCTCAAGCGAACTACTAAGACCTCGTTGATTCCATGCCAAGACGCGTCGCCCCTGCTATCCGGGCCAAAGGTGGACATACCGACTATTAGGTAGTAATAGTGTTCTGGCTGATCAGTGTAAATCGTAATGTACGAGGGTTGGAACTTAAATAGTGGCAACTAGAACCTGTTGCCAGCGATGTGGAAGGCGTAGTATACCGTTACCAGAGCCTGTTCTGTTGATGGTGCGAATGGAGCGGTCTACTGCCTGTTGAATCTCTGGAACAGTTCTGAAGCGATTGCCACGAAGTGGTTCCTTCATCTTCGGAATCAAATCAAAGTCACAAGGACTTAAGCCCGGGGAGCATGGTGGATGGTACAGTACTTCCCAGTCCCATCAACAGAACAGAGCAGCCACAGCTTGCGCTGTATGCGCCCGCGCATTGTCGTGCAAAATGATGGGTGGGTTGCGCAGAAAGTATTGCCGCTTCTATCGCAAAGCTGCTCGCAGGTGATGCTCCAAAAACGAATAGTAATACTGTGCATTGACGGTATGGCGTGGAGGAACGTAATGCGTTAGGATAACACCATCACAGTCGTACACGAGAATCACCATAACTTTCACCATACTGGGGCTCTGACGCACTTTCGACTTTCGCGGCGACCCATAATGACGCCATTCGTTGGATTGGCGTATCAGTTTTGGCTCGTACGATGTGGCCCATGTCTCATCCAGTGTTACGATACGGCGTAAGAAGGCCTCTCCTTCGCGCTCATAGCGCTCCAAGTGCTATGAGCGCTATGAGCAACGTCGTAACGCATCCATTTCTGCATTTTCGTCAATTCATGCGGAACCCATCGTGATGCAATTTTTTGCATGCCCAGGCGTTCCTTCAGGATGCGAAGGACAGTCGTATGCGCTAATCTGGTTTCGTAGGTGAGCTCACGAATCGTCTGGCGTGGATCACTGTCCACTAACGCGGCAACAGTATGAACTTCTTCTTCTGACACGCTAGGACGACCTGCCCGATGCATGTCTGCCGCAGTTTGCCGACCTTACTTGAAAGCTTTTACCCAACGTGCCACTGTTCTGTACGGCAATGCCGAGTCCCCGGACGCCTCTTGAAGACCTTGATGACACTGTCGTGCTGTACGACATCTGGCACATTCAATCTTGATCCAACTCCGTTGTTCCTGTTTTGAAAACATAGTGACACCGTTACGTTAGACCGCTCGCTCACAAGTTACTGTGTTTCCCTCGATTGTGCGCACGCCGGGGACGTGGGACGGGGGAGTCCATTTGCTCGGAGGTAAGGTAGGTATGTCAACAACGTGTATTATCAGCGACAATAGTAGATTCCATTGCATAATGTCTCCACAGCAGTGTTGCTACTATTTAAGTTCCAACCCTCGTATTTTCTTGGGAAAAATATCTCTTAAAAATATTGTAGTCTGTTTGTGATTACTCGAGAAGAAATCAAGAAAACGAAAAGCTCCTAAAACATTCTAGTGGCAAGTTGTGATAAGGAATATGTTCAAAAATTTAAGAAACGAAATGGACTTTCACACATACGATATTGTGGGGATTACCAATGTTAAAAGGGCTCAATTTATTTATTTATATGTATTTACTTCCGTCTTTGGTTCCGTATTATTAGAAGCATTGACGAAGTGGTTATTTCATTATGCCCGATGAGATTAAAAAGTAAAAATGGTATAGAAGATGATTGCTAATGAAAAAAAAAAGTGTTCTAAACTTGCTTTGAGAATTACGTCATAAACCTGAAGGCTTGTGAAATTATTTACGAAAGGTTATAGACCCTTATTTGAAATTGCTGTCATTAATAATAACAATAAAAACAAATTTTTTTTAACAGTTTAACGTCCCTTTTTAACAACTTGGTCTTTAGAGACGGGAAAGGATGGCGGCAAGGAATGGGAAGGAATTCGGCCATGGCCTTTTGAAGGAAGCATCCCGGCAATAAAAACAAGACACTTTGTGAAAAGAAGCATCTCACCTCTTGAGAGAAGTGACTGCTATGGTAAGATAACCAGTAACAAGTAGAAGCTCTGAAGATCTACAATTCATAGCTGTAATGTCGCAACAAATCTCTTAGCCGCCTTAGAAACTAGTCAAGCTATATATCAGGAAATATACACAACATTCAATTACGAAAACTTGGATTTGTTCTGATAGATTCAAGATGTACTTTAATAACCAAAGATCGGGACATTGGCAGGACAGCACCCTAGCTTTTTGAGGGGAATCTGATAAAATAATTTTGAGGGCAATAATTATTTCTTTCGCTATATTTAACACTACTACTGTCTAGCTATTAAATAAATCTATTTTTATATGCACATTTCTATGTACAGTTCTGTTAATTTGCATCAGTTAACAGCTTAGTTCAATTTCTGAATCATCCTCTATATTGCAATTGTTTCTCTTGGGGTGTCTTCATAATTTAAGAATAAAAGAAGGTCGAAGTTCTACAGAGAAATTTTGTAAATATCATCGGCACCAGCACTAGAACGTGCCGACTTCTTAATTTTTAGCAACCCTTTACGAATCACTGAACGAAAAGAATTGATTATTTTTCTCACATCCGTTTCTTTTGTATCTCCAAGATACTTTTCTTACATGTATCAACTAAAGCATATGCTTGATTTTCTTGTCTCGGCACTGTAGTCATTTAACTTTAACTTACCGTATACAAGGATAACTAGGATACAACTCAGTGAATTCCGTAAACAAATCACATTACTACTGTCGTAGATTCGAAAAGTCTACCGAGTAAAATGTTTTCGAAAATAAAAACAAAACAATAGTTATTTTAGCCCCGCTCAAGCTGAGAGATGATTAAAGACTGAAGTGAAAACGTCAGTCAAGACCGAAAATAATGTTCCCGCGATCGTTTCTAGAAGTCGTCCGTCTTCATTCAGTTCAGGTAAAACGTCCGTTTCGCTGTCCACACACAATGTTTTGTCTGATACGTTTTACCTGATCAAGTAAAACGTCCGTTAAGATGTTACGTGTAGACGGGGCTTAATGGCCGCATTTAAAGCATTTTGTATCATGAAAGCTGGAAGGTCAAAATAAATCAAAACGTAGCATGAGACGACACTGAATATCGGCGATGTGTTTCTTCTCCACTATAGAATGAGTCGACGTAGAATACTGACGCTAGCTATCTGCAACGGTCGAGCGGGCAGCAGCTGCAAGTGCAGCAGGAAGTGGAAAACGGGTTTTGCTGACGACGACCTGTGTCAGGTGACTCAGCTGAAGTCTCCTGTCGTCAACTACTGTATTTCAGAAACTCGTTGCTTGCAAAACTGCTGTTGTTGTACTTTGCTGTTCGTGACAGTACAGTTTCTTTGCTGATAAGGAAATTTGTGGCATATTGAAAGCTCATCGACACCTTTAACGGTGGTTATACACGATCGTTTGATCCGTCCAAATGGAGCGATGTCACTCCCTTATCGTGTCGTCTGCACTGAAATTGATGTGGATGACTTGACTTTGAGAATTATTTGGATATCCCGCCAGTTTAATGGCCATCAGTTTGGTCCATCATGCCATCAAGCCAACTGATGGTGAGTGCAGAAACCACGTGGAGTGACATCAAGCCATCACTCCAGTCGGCTGGTGTATGGTGAAAACACGATCTGAACACTTTTCATTCTGTCACCGACCACCGACCAGACAACACCAGTGCCTTGATTGGATTGCGCAAGATTACATCATTCCGTTTTAGTTTTGAATTTGGTATAGAAATATCTGTTTTGAAATATTGTTTTGAATACAGTTATTGAAAATAATATTGTTTTAGGTATCATTAAGTAACATATTATTTTCTTAATTCATTTTTTTCTAGAGAAAAATTATGTCGCACCAACACGCCTTTGCATTGGAGATCATTGAAAAATATAGACTAACCATGCCTATTGTAGGTCTCGAATCCTAACTACCATTACAAAATAAAAAGAAAATGGCAATAGATAAATTGATCGTGTTAGTTACAATAATACAAAACAGAGAACATTATTTCTTTGTTGTCTTATAACTTAACAATTTTATATTTGCCTACTTGTTTTGTACAAGTAATATACCTGTTACTATTTTTGGCCTGCTAAACTACTTAATTTCAATAAACCTGTTTTAGATTCATTTTGCAGCATTTCTATAAGTTTTCTTAATATCACAGAGCTTGTTTTTCGCCATTTCGTAGTGTGTTGGCCGTTTATTTAATTCTCGGCACTTCATATTCAATACTCGATTACTTTCGATATCCTTTAAAATGAATTCGGTATCATTTTAATTAGTATTTGGCATAATTTGATTGTTGTATAAGACATGAGAGAACCACTTCTCCTTCAATTTTCAGATGGCTCTGGCACCGATGATGGTGATAAAAAGATCTTCTTCTCAACGAGTCGATTTCCATAGAATAATAAAATTTATATATGCTTTTTTAATGGAGGGAATGTATTTACGTTTTAAAAATATTTTACTTGTATTCGCTGTAGAATGGTAGCTTCAAATTTGAATCAGGAAATCAGTTAAATTGCTCGAGAAGAAATAAATTACTTCTAAAATTCCATTTACAGTCGTATTTGGGCTGTTACAAGTAGTGTTACGGCAAAATTATTTGAAATGTTACGACCGTGTAATGTGAAAAAATTAGTTACGAACTTAATACTGTCCGCTTGCACATATTTACGCCAAAAATCCTTCGACAGTTGAAACCAAATCGGCGATTTGATCGCATTGTTGCCCACATAGACAAGGTCCAATTGTTTCTGGCCACAGAGTAGTACTTGTGTTCTGACAACAATTCCTACCAGGAAGCACATATTTCTGTGCGGTTATTTTCAGGAAGTGCTCGCAATTTGTTACGTCAGAAGTGTCTGATATTGCGGATGTCCTTTCGCGGATAAAGTTCTGACCTCAGGGTCAGGAAACTCTGTCGAAGGTACTGAGCACTGCTGTTGATTTGCAGTTAATGCAGAATGACGAAATGTGGATTATTTAGTGTAAGAATCAGGTTGGTAAGAAGGACATAGTGAAAAGACCCAAAATAGCCTAACGATCTGTGTACGTGCAGTATTTCTGGCTTAACCAGCATTTAGCGGCCAAAGGTTCAATTAATCATTAAAGTAGTTTGAAGAGTCCTTGGAAATTCAAACAGCCGTTAATGTTTCACGATACACGATGCCATGATTTGAGCTACCAGTAAATTCGATTAATCAAAATCAATTTTTTAAATGTACAAAAAAATTAGTGGTAGCTGTGTCGATATTAAATAAAATACTGAAGATATTTCATGAAATGATGATGTAAACATAGGTTAACACACCGATCTAAAAAGTAAAGTAGTTACGACAGTGCGTTTATTGTTTCTGTGTATAAGATACTACAAGAAAAACTGTCTCGCATCTCTCTCTTCCCTTTCTCACCAGTTATGGGCTACCCGAGAACTCAGTTCTCTTTAGTCTGCTTATCGAAATAAAAATATGGGTGCTTCTTGTACTACATTAAATAAAGGGGACCTGTTTTAGTCCTCCGTTGAGTAATGTAAGTATATCTCACTAAAACCACAAGAGACAGGTTGACGACTGAGTTGCTGCCATCTATTTCTGGCTCTTAACTGCACGGCGCGTTACGCAACCTGAGGGGAAAGAGACGCTTGGTACTTCGCACATTTACTCCACCCAAATGTTGGTCTGTTTTCAGTTTCAACCTCACATAAAGATACTGATTTTAAAGCTGCTGAATGTCTACGGATCTGCATTTATATAAATCTTAAGCCGGTTGCAGCTGTCTGTACCATTGTTTAGACATCATGAGAAACTACTTAACCAATTTGGATAGTACTTTCACAGTTTTAAAGCTTACGGTCTAGCCTAAAATCTGTGGTATATCTTACCACCCTTCGTGGCCTAAGAATGGAGCAAGAAATTATAATTCGTTTGTACTGAGAACAGACAGACGGACGCCACATATCAAACTGCATCTGAGATGAACATTGCTTTCCATGAATGAAATACCACGCTAGAGCACAAACAGGTCACTATTTGGTTTCTGTTACTAATGTTTTTTGGCTACGTTACTTTGGTTATTTATTTCCTCAGTTTTCCGACGTATAGTGGCACTAGAAAACGGGGAAAACATTAATCAAATCTTTACATCACATGTACGTTGTTCCAATTTCACTCCAACAGAACTGGTCCGCGTGAGCAAACTCTAGTGTATGTTAGATTTATTCATAAGACATAAAAAAATTAGTTTTGAATATAAAATACAGCGCTTAGTATTTTGAGTTTCGCCAGCGTTGTATGGCGTCTGCTCGTCAGTTTACTCTCTTTGCTGTGTAACAACTTTGATCATTCCGCGACGTTACCATATCCATAGCATACAGTGTCTGCAGTTTTCTTTGTTTTTTTTTGTTCCTTTATGCCTTGTAGACGTATAGTTCATTAGAAACGAGAGAGGATTGTTAAGGAACGGGAAGGATTCGACCATGCCCTTTTGAAGGATCCAGCCCGGTATTCGCCTGGAGTCATTTTGGGAAAACAGCGAAAACCGAAATAATGATGGCCAGGCGGAGATTTGATCCGGCGTCCTTCCAAATGTAAGGTCCAGTTGCCGTGACTTCTTTCAGATCAGTTCCACAAAACACATTAACTTATTCCTATAAGAACAGTGTGAGCTTTTAACAAAAGTAACATTCTATAATGCAGTGGTTCCAAAATGGTGGTCCGCGGAACCCCGGGGTTCCGTGGAAGGGTCACAAGGGTTCCGTGTTCCGTCCGAGATTTAAATGAAATGTTCGTTGAAAAGAGACATAACAGCACCATGAAAAGGCTATCATGGGTCTGCATCCGTTTGTGACAACTTACCGATGCGAGACTGGTTTTTCAGCTTGCACTTATAAAAATGGGGATCCGCCAAAAAATGTATGATCAGTTAGGGTTCCGTGGCCAAAAGGAAATTGGGAATTATGATATTGTTCTTAAGCATTGCGAATAGGGTTGTTGTCTGTGGCTATGTTTTCCATATGGCACATCGGTCTGCTTATTAGGTAATAATGGAGACGAAATTGCCTGCCCATCTGTTGGAGAGTTTATCACACAGAAGTGTGCAGACGTTTTTAGTGCTGACAGGGACCGTGTGTAATCAGTATTATCGTGTGATAAACAAGGATAATTGCTGATTACGGGGAGAGTGATCCGCGGGTTCCATATCAGAATCTTTCGACAAAGTTGTCATTAACATAAAATTCAGTTTAGAGGTACGGTCTTTCTGTAAGTGGTTTCATAAGTGGTTTTGTTGAAACCGATATCCAGATTGGCTTCGTTTTGTTCCCATGTTGCAGAAGAGAGATAACAGGAGTTAACACTCTGGTGTTTTCTCAAGTAGTGTCCGAGTTTTTATCGACGATAGTTGTTTCGAGGAGTGAAGAACCGATCGTGACGAATTCTTATACAACTGAACTGTGTCGTAAACCCAAAATTCAGTCTCGTAACTTTTTAAGCCTCACCACTTTCATTTTTCTGAATAGTAAAGTGTCTTGGTTAACTTTGGATAAGAAGTGCCAGTATATTCACTGTCGTCGCGTCTGAATAAATGTGAAATGAAAGAATTCGGTGCATTAATGATGAATGAAAAAAACTTTAATTCTTTTGAAGAATTTTGAGTAACAACTTTTTTAACTTTGGTGGAAACTAAAACCAACGTGCAACAGGAATCTACAACTGGAAATTTTATTTAACAATCAGTGATTAGATTTTCTCAAAACTCTCTCATTTGCGTAAAATATTAGATAAACCACTAATAAAATTTCGAGGTTACAAATTTATTTTTATTTATTTCATGCGATAACTCTTTTTTTCCTAATTAAGAAATGAAGTTTTCATATTAGTTTTCACTAGCGTGAGAAAGGAGTCTATTTTAACTGCCACGTAAAGGTTAAGTGTATGATCCAAGTCGCAATAGTATTTTCAGTTGACTTTTTATGTTGAGGCATAAGTATTATTATATGAAAAGAAATGTATATAAACAGTTTCCAGCTCTGCATGGAGTTAGAAAGTCATTGGTGTAATTGAAAGATCATCTTCCTTATAGCAACATGACATTCAATATAAATGGTTGATATATGAGCAGAGGAGTTACTAGATAAAATAATTAAAGTGGTGTTCGCAATAACAAGACGTAAGTAGCCCTGTAAATATCTTACAATCATTACATTGTAACTAACTATACACAATGATAATCGCCGTAACCGGTGATCGAAGTGGAGTTCACTATAAGTGGCAGCTTTCCTGATTCTGGGTATGGTTTCTAATTTAATTGTGATGGAGCAGCTTCGAGGGTAATTTCCCTACACAGGTATTTTCCCAATTCTTATTTATTGTCTTAAATTCTCTTGAGTGGCAACCTGCTTTTGCCCTTAACAAATTTTAACTTTAAATTATTTTAGGGTTTTCGTTAAATTTTTTGTAGCCTTTAAGGTATTAGTGTTTTGTGTAGATTACTGTGATTTTGTGTATGTCTGCGTTGTAAAAGAATAAAAGATGGGAGAAGATGAACCAGGTGACGCCCCGTTCGGGTATGATGCAGGGGCGTAACTACTATGGGGTAGGCGGTGCAGTGCACCGGGCCCATACACTCAGGGGGCCGCAACCACTGCTCAGGGGGCCCTCAGCCTCAGTTCTGGGGGTCCCTACCAGCACACAAAGCAAAAAAAGGTTGCCCATCTGGCCTGAGGGCCCAAAATAAATTTTTTGCACCGGAGCCCTTGTTGACCTAGCTACGCCACTGGTATGATGTCCAACTTCAGATGTTTAAAATTCTTTCACCATGTACGCTGTCCTGTATTTTCGATGACGGCGTGTTATTTAGCCCAAATACTCCTCTTTCAACACATGCAAGCCGTTAGCTCGGATAAATTGAGAGGTAATGAAAAACTCATTGTTCCGTTCGAGATATTATTGATTTTAATTAATATCATTCACTGACACAACTTTTAAAACACTTATGTTACACTGAAACAAGTTTCCCTCACATTTCATAAGCTATTACAACCTTCTCCAAGCGTCATGACTAGGGCCCGGATATATATGCACGTAAAACATCTAATATATGCATGCAAATATGCACAAAAAAGTCCTAAAATATGCACTAACAATTAAAGAATATGCACTAACAATTAACGAATCTACACTAACAATTAACGAATATACACTAACAATTAACGAACATGGACTAACTATTAAAGAATATACAGTTATCAAATGATTTATTTTATGTCAACTCACTGATATACACGTTTCATTCCTTACAAAATGATGAATCACAATATGTTACCAACAGTTTTTCAATGTTTTCAGGGGTCAAAGATTTTCTGTTGTCAGACAAAATTAGTTTATAAGCCGAAAATGATCGTTCCACGTCAACGGACGTTATTGGGCAATACTTGTACGATGGTGCTGACTGTTCGGAACATTCATCTGGCAAAGATTGTGTGGTTCCACTTAAATACGTATTAATTGATTGAATCTTTTGCAGACCTGGGTTTGAGTCTAACACCCTGCTGAGTTTAGATTTAACTTTTTCTCCAATTTCACCAGGGACGGCATTTAAAGAAGAAATTGTTTTGTGAAGCAACTGAATAGACTCGTGAAGGGGTGCACCGCTAGTTTCTAGACCCTTAATAGCATTAGAAAGTGACGAATAGTGTACATGGATGAAATTGATATCTCGATATACAGTATCACAATCAAATGCGCACTTTGCTTCACGAACACACGCAGCACGATCGTCATGACCAATACTTGTAACCACATCTTTCACTTGATGAAAGTTCTCCTGGTAGAACAGCACTGCAGACAACCAAGTTCCCCATCTAGTGAGAACAGGTTCCGGTGGAAGAGGAACCTCAGGCAGACGATCCTTATAAAACTGTACACGCGCTGGTGCTTTTAGGAACACTTTTTTTCCACTTGAAATTACTTTGTTAACTGAAGGAAATAGAGAACGTATCTCTTCTGCAATGCGATGTAATCCATGCGCCAAACATGTAACATGGATCAGATTGGGGAAAAACACTCGAAGCGACTGACCAGCTTTTAACATATATGAAGCTGCGTCTGTGATTAAAACACGCACCTTGTAACAATCACTCTCCGATTCAGTAGGCCACAGAAGTCGCAGGGAATCGTTTATAAATCTTGCAATTGTACTGTGGTTGGTTTTCTCTAACACTTTGGTTGAAAGTAAATGTGGTTTTCCGGGTTCTTCTTGACATAGTTTGCCCACTATAAAGTTCGCTACGTATCGGCCACATGAATCGGTTGTTTCATCTACCGATATCCAGACACAGTTCCCTCCTATGTCAGACCGAATTGAATCCAGGACAGAATCGTGTAGAGAGAGCAAATAATTTTTCCTGAGGGTGGATTCATCCGGTATCCTTTGATTAACACAATACTTTTGAAGAAATGCTCGTAGATCTGGATTATTCAATTTATGCAGCGGGATATTGCTGCATACAAAAGCCTTACACAGGTCAGCAGAGAATGTATTAACAGATCGTGATACCTGAGTTAAAAGTAGCTGTTGCGTGTTCCTATTCTTTTCTTTTGACCTGAGATGTACAGCTGTTTTAGAATGCTGTTCAAGTTGAAATTTTTTCTCACATTTTATATTCTTCTCACATACTTGACAGTACACAACTTCACCGTCACTAGAATAGTCACTGTTGCCTGAAATCCACTGCTTAATTAAAACTGATCTTGTGCATTTTTCTTTAGGCATTTTTGGAGTCAGATTAAAGAAACTTAATCTTAGCACACGAACACTCCTGTCAACACAAACTTTGAGAGGCTACTGTTTTTGGAAAGGAATGTACACGTCCCTTTAAAAGTACGAATCCCTCAGGTCTGGAAGCCAGGAATCTGTTCTCAGGAAAACTGGCTCGTACCGCAATTAGGGGAATATTCCCGAAAAGATTAAAGAAAACCGCTGGCCTTCCCGGTAGTTGTCGCACGAATAAACACACTGGTAGATAACGAATATTCCAAGTGGGGGTAAATACTTGTGTCTGTCGTCTCCTCAAACAAGAATTTGCCGCCTGAGGGAGAATAGAGCTATTCTTTGATTTTGCCGACCCCACCCGCCCTTCCCGTGAATGTTACCGCTCAGGGCAGTAGAGAAGGTCGCCGCCACACAAATTTTCCATTTGCAGCACCTCCAAACATGTCACTGTGTGAGTTTGGATAAGGTAGAAAATTCTCTACATGTGAATGCCAGTACAAAAAAATCCTGTTTACTCCAAGAATTTAACTTACTTGTTGCGGTTGCCAAGGATGTCCAACATACAGGTACATTAGGCTTTACAGTTTCTTCAGAAGTATCGGATATTCAGTTATGAGATGAAATAAAAGCTAAAATATGCACATATCCATAAAATATGCACTAACCCTCAAAATATGCATTTGCATATGCGCATATGCTTTTTTGAAAAATCCGGGCCCTAGTCATGACACACGTGGCCTCGCGCTCTGCTATCCTACAACGCGGCGCCCAAACAACAACCGCGGCCCGCACAGATATGCTGGCCGGTATCAAAGAGTCATTCGTAAATATAACAACACTATGCTGCCCCCTTTTACGAAATAAACTACAGACTGTGGAAACTCAACACAATAACAAATCAAGTTATAAACATTAATACAATTATTCAGGATACTTAAAATTAATAAATGCAACGTAATCCAACATTAATAATAATAGTACACTACAACACAGTCATAAAACCAACAGTCCTCTATGCAAGCAAAATGTTGTCACTTAACACAAAACACGAACTTGAAGAAATTAAAAAAGAAAAAATCCTCAGGAAAATTCTAGGAGCAAGAGACACTGAAGATGGTTACAGACTACTATCAATCAAAACAACAGAAAAGTTTTCAAAACATGAAATTGACATCAAGAAAAGAATAAAATTCTTTGGTCGCCTTAACAGATTACCAGAAAATCGATTGGCAGGATAAGATAATATATTATGCAACCCCATTCACCTTGGCTGAACGAAATTCGAAAGGATCTCAAAAATGCAAACATAATATCAGTAGACATTTTAGAGAGACATCTTCAGGCTCAAAGTAGGCAAATTAGAAGTCGTATCTGAGCAACCATAACAAAAACAGTACCGACCAAAGCGGTCAAAAGAACGCAAACAAGGTTTCTCGGAAAGAATGAAAGCCTATTGGAACAACAAAAAGAACCCAAAGAAAACTTGATTGGGTCATTTGCTTAACGTCTTCAATTTATTGGTAAAATCCGCCACTAATAATAGTAATAATAGTAAGTTAATCATAAAAAATAATTTGGGGGTTAGTGATAAATGGGGTTCGGATCATCTAAACTCGTCTCTGCAGCCGAAACTGAGCGCGGTGGGTGAACTGTAAGGTTCGAATCCTCGTTCGGCCACCCGAGCTACGGTTTAATTTTTTTTCGGAAATCATTCTAGGAAAATGCTTCAAAAGTCCAGGGTTTAATTTCTTCCCGTTCCTTCTCCCCAATCCGTTCCCGCCTCTAATGACCTCGATGTTGACGAGGCATAAAGCCTAAAGTAAACTAAGAAAAGAAACGGGCAAAACGCCATCCTTCTGCCATCGCGGAGCGTCCATAAACAACGTAGCTCCATTTTGGCCTCCTGTGGGCCACCCCCCCCCCCCTCCCCCGCCGACATAGGCCGCCGTGCCTTCTGCCTCAACCCCAACCCCTCGTGTATCATGTAGCTTCCCCCCCCCCACCCCCAATTGATTCCAAACACATTTTGTACCGTCTTCTCTTGTCAGACTATCGTAAATTACATACGGAGATAATTAAATGATGGAAATAAATATTTACATGCTGTTGTGTGTTCTGTACCTCATTTTAACTCTGACAAATAATATGAATGAAAAGCTACGTGGCTTGATTCGGAACCCCCCTCTTCCCACGTAGCTCATCGTAGCATTCCAGCCAACCCCTCCCCCCCTCCCCTTAGACAGAGGAACGTAGTTTATGAACGCTACCTAGCGACCAGTGCTGCCATTTCTACAGAGTTATCCGTAGATCTAAGGAATTTTATGAAAAGTTAGGATTTTCGGATTTTGTTCGAATATCTACGGATTTTTGACACTTTTTATCATTTGCTGATTTTTCCTTAGGGTTTTGTTAAACTTTGAGCGTATAGTGTTGATGCATTACAGAATTGTCAATAACTGTGAATCGTTTACTTGCAACCGCTCGTGTGAACCAACGATTGAAATAAAGCTCATATTTTGAATGGTTACAATTTTTATAGATCTTATCACAAAACTAGCAGCGCACTCTCTATGCACGGTGACACGCTCGTTGGCACAGCTTACAAAGCAGTGTCTTCCGGGAAGGCCTTACTCAAATCCGAGAAACAAAGGGCTCGCAGTTTTTAACATTTCCTGTTACAGAAGATATGCTAAAGTTAATGTCAACAAAGAAAATGAATGGTCACAAGCGAAAAATAAAAAAAACTACTAGGCATAGCAGCAGCAGTGATGAAAGTGACGATGCATAAAATAAGTTCAGAGATATTTCTTACTTTCAATGTAGAATATTAGTTTTGTAATTTTAAAGACCTGGAAATAAAAAGTATTGATAATTTTGACTCTTTCTTCAAATAATTATTGTTTCAGTTAGCGAGTCTCTGGATGTTTGTACCAAATCTACGGAAATTTTAGCGGCTATCCACGGATATTCAAAACCATGTGGCTGGCAGTACTGCTAAAGACTTTCGCCAGTGATCTGGACATAGTTACCCATGTATAGGAACTGTAAAATTTGATGTCCGTTAGCCATTGCTGTCCGATTTAAAAGATCTCATGATGATTTGTATGTAAGATATCATCACGCCTAACGGAAAACCATAATCTGTTTCGTTAGAGTGTGATGAAATATAGACATTATTAACTACGTGTTCATGCAAATTTCTGCATTCCAGTAAAATGTCTTGAAAGTAAAGAACTCAAATCCAACTTATTTTTTATCCTTTTGTGGAATTTTCATAAGGTACCAATTTTGTACAAACTGTGTAAATATGTACAGTAGTGTAAACAGCATGCTGATTGAGGTCACAGGCGACCAACAACCACACCTTAAAACAGAAATGTAAAATGTAAGTGATAATATGAATCCTACCTTATTACACCTATGTAAACAAGACGTTCTGCTTGATAATTCAGAACTGATATGTAAATATAAGTCATTTTTATGCTTCCTGTATATAAGAAAAAAATTTCGTTATATCACAAAAAAAATATTATGTTAAAATATCACAAATTACATAAAACATTGTACGCTGACGAGAGGTGAAACGCGTCCGACAAATAAATATCATCCAAAACATTAGTACTAGCGTAATTATTAAAGAATATTTATTAGAATTCTAATTGTTTTTATACGAAGTCCTATTGTTGAAGCAATTGTTACCGCTCCAGAAGCATCGAGCGGTTCGTTTAATATTGTCCGGAAATTTCTACGACTATTTAAGCCCCCGACTAACGCTGGCGATAAAACGCGCTCGAAACCAGAGACAATATCTCGAAACTGTACTAACACGACGCTATTTGTTTATTAGTACTGTGCTTTTAAATCTCTGGAAGAAGTCTAATGCTCTGTTCATGACTGTATGCTTTCTGAGTGTTTCTACGTAACAAAAGTTAATCAGCCGTGTTGTCATTCAAGAAATTACCTCTAATTGAAAAGTTTAAGTACATTAATTTAGTACATACTTTGTTTAAAGTTAAAATCACCTTGCGACCTGACAAAATTACATGGAAACCGAATATAAAAACAAGAAGTTCCGAGTTGTTACGTTTGGACTCATAAATTTATTGCAATTCTGTGCCATAAATCCTTTTTGTAGACTACAGCGTGGGTGACATTTGACATTTACTAGCTGTCACTGCTTTGATAAATGTAACTTCAAGCTAAGAATACGAAACTTCCGTCATTTAAAACAAACAAACATAGATGTACGATAGACGTTTCACTTGAAACATACTTCACGGAATAAGTGAATCTCACTGAAAGTATAGAAGCATCGAGAAGCCATTTAGTAACTTTAAACTTTAGTTTCACACTTGTGTAGACATGCTCATTATTAAGGTAAAGCGAAATACTTTTGGTATCTTTCTGTTGACAAACATTTGTGAACATGACATCGCGAATACTAATAATAAGAAGAATCAGAATTACGAAATATCCCCTATTTAACTGGCGAGTTACATTTTGATGTGCTGTGAGCTACGTGCATGAATTAAAAACAGTACTGGAAGAGGATGGTGATCTGTTGTACGATCCCAGATCACTACGCTACTATACTACACTGGCAACACCCAGAGGGAGTTTGTGAAAAAATGAATGAAATTTACTATACACAATTGCTATTTTTTACGCGTGTAAGTGGTAAACCATGTGTTGTAACAACACTGTTTTGTCTAGAAATTCTTGTTGACCAAGAACACCAAGGGGAAGAATGACTTTCCTTCACACCCAGATATCTAACTTTGAGAGAGGTCGGAGGATTGGCATTGAAATGGGTGCATCATATCGTAAAATCTTCCGAAGGATTGACCATAGTAAAATGTCTGTATACAGAATTGATACACAGTGGATAGAAGTTGGATCTAGTACTCCTTGAGCAGCACAGGTCCATACAGAAGGACAACTGAACGCGAAGACCGCCAGATTGTGTGGGTGGCTGTTGCTGGCAGACGGGTGACTGCAGACCAGATCCAAGCAGTGGTTACAGAGTCACCCGAGATGATTGCAAACCAATTCTTTGAAGCTGGGTTACCCTCTCTCACCCCTGTGCAATGTATTCCATTCAACTGATTTTTTTACAAGCATCGTCTAACCTGGTGTATTTCAAAACACAAATGGACACGTGTATGGCGTACATTTGTGCCTCTATTCCGTCTGTTGCAAAGGTATAATCGACAACATACAAGGTCAATACCAAAAGTAGTAGGACTGATTTTTTTAAAAAAATTTACTGACGATATGTTTAAAATTCCTTAATCCTCTTCGAAATAACACCCTTGGGCAGCTTCTCACTTAGAATTACGCTGCTGCCATTGGCCGTACGCCTTCTGGAAGTCTGATTCGGTGATGCTGTTGAGAGCCCTCGTCGATGCTGCTTGAACGTCCTAAATCGAGTCAAACCACTGTCCCTTCAGCTACCTTTTCATCCGTATGATTAAAAAAGTGTCAGATGGAGCCATATCAGGACTGTAGGCGGGATGCAGCAACGCGACAATGTCAAATCGGTTCAACAGTTGCCTCAAGAAGAGCGCGCCATGGCACGGCGCAGTGCCGTGATGCAGAGTTCAGTTGGCGGAGATGACTTGTCGTACGCAATTCACTCGGCTTCGTGGGCGGTTTAGTACTTGCACTTAAAAGTTCGAATTGACAGTTTCCCCAGGGGGAACGAACTCCTTATGAATTACCCCACAACGGTCAAAAAACACGATCAGCATTATCTTGATCTTTGATTTGCTCATGCGAGTCTTCGTTGGACAGGAGGACGTGGAAGGCATCTGTTGGCCTGATTCGGCGTTGCCACGTTGCTGCACCCCGCCTAGTCCCAATCTGGCTCCTATTGACTTTTTTTTTTTATCTCCACGGATGAAAAGGCAGCTGAAGGGACAGCGGTTTGACTCAATTCAGGACGTTCAAGCAACATCGACGAGGGCTCTCAACAGCATCCTCGAATCTGACTTCCAGATTGCGTACGGCCAATGGCAGCAGCGTAATTCTAACTTTGTAGCTGCCCAAGGGTGCTATTTCGAAGAGGGTTAAGGAATTATAAACAAATCTACGATATTTTTTTTTAAAAAAACATCAGGCCTACTACGTTTGGTATTGACCTTGTATACGCAAGCGTACCGCAGAAACGGCTTACTCCTATGTGATTTCAGAACTTCACACAGGTCCAGCCACTAGTGTCATGGTTTGAGGGCAATCATTTTAGATAGCAGGACTGGTTTGTTGTTGTTGAAGCCACAATGATAGCCCACCACTATGTGGACGGGATGCTGCACCCTGCTGTGATACCCTTCATGTTCACCATCCAAGTCGCATCTTCCAACAGTATAATGCCCGTCCTCATACAGTGGCCATCAAAACACAAACCTTGCAAGGGGTTACGATCACAATTTGGATCTCACGGTCCCCAGATTTGTCCCCAATAGAGCATGTTTTGGATGCCAGGAGTAGACACATTAGATCACATGGATACCAGCACAAATCTTGCAACAACTGAATGCACAAGACATGCAGGCGTAGAGAGACATACCCCAAGAAGATATCTGAACAGTTATTGAGCACCTATGGTATACATTCTTGTATCACTGCCGGCTTTGAATCAAGGTGGGCGTACTTCTTATTGACAACTGTGTCTAAAGTTAATACACTTAGCCTGATACATTTCAATTTGTTACCATTTCTTCTGGGTATGAATTTAGATACATGGACAATGTTTCCTAAAATTCCCCTTTTCCTGTCTAGTTGTTGTACTTTTTGATTTCTTCCAGTGTATGTTAAATCTGGACATTTAATGTAGACAAATTTGTTAGTATTTTATGATGTTAACCAAAACATGGAACGTCGTAATCCTGGGCTTGATGAATGCCATATCATCAAAATATGACTTTGTCTTGATTCGTAAATTGATATGATGAATAGGAAACATTTTATCTCGTTTTATTGGAATGTTTTACTACCCATCGTGGCATTAAAAACATTTTCAACAGCACACACAGAATTATGAAATAATTTGGGCAAACATCATAATTTTTCAATGTTGTAGCTGTTATTCTTCCAGATAATCTTCTGGTACTATCGAGTCTGTTCCGCTACATCCGAGCATATAATTAATTGTCTTGATTAGTGACAGTATATAGAAAAGGTTTGCCGCGATAATATCTTTTTCATGCATCTAACTGTTCGAGCACGTGGTAGTGAGAATATATGAATACAATGTGTCTGGATAATGTTGTCTGATGTACTGCGCACATGGCGACCTCTTTGAGAAAAGAAAAAACTCACCATTACTAGTCTTGATCCCAATACGTTGAAGAATAAGGTCTTCATTATAATGAGTGGGGAAGACAAGTGGTTCTTCTTTTACAGTCAGGGGCGTGTATGCTGCCACACCGTCGTGCATTATCAGACAGTATACAGGTATGTTGGCGGGGAAATTCTCACTTTTTTTCAAATCCACTGGCCCCGTCGTAATTTATTGATTTTGGTGTGAACAGTCAATTACAACCAAAGGTGAAGTTTCAGCAAATTCATCTCGGTTTCGTAAAGGTAAAGCATGCTGACATTCATAGCAAATAGTTGCGAATCTTTTATTACGTCTCGTATGAGCCTTAATCATCCACGCACCTCACCTGTACAACAGGTTTTGTGTTTGTTTATTGTGATGAAACATGCAGGACATTGGAACATAACTTCCTTAAAATTTCTATTCCCATTACGAACGATGACGCTTGTTGGGTCCACTGAGAGGGCCCAGGGAACGCACAGGTCTCTGCTTCCACTGCGCTGACTGTTCTGCAAGCCGCGTTTACACTCTTGCATAAGCTTCCACGAGTCGAGGCGAGACAAAAGGAACACGAGAGTGTAGAAGGTGCGCTCGCTCGCGTATTCTCGCCTCGCGTGGTTGCTCGCGAGTGCCGTTACCCTCATTGGCGGTTTTTTGGCGCGAGCACATTGTTTACAGCAGAGGTAGTCGACCTTTTTACATACCTCCCACTTTTGTATCAATGTGGTAAAATTTTCTAACCGCACACCGGTTCCAATGTAATGATAATTTATAAAGCAGGGAAGGAACTTCATATAAATTATAAAGGATTTTTCATCCAATCATACACCTGGAATTTCAAAATATCTTCAAATCGTTTTTTCATGCCTGAAGTTTTTTGAGGTGGCTATTGAATTTGTCAATATCCTCTGGAGTTCTGTTATCGTTATAGATAATAATTCAGGAAACTGATGAAATTATCTTTTCAGTACATTATAACGCAGTAGATAAAGTTTGTCAATAAATAATGACACACGGAGCACTTTGGTATCTTATAAGAGTTTTATTAGCTTCTTGAAAATTGATATAGTAAATATCTTTAAAACTTAAAAAGTCAACTAAATTTAAAAAACAGAAAGTGCTTCAGTAGCCGACAAAACCCCTACCGCCAACCACGAAAGCTGGAACGTCCACTATTCATCCATGAATGAATACTTGCGAGAGTGTAAACGGCAGTCGTGACAGCGCTCGTGCACGAGGCGCGAGTGTAAATGCACATTACATTCAACATTTGGTTTAGGTTCGATTTCGTTGTCGATCGATGGCGAGAAAATCACAGCGTTACAGATGAGCAGAACTTTTATTTTTGTTAAACAAAATACATAGCTCGAGTAATTGAAAGCATCACATCAATAGAGACTCTCGCACTATAGCTGTGGCCAGATGCGCCGATACCAAATCGTGCACTTAACCTGCTTCCTTTTAGTAGACCTAATAGTTTGTGCGCGGACGCTCGTACTAGGCAACAAAGGACGCTCAGCGTTGCCATTTTATAGTGTTAGAGATAAGCCGCTACGCGATATTGTTCCGAAGAGCGGCAACAGTGCGTTCGCACTCACCCGCCAATTTCCCTAGTACGTTTCTCGACCTCTACAAAAACAACATGCCGCTCACTAGCTTCCAGCGTCCCACCCAAAATTTGTATTTATCTCCATTGACTGAAAGCCCGCCAAAACTACTTAAAAGTGATCTCTGAAACACAAGGCATCAGTGGTCAATTCCCCAGAGACCGAACAGAACAGGCATAATGTCCCGCAGCACCTCATACCAGACCGAGCACAGAAACTAGGAAGGGAGGGCCAGATCGCTTCCTTAAAGTTTTTTTTATCGTTTTGTAGGATAAAATTATCTTTACCTTCATTGCAGTTAAATTGCAGGAGGAAGAAACAGGGCCGTAGCTAAGGGGGGGCATTGTGGGGCAATGCCCTACCTTAAAATTCCAATGCCCTACCTTAACCATCAACTAAGATAATTTGCTAATTAACTGTTTGTTAATATTAAATGACGGGAAAAAAATAATTTACTACTAATGTAGCTACATGTAAATAATTCCAAATTAACTACATATTGTCAGTATCATATACTAATTCTTTATTCTGCCCACAGATGGCATTTTAATTACATAATGTCTCTGGTGTCCATTAGTGTAGTGTAGGTACAATGTTTCAGTCAGTTAGTGACAATTGTTTATTTATTGCTGTAAACTGAAGACCGATTGATTTTGCGATGGATAATATGGGCTTTCTTTAGCAAAAAAACAAAAAAAGTTGAAGAGGAAATTGACCACGAAGGACCTAATTCTTCAAAACAGGTGGAAACACAAAATACAATTGCCACTCCGATTCCTATGGAAATAGGTTTGGTGAAATATGTTGGTAATGTTAGCTGTAATATTCTTTTTGATATTGCACAAACTGGAGAACCGATAAAGCAAGTTATTTTAGATGTATATCTAAAAGAAAATAACAGGACCGTTGTAGCGGACTGGTTCAAGTGATATAAATGGTTCCATTATTCAGTCGAGAAATATGCTGTTTTTGCTATTCTTGTCAGCAATTTTTTTCCAAATGGAAGAAAACAAACTTTGTACTCTTCCACAGGATTCAGAAACTGTAAAAATACCACAGATTAAAAAACTGGTTTTCCAAAACACGAAAAATCCAATTCTCATACACAAGCCATGGCGATGTGGCAAGACAAATTACATAGAATATCTACTTATACAATTAGCAGTGTTGAAACATTGATATGTCGAAAAGCTTTAGAAAAAAATAGGTCTTGTGTGACGTCCATTATTGAAGTAATAAAATTTATAGTAGTCAATAAATTGGGTTTGCGTAGAAATTATATATTGGAGGAAGGGAAAAAACAAGGATTATTTCGGAATTTGTTTGAATACACCTGCATAAAACATCCGAATTTGAAGGAGGCTCTGTCATATACCACAAAACGCAACATATAGTTCACCTGAAATTCATATTCAAATAATTCAAGCAGTGCGAAGTTCCATTGTTAAAGATATTGAGGAATCTGACGTGAACTGGTTTACTCTAATGGAAGAAGGGACGAAAAATAAAAATAACTGCGAAAATATTGAATAGCAATACGTTAAATTACGGATAGATTCGTGAATGATGATGTTGTTGTTGCTGTTGTTATTCCACCTTTAGGGCACGTCAATGTCGAGGTTATTTTGCCGTCTGTGTGGACAACTGTAAAGAGGGTCGGCCACAAAGACAGCACAATAAAATATAATACTGACTGAAATACCGCCTGCATGGCCGATTGAAAAGCCACACAGACAGCAAAATAAAATATAAAACTACAACTATGGCTGTAGATTGGCCATGAAAGACAAAAACACGAACTTTAACTAGTTGGCTGTAAAAGGGCCAACCAAATTAAAACAACGAACTAACTGGCTGGTTGTAAAAGGGCCAGCCAGATATAAAATGTCAAACATAAAGACGTACACATAGATTCATAAAAAGGAAGAACGGTTCTTGGATTGATGGTTGTAAAAGGCCATCAATCCA
Source organism: Vandiemenella viatica (assembly GCA_031002005.1). Taxonomy (NCBI): domain Eukaryota; kingdom Metazoa; phylum Arthropoda; class Insecta; order Orthoptera; family Morabidae; genus Vandiemenella; species Vandiemenella viatica. Next base: position 209,742,647 of record JARYHS010008074.1, on the reverse strand, counting down.
ATCTAAAACCTAGGCCGATCTGCCCAAAATTATTGGGACAAGACCGGCTAAGTTACAAAACTTTAAAACCTTGGCCACGTTGTCACTGTCATCGTTTAAAATAGGGGACAGATCGTTGGCTAGGGCAATGTCTGCCCATAAATCTAAAAATATCACACAGTCAGTTAAAATGTGATGCACCATCAAAGGTACGCCACAAGCATCACATTCCAGAGGGTCCTCTCGACGGAGAAGGAAACCATGAGCCCTATACGGAGACGAGTAAGGAGAGCCTCATCCCTCCTCGCCCGCTGGAAGGAGCTTCTCCACGGCTCAACCGGAGCTTATTATGCTCGACTTCCAACCATTGCCCCTGCCAAACCTAAAAACAATTCTCTTCGCCGCCGAGGAAAAGTCTGACTTTGGGACCGAAGCAAAGTCAGTTTGGACCTTGTCACAGGCTAACTTGGCAGCTACATCAGCTGCCTCGATCCTCCTGATTTTTCACATGGCCGGGTGCCCAGCAGAATAAAACCTCTTTCCCACATGATTGGAGGGCGTCCTGGATGTCCTGGACTAGACAGTCTGCTGAGTACATATTTCCTAAGGCCTGAATACAGCTGAGAGAATCAGAGCATATGATGAATCTCTTATCGCGGATTACTTTAATATACTGAATCGCCTTTAAAGCAGCGTGACATTCGGTGGTGTAAACGCTGCACCAGCCATCAAGTTTCTATGTGTAAGTCGCTTGAGGGAACACAATTCAGCAGCCAACTCCATTAGCCTGCGTAGACCCATCCGTATACACCGGGGTAAACGTGTGATACTGGTTTAAAATGTTCCTAGATATATTAATAAAAACGCTGTCAGCGGTAAACAGTTTGTTATACCGAAACAGCTCTAAAATTAATCTGGGCCTCTTTAAAAGCCAGGGAGGAGATTTACTCCAACCCTGGTGATAAAAAGCGGGCAGTTCAAAGCCATATTCCTCTTAAATGGCCTTTGTATGGTAGCTGAACGGTTTAGTCGCTCTATGGCGATTGGTATATAGCCGTTCAAAGTCTGAATGCATAACTTGATCGTGCACGGGACTGCCTGGTATTATGGCGATGTGTAGGTAGTGTCGCACCATAAAGAGACGCCAGCGGATGCTAAGCGACGGCTCGCCAGAGTCAGCAAAACTGCTGACAATCGGGCTGGTGTGGTAACCACCCATGGTGAGCCGAATACCTGCATGGTGGACACTATCCAGCATCCGGAGATAAGTATCCCATGCCAATCCATAAACGATGCAGCCGTACAAAGGGTCTATAAATTGTAGCAGGCAGGAGCGGTCAGCGCCCTATGACATGCCACACAGACATTTTAAAACATTTAAAGATTTTGTGAGAAATAAGACTTTCCTGGCGTATTTTTGATACAAAGTCTTCACAGGTTCTCCGCCGGATAATATCGAAAGACAAACCGCCGAAAGCTTGTCTGCCGATAATAATATCCGGCAGAGAACCTGAGCAGACTTTATATTTAAAGCTTTTGATGCTCTGGCTTTCTCATCTTTAAGATGTGGCAGCCAGGTTAGCCTACTGTCTAAAATGAGGCCCAGAAACCGAACAGATTCTTTAAAATTTAAAACGGTGATCTTCAAGGTAAGGTGGGGCTCTGGTAAAAGACTTCTGCTACGAGTAAAAAGTACACACCCGGATTTATCGGCAGAGAAACGAAAACCGGTGTGCACTGACCATTCATCCAGCCTGTTCAGCGCGAGTTGCAGTTGCCGCTCAGCGCTTCTCAGGCTGGACTGAGCAAAAAATTAAAAAGTCATCTATATATTAGGAGTACCGTATTGGACTAATTATGATGCTTGAGATACTGTTGTTAATCGCAACAGCAAAAAGGGTCACGCCTAAAACTGACCCTTGAGGAACACCGTTTACCTGAAAAAAAAAATCAAACACTTCACTACCAACTCGGTATCGGAAGCAACGACCTGATAAAAACGATTTTAAAAAACAGGGCAGTTTTGCTCTAAATCTCCGTTCATGTAACTGCTTTAAAATAACATGTCGCCAGGTGGTATCATAGGCCTTTTCAATGTCGAAAAACACACCAATGAGGTGTTGGCTGCGGATAAACGCATCTTGAATTGCCGCTTCCAGCAGGATCAGGTTGTCCAAGGTGGAACTGAACTTCCTGAATCCACACTGAAAGCGGCTCAGGTTTTGGGATTCTAGACACCAGACGAGGCAGCGATTTAAAATCCTCTCCAGCGACTTCCCCACGCAGATTGTCAAGGCAATACTACGATAACTGCCTGTCAACAATTTGTTTTTCCCTGGTTTTAAAATAGGAATGAGTGTTGCTTCTTTCCACGAGTTGGGGAAGTGTCCTCCGGTCGAAATATGATTAAAAATATCTAAAAGGTACTCTTTAGCATCATTACTAAGATGCCTCAGCATATGGTACTGGATCAGATCAGGCCCTGTTGGCGCTGTTTAGTGCAGACTCCAGCTTCCAGAATGAAAACGGGCTATTATACGCTTCTGTGTCCGACGAATCAAAGCACAGCGTGCGCCTTTCGGCAGCAGTCCTTCGCTGCTGGACCTGAAGGTCCAAGGTGGCAGACGAAGTGATGGCAGCGAAGTTCAATGCCATCAGCTGGGCTATGCTTCGTTCGTCATTAATTACACGTCCTTGATTCAGTAATCCAGATACTGGTGGGTGGGAGTACCTTCCAGATATACGGCGGATGGACTCCCATACTTTGGATGATGTAGTGGAACGATTGATTGTGCTCACAGAGGCCTGCCATGACCTTTTCTGGTTCTCCTTAATCACACGACGTGCCGTCTGGGACCCTGAATATTGGGAAGACATTCGTCATTCCACCAGGGGACGGGCGTCCTTCGCAACGTTCCGGAGCTTTTAAGCTTGGAGACGTCAGCTGCATGGTAAATCGCTTCTGTAAAGTGATTCACCTTATCCTGTATGCTGTTGTGAGGTTCCAGCTCAACAGAATGGCGGAAGAGCTGCCAGTTTGCATTCCTGACGTTCCACTTGCATCGCGTATTCCTTCTTCCACGCTCGACTTCTGCGTGCATCCATATGGGGAAGTGATCGCTTCCATGAAGGTCGCGATCCACTTCCCAATGCACGGAGTCCGCAATTGAGGAAGAGCATAACGAAATGTCAATGGCAGAAGACGAACTGGAAGCAGTGGTGAAATGAGTTATTTGCCCCATGTTTAGGATACAAATGTCCTCCTGCTCTATCAATCTACCAACCACTCGGCCCTGGCGGCAATCGGTGGTGGAACCCCACAACGCACAAAGGGCGTTGACAACTCCCAAAAGGAGAAAGGGCAGAGTGAGTTGTTGTATGATGCCAACCAGGTCATCGTAGGGGACAGAACAACTGGGTGACAGATATACAGAGCATACGGTCAGCTGTAATGGACCGTGTATTTTCACCGTCACTGCTTGCAATGAGGAGGTGAGAGCAACGGGCTCGGAATGGACAGTGTTTAGGACAAACACCGTCACTCCCTCTTTCGCTTGATCACTCTCTGTATCGTCTTTCCTGTACAGGTCGTAGCGTCTTAGCACAGGTTGGTGTGTAGGTCTAAAAGGTGTCTCTTGAAAACACAAACACAATGGTTTAGACTGTGCTAATTCTACTTCCTCTTTGTGAGCCTGATAACCATTTAAGTTCCATTGTAGTATGGGAATCGTGTCACCTATTCAACCTTACCTTCCACGGGTCGGGTGGGTCATTGTCCGGTGCCTGCTGAGGACCGGGACCAGGTTCCTCCACCAGCATTTCGGTGTCTTCAGGCTCTGAGGACACTTCAGATTTGCTAATGGCCTCGGGGACTTGCGTATTCATCTTCCGCCGAAGCCTTTTCCCCTTCTTCTCTCTGCCAGTTGGGGATCTTGGAGGACAAGCAGAAGGGGCTTCACAAACATAGTGGGCTCCACGTATTTGAACTTTGGACCCTGAACCTTCTGCACAGTTTGTCATCCGTTACTAGCTGATGGCGTTCTCGATACTGACTCTCCTGCAGATGCTGCTGCTACTGTAACAGTGGGACCCGCAGCTGTAACTGTAGTAGCAGATGACTGTGCTTCTGCTGGTGGAACTTCTGAACCTGCTGTCCTAGTGGTCCAGGTTGCAGTCATGTTGCTACCGACGTCCGCGGTCCTTGGTGTTAAGACCTTGATGGGTGCGGCACCACATTTGCACTGACAGGAGCACATTGGACTTGTGCCCATGTCTGCAACAGACGTCTGGATAGCAACACTTTGTTTTCTGGCGGGAGCTGACAACGTCTTCGCGAAGCTAGTTGCGAAGACGGGTGGTGCGAGAGCCTTTTAGTACTTTTTTGATTCGCCATACGATAGTCGCTCTTTCGTTTTCAGTTCCTGTATCTTCTTTTCTTCCAGATACACTTGACACTCCCTGCTCCAGGCTGGGTGTGACGCAGAGTAGTTTACACACACCCGTGAGAGGGTGCAAGCAGCACCCTTCCACCTTTCCCGCAGGTGGCGTTGCCTTTACAGTTTGCCGTCTAATGCCCAAACCTCTGGCACTTGAAGCAGCGCATTGGGTCCGATAAATAGGGGCGAACGTTCAGATTTAAATACCCAGCCTTGATGGCTTTCGGCAACATCGGAGTGTCGAATGTCAGGACAAAGGTGGTAGTCTTCTCAAGATTGCCGTTAACCCTTCGTGTTATCTGACGAACCTCGACCACATAGTTGATCCCCACTCCTTAAGGAGTTCCTCGGTCTCTATATCGATCAAGCCTCGGCAGGTGATCACACCTTTGCTGCTATTTAGAGTTTTATGGGGTTCGCACTTCACTGCGAATTCCCAGAGCTTCTCACACTTAAGGAGTGAGGCAGCCTGCTTATAGATAGATGTTTCTAAAATCAGTGTCCCGTTCCTCAGCTTTTTTACACTTTTTAATGTTCCAGCAATTCCTTCCAGTCCCTTGTGTATATATAAAAGAGAGACTTTTTCAAAGAATCCCTCCTTTCTTGCCATTATTATAAAGGCATCATCGAAAAGATGACCCTTCCTATTACTGTTATCTGCCTCAGGAGGGCTTCCGACCCTCGCCTGCTTACCAACACTTCTTTGGGCGTTGGAGTGATATTTCTCCTGCGGTATGCCCGAGCTACAGGAGGAGGGGTTAGGTTTAGGATTTCTTCTCGTTTTGATCCCACGAGTTCAGAAAACTAAACGTCGAGTGACGTGGAGCCCCCGCATCACGCCACCAAGCCCAACACAACGTTCCACCGTTACGCCCTACGGTGGTCGTTGAAGCATGGTAGGAGTTTATGGTGTGGGAAACTTGCGGCGCTCACAAGTTTCCAACTCAGGTATTGCAGGTTCGCCAAACCCGTACCTGGCACTTGGGTAACAGGCCCCTGTGGGGTGCTTGGTGAATGAGTCATTCCTGACACTTATAACTGCTGAAAACCTTGAAGCAGCCACTTTCACGGAATTAACATGAAATACACTTATGGAAAATAATATTGACCTCCAAAACATGCTATGATGGTGCAAGTGTAATGTGTGGGAAAGTTTCAGGAGTTGCGACTAAAATAGAAAATAAATTTGGCCGTAACCTTCCTTACGTCAACTGCTACAACCATCGCTTGCATTTTATAGTGATCAGGACTATTTCGGAAATGACTTTCATTCATCCGTTTTTGATCAATACATCATGTTAAATGAATAGCTGCCTTGTATGGTGGAAAAAGGATTAGCATTGGTGAAGACACTTCGTGGTTAAAAAAGTTGTAAATGATAATTGTTCATCGAATTTGATGACTTTAGATGAAATTAAAAATGACAGATTTAATGGGGACGATGTCGCTAAGAGTGTTGGCATTAAAAAAAATTCATACTCAATTTGGAATTCCGAATGGCCATGGTTGTAGCTTAAAAAAAAAATCTTATCCATGCTTCAGCCTGAAGACGCAGCTCGTATACAAGCCGGAAGCGCAAGATTGATAGACGCCATAACAATCGTAAAGTGCGCCCAAAATGAAAAAAACTGAGATCAGATGAAATGTATCATCAAATTTTGAAGAAGCTAAGTCTAAGGCAAGTGGAAATTCTGAAAATAGGACCCAGATCTAGAAGAGGCTCAAGAGTCAAGTCAAAAAATTCAAATCAGATGCATGTTTACTGGATGATGGCACTTCCGACAAAATATAGAAGACCTGTATGATCAGCCATTTAAATCAGATTATTTCGAAACACTGGACATAATAATTGCTGAGTTACAAAGAAGATTCTCAACTGGCTACTAAACTCATTAGCGAGCCTCAATGAGTTGGATATAGACAAAATGGTACCTGTCGGAAAATTTAGGCAAGTGGTGAGAAAATTAAACAAAAATATGTTGCTGCTTGTAAAATAGTGTCATTTATTTATGAAAAATTCACAATATCAGCTTTGTATATATTTTTATGCCAAATGGTGTTGAAATTTTTGGCCCCTTACTCCAAAATCAGTTGACGCTGCTGGTGACAAAAGAGCTGCATAGAAAATTTCATTAGCCATTCAATTTGGAATGCAACCAGCGTTCTTGATACCTTGCCTCAGGGGCACCATCCTTTTTTTATGATTTTTAGGCTGTTTTAGTAATTAGTATATGGTAGGTAGATATTTAAGATATTTTATTCTTGTCTTTTTTTAATGTAACCTGTAAGTTTCTGTGTAGTAAATAAATTAGATTCCCCTCAAGGGAAGAAGCTATTGTGGTCAAGTTTATTTGAGTCACTACGAGGATAAAACGTAAAACACAGTACAAGTTTTGTACAGTAGCGAGAGTCGTTCAAAGGTACATATGAACTTTTTTGCATCTGTGGTGACCATTGGATGTAGTACTGCTGTGTGCGAATCTACGTTTTCAATTTTGAATGCATTTGACAGGCCTCAGAGGCTGTCAATGGGTCAGTTACAGAATGGCAGGCATGGTATTTCTGGCCTTTGAAAAGAAAAGAATGAAGTCAATTGATCTGAATGAGATCCTTTGCATTTTTAATAATATGGCAAATCGAAGAATTCAGCTATTTTAAAGAAAGGATTTTTATTATTATATTGAATATAATATGTTTGTGGAAATAATATAAACCTGAATAAAAGAATGTTTTGCTCTTATCTATCACCCCTTCCGACAATTAAGTACTCACAATCACAAGTACGATAATAATTGATTCATAAGATTAGATCAAGTAAAATTTTAACTTCTGCCCTACTTGTAACCATCACTGCCCTACCTTAAATTTAACTCCAGCTACGGCCCAGGGAAGAAAGCGAAGGTAATGGTCATTCTTTATTCTTTGGCAGATGAGTATGAGTAAGATCCGTTTCTAGCAAGCATTTGATACTGCGCACGCACGGAGTCGTTAACTTTTTGATTGCTCAAGATAAGTATATCGTAAAATGGCAGTCTGCGAGGACTGAGAAAACAATCTGGGTACTGTGGCGCGCCATTTAATTTTTTGGCGTTCGACTGAAGTTATACACCCAACTTCATCCGCTAAACAAGTCTCCACAAGCGAATTTATTAGGCTAATGCCAGGTTCGTTGATATACTAATAAGTTTTCTCCTATTTTCGAGTTCAGTATTTTCTCGACTGCGTGCTTGTTGAAATAAAAAATGTCATGGTAAGACTTTACTGATATCCTAATTTCCTGTGTAAGTTTTCTGACAATGTGACAACGGTTTGCATGTATGTAAATAATTGATTTTTCTGAACGCGAGTTTTAATTGAGATCGAGGTTCATTCCTTGTTGATGGTCAACTTGAATTCGTTGACAACTACTCTTCAATAGGATAAGCGTTAAAGAAATTTGACGGCTCCGGTTTCCACCCTTCCCCCTGACTGTATTGGAACTACTAAAATTCATTTTAAACGACTAGATGCCAGACGCAAAATTGGCAGATCGCCGAAGGGGAAGCGAAAACCGCGTTAAGGCCGTAAGACGAACAGTTCATAAGATGTTTGGAGTTTAGAATTGACCGTTTGGGCGTTTGATCACGCCGGCAAAATGGTGCCGGTGGCGGCTATTTCACTGGATGTACAAGTATATTATTATCAAATTAGAACTATCACGCATAGCCCGGTCGCCGACAGTATCGGCATATGCAGCCAGTTTTGAACTTGACAACAGGATGGTGGACAGACTACGACCTTTCGACTACTTTCACACTCGCCGGCAAAAACCGAGCCGTCAAATGTCTCCTTTCACTCCTCGTGCTGATGTAAAAACGATAGGATTTGAGAGATCATTTGTCAAACTTTCCAATAATAATGCTGTAATAATCTGATGACTGTATTTCCGTCTTGTTACTACTTTTATTATTATTATTGCTTTACGCCTCGTCGACGGCTGAGGTCATTAGATACGGGATGGGACCGGGGACAAGGAACGGGAAGTAATTCGGCCATGGCCTTTTTGAAGGAAGCATCCCAGCATTCGCCTGGAGTGATTTGGGGAAACCATGGAAAACACAAATCTGGATGCCCGGACAGGGATTCGAACCCGCGTCCTCCCGAATGGGAGGCCAGAACGTTAACCGTTCACCCACCACGCTCGGTTTGTTACTAATAAAGATAAATATATAATTTAAGTTTTTTCTGTTCTTTTTTCATCATCCTTGAAAATTTTCACCCCTTTTGTTTACTGTTCGGCCTTTGAAATATTCAGCTGTTTTACCCTATAAACAGTTTACTTTCCTCAAGCTCATTTAACGTTACCACATCATACAAGAATTTTAATTATTTTAGCAAAGACTGAAAACCAAATAGCACTGAGGTAAAAATGTATCGGTTACCGACAACCTGTATGGACAAGACTGCATAAGAAACAATGAAACCGCTTAGTCGGACCTCGGACAGTTATCCGTTTGTCGAGTTGGACACGTGTTGCAGCCATTGTCGGTTGTGGGATACGGCTATGTGTAAATCCTCGAATATGATTACATTGCTCCCCAGTGGCAGATCCAGGATTTTATTTGGGGGGGGGGGCTAGGATTGGGTTTGGTGTGGGGATTGACTCGGGCGAGGAGAGGAATCTCATTACTCCAGATTGCCGCCCTTATTAAACAGAGCAAAAAATTAAAAAATTAAAAAAGTCCCCAAAATCCATGTCGTTGGGAGTTACCTTGGTGCTTTGGGGGGAAGGGCTCCAGCCCTCTAGCCCCCCTTGGATCCGCCACTGTTGCTCCCGACGTCTTAGAAACCACTGACGTTGCAGTCCATTACTGACTACAAGAAATTTTCACACACACCGGCAAAACCGGAACCAATTACGGTGCCAACAAATGTTTCCTCTCACACCAAGGGAAATATGTTGTAAATTTTGGTGGAACAAACCTTTTTAAATTATGACAACAAATTTTTAAGTTACTTTTGCAAGCATGATCGTAGACATGATTGGATGCTTGTCACACCCTTTCTCCCACCCTCAAGTAGTCGAGCGAAAATTATATGAAACTAAAAATTCCCACTTTTAATATTGAAAAATAAATTTCGTCAAAATTTAACCAGAACCCTCGCATAATATTGCCTAAATAAGTTAAATGGGTGTTGAAATTTTTTGTCCCGTGAAACTGTTTTCAACAAGTATTTTTCCATTTTTTGTCTCACCCTGAAGCTAATCATGGCTACGCCCTTGTTCGTATGGATACCAAGTTTCGATTTCCTGGTTCATTGATTATAGGTACCTGCTGTGCAGGGGCGCATTTAGGCTTTGTGGGCTCCTAGGCTATACTTGTGGTGCGCCCCCCCCTGTCGGACAGTGGCCCCTCCGACCGGTCATCGTCGGGGGCTTAAATTCGAAATTCCGCCCTTTTTTTAGCTCTACTACTGGCGCAGGTGGGGGGCCGGGGCTGTGGTGCGGCCCCCTCTTTGTGGTGCGGGCCCCCTTTGTGGTGCGGGCCTAGGTAGCCTGTGCTTTAATGCGGTCCTGCTACTGTGGAGGGGTATCGCCTTGAATGGTAACTATTGTTAATATTTTCTGGATATTACTGGACCAAGTCTACTTTTTATTTTACTATTGCAGTCATCCTACTGCAGAGGTAATTTATGTCGTCAAATCTTCTCCTGGATGTTAGCTTACTGAGAAAGAACACTTTTTTTTTTTTGCTACTGGATTTACGCCTCGTCGAAGTCCAGGTCATTAGAGGTGGCGAAAGAATTTGGGATAAGGAACGAGAAGAAATTCGGCCATGGCCTTTTGAAGGAACCATCCTGGCATTCGACTGCAGTGATTTGGGAAAACCAAATCTAAATGACCGGGTGGGGATTCGAATCTGCGTCCTCCCCAATGCCAAGCCGGAGTATTGATTACTTGTTAAAAATTAAATTCGTATTGCTATTTTTCCACTGACGTAATCATTACGACTCTGCCTCAATAATCGTGTTCTTAACAATTTTCTAGCTGAATATTTTCAGACGTACTTTAGGATTAGCTACCCGTAATATGTTCGCTTATAGTTAATATAATAATCCACGCAATGGGTCACACGCGATGGGTCACACGCACGGTTTTCTCGTGTATTTGATCCGAAACGTGGGAAACTCGACTTAATTAATCCTGTTATTCCATGTTGCGGTTTTCTGGGTTGTTCACTCTTCCTTCAAACTCCGATTACGTAATAAGAAAGTGTGAACTCGTATCAGTTGGGCGGATGGTCGGACACCCTCAGAAGGAAGCCTGTGTGGGAACGGCCGCAATGAGGAATACGAAAAATGTTTGGAGCTCGTAAACAGAAGCTACTTGTTTATTAAACTGAAGAAAGATACCAAAACTAAAAAAATATTCTTTCGTCGTTCTACAGGTGAATTTAAGCAGAGACTTTTATGAAAATAAAGTAGTAAGTATAACAGGAGCTACGTCTTTTCTACAGAGTACTCTTGCCTCAAACTAACTGACTACTCTAAAAGTTATCTCACATGGTGATCGTTGGACGGGACTCGTAAATGGATCAGAGCCTGGACCAAAAGTTATCTTACAAATAGGAAATGATTAAGAGGCTCTTCATTGTTAATCATCAGAACTAATTTCCATAACCTCAATTAGCTATTTAGAGCTAAAAACACAACTGAAATTTCGTAAAATATTAGTTAAATTAAAATTGCAATGCAGCACACGCTCCGGTGGCCATTTCCCTTCACACCCATATTCCCCCATCCTGCTATCACCTCCATTTGCTCTCTACAAATTTCAATATTAAATTATTTCAACGTTTTTGGTAAATTATTAATCATTTCTCTTGGTAACTTATTAAAATCCCTGACACCCTTACCTAAAAAAAAAAAAAAAAAAAAAAAATCTTCCTACGACCTTGTGCCTGAAATCTAGAGCCAGCTTGTGGTCATGCTTATCTTTTCGCTTCCATTCATTACTTTTAATTCTTATACCAATATCTTTCTATGCCTCATCACCAATATACGCCTTGTAGGTCCCATGACCCTATTCACCCTCCTCCTGTCTTTCAATGAATCCCAGTTCAGCTCTTCTATCATATCTGTTACTGATTACATTCTGCTGTAATTTCCAGAAACAAATCTAGCAGACCTTTTCTGCACCCTCTCCAATTCCTGTATTTGACACTCAAAATATGGGTCCCATTCTACACTACCATATTCAAGCAATGGTCTGACCAAATTTTGTAACGCAATTCCTTTACTTCTCTCGTACATCCCCCTCTTCAATCTCTCCAACAAGTGCAGAATTTTGACCTTTTACTTCTACCTGTCTAATGTGTCCTGCCCAGTTAAGCTTGCTATCAAATGTAATGTAAAGATATTTACGTTCAAGTCAACAAACAACTCTTTCCCCACCTAATAATCATAATTAAACTTTAGTTTTTAATCTGTATATCTAATAAGTGGATTCTTCTTTGCATTTATCTTCATCCCATGGTTACCAACCCAACTCGGTATCGTGTACAGATAATCCTGCAGCTGTTTAGTCCTCTACCGTTTTGATCCTTTTATATAACAGTCATCTGCAAACAACCTAACTTCTGATAATAAACCATCAACACAATTATTCATTAGAATAATGAATAGCAATGGTACCCATGCGATACCCTGTGGCACTCCCATTTTTACTTTCACTTGTTTTGATACTTCATTTCCTACCCTAGCTTTTTGTTTTATACCTTTTAAAAATTCTTCTACCCAGCAAATCACTTTCTCATCCACTCCAATAGTTTTTACCTTATTTACAACCATTTTATGGCTCACTCTGTCAAAATCCTTTGAAAGATCTAGTGCTATACTGTCAATTTGGCCTCACTTGTCCATTTCATCCGAAATATCTTGCATATATCCCACCAACTGAGATTCAGATGAATATCCTTGCCTAAATCTATGTTGCCTACTTGAAAACCACTTACGCTCCTCACATATATTTCTGATGTAGTTGCATATAAACCTCTCCATTAATTGACCTACCACTGATGTCAAACTGATTAGCCTATAATTTTCTACTATATTTCTCACTCCTCCTTTATGTACCGGTACGATAAATACATGCAGAGCAATTGGTAATAACATTATAGTATCACTAGTTTTGCAGACTTTGGAATGAATCGTTTAAATAATATTCCGGTAAAGTTGCAAAAACTGTTTTAGGGTGGAAAAACTTTATTCTAACATCACGTACCTAGTTTTTTTTTTTTTTCCATGGTATTCCGAAATCAGTGTAGGCGAATGTTGGCGTGTTTTCTTAAAAAGGCCATGACCAAACCGACTCACTTTCATGGTCCCTTCATTCTCTTTCGCTCTAATGAGAATGACACTGACGAACCGTCACGCCCTACTTTAAATAAATAAAGAATTTCATGGATTTTAGAAACTGGTCTCTACAACTATGCTTACTGTTTCTACATGACAGTGGCGTAAATTCATATTAGTTACTGTAGACGAAAGTGCCCGTTCAAATAAGTTCTAAATAACTGGAGATGAGTTTATGGCCATAACGTGAAGACACAAGACAGGCTGGATAGTGGGCATCAAATACAAGAGTCCAGCTACAAAAGAGAGACGCTAGATTTGTTTGTGTAAATTACGGTAGGACACAATCAGTGACTGTTGTAATAAAACAGCTGAGTTTGGGTTCATTGAGGAAAGATGCTGAGGTAGAGAGTGCTGGGAGTATATAAAGCATTTATTGTGATGAGGGACGACTGAATATTGGACGACCAGTTACGAGATGTATGCGGAAAATGCGACGCTGATCATTAACTCATTTGATTTCAAAGGAGTAGGGAGAATTTGTTTGTGGGAGATGCGAACGATTTATTTCAAACACATCGAGATAAGAAATAAGAATTCACGTTGTGCAAAAAATATATGTGTTGGGAATGCACAACCATAGCATTTAATAATAATCTATACCAATAAAAAGCTAATCTTTGTCACTGTGCGTCACCCTGTGACGTCACGCAACCATCCTTTGCTGCTGAATTGTCAACGGCCAGAGATATTACTGCATTGTATAGAATATGATGATTACTTAATAATAGTTGTAGCTAGTTAAGCATCTGCGAAGAAATTAGTTACGAGAACAGTGAAAGAACAAAAGTATGTATTGCCTTTAAATTAACATATTAATTTTAGCTGATTTTTATGTATTTATATTCGTTCAGTGTTGATTATTTAGATAAATTCTTAACTCATAAATACGTCATTTTCGCACAACGATGTTAACGGTTGTATTGATTAGATTCAAATTTGATAACATGTAACATGGGTCAAAATGACAACTGGCGTTACAACAAGGGGGAATATGTAATTTACGTTTTTTTTTTTTTTGTTGTTTAAATAATTTATTTTCAATAGCATCACATTACTTTGTTTGAATGAAAGTACTGTAGTTCCACATTGACTGCGATCACTGCCGGCTAGACCACCATTAAAACTAGTATTATGCGCGTAAGTTGTTAAGATTTGTTGTTAATTTCCTTTGCTTTCACTGATGTCATATTTCAGCAGCATGTAACTGTGTCAGCCGTTCAAACGTTGTAATACGGATCTACATAATAAAAAAGAAAGTTGTAAGAATTAGTGAATAGTATAGGTCAAGTTTATCCCGCAACGCCTGACGTCACTAAAACGCCATATAAGTAATGTATTAATTCGCGTGTGATTGAAGCTTTGATTTTCTAGCGACAATATTGGAGTATGTAGTTAGGCTAAAATGCAGTCTGGGCCAAGATGACAAAAAACTTTTTGCAACAACGTAAGGCACGAGAAATTGCAATGGGCGTTACTTTATAACAACTAAGCAACTGGGCATAAATTACTTGCAAAAACACTATGTTCAAACCGTCATTTTTGACGGGCTTTGAGATTAGTAGTAGTAATAATTAACAGACACAGCGAGAAGACAAACTAATTTTATAGCTATGTCGTAGGGTATGCTTTTTGGTATTACAGCGAAACAGCCTACTGAAAATGATAGTAGTTTTATACATTTTATTTGGTTGGGTGTTTTTTTTTTATTTATTTATTTGTGGAAATTACATTTGAATATAGAAACTACAATGAATTTACATTTTGAAACTTTTAAGTTGCTGTTAGTTTTATATGTACTATTCTCACACAGTTGTGATTTAATAAAGACATTCATCTTCCTGAAGCTGGTGGAAGTAGTGAAACATCTAGTTATCGGTTAACACGGCCTTGCACGCAGCACCGGCACACTGATAGTCACGTCTCGTGCCCTGTATCTAGTTCGTGTTGCACAACTTGCGGTTCGCTTCTGCAGCTGGCAGTCAACAATGTTTTTACTGCCGGAGGCCAAACATTTGCCCCCTTTCAATTACGAGGTTAGTGGCACTTGCAGGAGGTTCTGGGAATGCGGTTTCCACCTCGTACGACTCTGCGGCACTCTTTCATGTTTCTCTGCTACCCGAGGACCATATATATTTCAGTTTGTGCTGTTTAATAGGCACTGCTTTTAGAGGACCGTGTACTTTTTTTTTCTTTTTTTACAGTTTCTAACACGATCAAATTGACCTCCAAGGGTTTAGGTTAAGGACAGACAGAATAACAAGAACACTTGCTTGTCCGTATCGAATGTTAGATGGGAGTTTTATAGAGCAAGGTTACATGCCGCAGAAGCTTCCTCACAAACATAGTTGAGCCCTTTAATGTTTTTATTTATTCCAGTACTAGCCGGTACCCACGACTTTGTTCGTGTTTGTAAAGAATTTAGATTGAAAAATACAGGTTGACCACTTTCAACCCCTATATGTCCCACACTCCCATAGCTACCGACATCTAACAACCATAGTGCACGATGGGATATTCGATACTATTACCACACACAAATGCCAGTCATCAGCACTATGTAGTTCAGGCAGCAAAGTAAAATTTACGGACACACGTCTTTGAAGGAAATACGAAAATATACTTGATCGACCACTTTCAACCACAGTCCCAAAGTTACCGAAATTCGGCCAACGTTGTGATCGATGGGTGACTCTGTGTTACCACCACACACTAAGACCAGTGATCTGCGCTTCATAGTTTTGGTTGAAAAGTGATACACAGGGACACGTACTTTTTGGTAAAAATTTGAAAGTGTCGCAGGTCGATCAGTTTCAACTCGCATTTCTCCCACATCCCGACAGCTACCGACATCTAACAACCATCGTGCACGACAGGAGACACGATACTACTTCCACACACAAACACCAATGGTCTGTGCTATATAGTTATAGCAGAAAAGCAGCGTCGGCCTTAGCCATTGCGAGGCCCCGGGCGGCAAATCTTTGCGAGGCCCTTGTCCTTTGTACATAATATATTAATCGTAGGTATCAACGAAAAATGTAAACATCATAAATAAAAACTTTGAGTTTTAAAATATTATGTTAGAGGAGCTATTAATAGTTAACAAGCATAATGATGACAAATTATTAAGGATAAACTGAAGTACATTAAGGTGTTGGAAGATACGCGGTGATTTAAAAATGATGTTTGCGCCTTTTCCTGAGACTAAAATATTTAATAAAAGCACAAGAATCTAACGAATAAGCTATTTCATTTTCAATTCAAAGAATAGAAAGGGCTGAAAACCAATGTTGTGTCATCGAATTCATCAAATATGTTTTAATATTTTTTAACCATGGAAAACTTGTTTCTGCGGACGCAACTGTATTACTTGTGGCGGCAATTCTCAAGACTACTTCGATAGTGGGGTACACTTCAGAAACTCAGTTTTTTTCTGTTATTTATCTCATCACCGATATACCGCATTCGTTTTCTTCATACAGTTCTTGTCCATCAATATCAGATGTTTGTCTTGCTATCATAGGAATGTGACATTCAATTAATCTAATTGAGAAATTTTGATTAGTTAATAATTAATATATACTTTACCATAAATTAACCAACTTTATTGTTACCACTAATAGCTGAAGATAAAATAATTTTTGTAAACATAAACTTTAATCAACGCGGGTAGCTGCGCGAGGCCCCTCCAAGAGCGAGGCCCTGGGCGATTGCCCTGTTCGCCACCCCCAAAGGCCGCCTCTGCAGAAAAGTGACATATGCGGAGAGACATATCTTTCGTCGAAATAAGAAAACATCCTAGATCGGCCACTACCAACCACCATATCTCCCACAATACCACAGTTACTGAAATTCGGCCAAGTTGTGATCGAAAGGTGACGCTGTGGTACTACTACACACAAACATCAGTGATCTGCGATAGATAGTTTCCGCTGAAAAGTGGTACACCAAGACACATCCGTCTTTGGCAGAAATATGAAACTGCCGCAGATCGACCACTTTCAACCCCCATACCTCCCACACCCCCATAACTACCGACATTTAACAACCATAGTGCACGACAGGTAACACGATTCTACTCCCACACACAAACACCAATGGTCTATGCTATGTAGTTGTGGCAAGAAAGTGAAGTATATGGAGATACAAATTTTTGGTCGAAATATGAAAACGCTCTCCGTTGACCAACTTTAATCATCATATCTCCCACATCCCCACAGCTATCGGCATTCGGCCAACGTTGTGCACGACTGGTAACTCCATGCTACTTCCACACACAAACACCAGTGATTTGTGCTAGGTAGTGGTAGCTGAAAAGTGAAATATAGGAAAACACACGTCTATTTTTATATAAATATAAGATTTCAACTGAATCCCTGTGACATCTGTAAGCCTCTGTTGAGCTGTTTGTTACATTCTCTTTGTCTCTCTCATTTATTCAGTATTCTTCTCCCGAGCTTTTAATTACTCATTTTCTTAAGATAGTTTTTTCTAGCCATGCTGTGATGATTAGAATTAGTGTTACTTTAAATAATAATTGCGCATTAGTTCAAAAGAAATATGTACTCTCGAAGTGTAACATCATAAAATAAGTGAGTCTACTCCAAAGAATGGGAATAAATACACTTATTTTTCTCGCTTGGAACGCATAATAAAATAAAATCAGATTTATGTTGAAAAATATTAATTTAGAATGGTCTGATAGAGTTTCTTACAGGGGGTTCTAACCGCCTCTGCGTAGCCGCGAACCTGACGTCGTAACCAGAGGGATCTACTGTTAAACGTGTAATCCGAACCACGGAGGCGTCCTGATGTACTTCAAATATAAAAGAAATAGACGTGAAGCAAGGAGTAAGGGCCTTTGAAAATCTCAGACAAGATTGGAACTCGAACAGGCTACCTTTCTATAGACATACTAGCTGGTGCCCACGACTTCGTTCGTGTTTGTTAACAATTTGGATTGACAGCTACCGATATGTAACCATCATAGTGTACGATGGAAGACTAGAGGCTAATACCACACGTAAACATCAGTGATATACGCAGGGTATTTATGGCTGCAAAGTGAAATATAGGGACACTTATGTCTTTAGTCGAAATATGAAAACGCCGTCCCTGGACCAATTTCAAATATCATATCTCCCACATCCCATAGGTACCAAGATGACAACACCATGGTGCACGTAGGGAGACTTGAGGTTAATGTAACACACAGTCACCAGTGGACTGCGCTAGACAGTTTTGGCTGTGGAATGAAATATAGGGACGCATGTCTATTTTTAAATCTGGTCCACTACTTTCAACCACCGTATCTAGTACATCCCCACAGCTAGCGACATGCAATAAACATAGTGCACGATGGAATACTGCATGCTACTATCACACACAAATGCCAATGGACTGCGCTTGGTAGTTCTGGCTGAAAGTTGAAACACAGGGACACACACGTCTTTGGTCGAAATGCGAAAGTGCCCCAGGTCCACCACTTTCAACCACCATCTCTCCCACACCCCCATACCTACCGACATCTAACCACCATAATGCACTATAGGAGACACGATACTACTACCACACACAAACACCAATGGTCTATGCTGCGTAGTTGTGGCAGCAAAGTGATATATGCGGAGACACGTGTCTTTGGTCGAAATAAGAAAATATCCTTGATCGGCCACTTTCAACCACCGTATCTCCCACAGTTACCGAAATTCGGCCAACGTTGTGATCGATGGGTGACTCTGTGCACACTCAAACACCAGTGCTAGATAGTTTTGGCTGAAAAGTGATAAACCGGGACACATACGTCTTTGGTATAAATATGAAAGTGCAGTAGGTCGACCAATTTCAACCACCATACCTTCCACACTACCATAGATACCGACATCTAACCACCATAGTGCACGATAGGAGAGGCGATTTAGGCATAGGCAACACAGGCTGTAGCCTAGGTGCCCACGCCACAAATAATAATAATAATAATAATAACAATAATAAACAATAATCACACATGTGAATAGAAAGTAACCTATTTCTGGAACAGTTTTGGCATCGAAAGTTCTAAAATTCTCGTGAAAAATGAAAACAATGTTCGCACATGCGCAATTCAATCCTTTGAAGTGCAGGAGTACTATAAAATAAAATTTCAGTGCACCTACACCGAAAAGTAACAACTTTGCTGCTCAACTATGAGCACTTGTAACCCCTGTATGTAATATAAGGTTGCAGTATACTGTAGTTGGGGCGTATGAATGTAGATTGAAGTTACTGTAGTGCTCCTGCAATACGAACTAAGATTCCCCAGGTTAGGCGAGATAAATTCATTTTGTATACGATGTAAACAGCTAGTACCGATGGGAGATCCAAGTTTTCATGTTTTGTTTGAAAGTAAGTACGTATAAAAATTACATTCATTTTTTACTGAATTGGATTTTATTTTTTAATTCGGGTTTATTTAATTTGTTGTTTTAGATATTTTTTTCATTCTTTTAAAAATTTATTTCAGCATTCAGGTATCTCAATCGCTTGGTGTGGCGTGGGAGTGCTGACCAAAATCAGTTTACTCGCTGTCTTCCTTTTGACATGCGTGTTTGAATAATCAACATTGTGTTTCAAATGTTTTTTCTATTGCGTGCTTTGATAATCTTAATCATCTTTTATCTTTTGTTTTATGTTAAAATGTAGGCATACTCTTTCATATTTTTATTAAAACATTTGACTTTGTTATTTCCTATGCTTTTGCTAAGGGTGTTTGGTTGCAAAACAACTACAATAGGCTGCACCTTGTATATCGATCATTAATCGAAAAATTGAACTTGCTGGCATCACTTGCTAACCATCTACACTCGTAAACTATACAGAAAGCACGTTTCGAATTTTAGATACTTCAGTATGTTATTTTCGTATATTTTTAGTATCATTACATTATCCTATATTTTGCATTTAAAGGTTTATTGATTTAATAATAAATAATCTATATTGCTTTAAATATATAGAAGGGACAGCACCTCAGTTATAGCCTAGGGGTCTACAGACCCTAAAGGGCCCGCCCCATAAAGGATCCGCCCCCTAAAGGAGCCAACAAATCCTAAATGCTGCCCTGATTACAGGTGCATTGTTAAGTATTATAATAACAAAGCATTAGCGAACACATTATAACCTTTTTTTTCTCCGTCTATTCATTACAATCCTTGCGTGAAGAGAGTAAAGTAAACAAAAAGTTCACCTTAATATTTGTTCCTCTTGCGAGACGACTCTACGTTTGGAAGGTTTATCCGTATTTCTCAGTTGGCAGTGAAATTTAAAATATTACTTGACCTTCCTTATTCCTGAATCCTTGTTGAATAAAACATTTGAAATGTTACTTCTCCGGATTAGAAGACCACACGTACTCCTTGCAGAGGTACAGCTTGACGTTCCGCTCCTTAACTTTCGCTGTAAAATGTGTATGGTCATCATTAACATCTTTACTCTATGTGGTTAGTTTTTCAGATAGCTTTTCTACTATTTCGTAAACTGTATTACATTAAAATATGAATGAAACAAAACTCTCTGACATCAGTATGAAAACCGAGACAACAGAGGAAAGTCTTTAGAATTCTTGCCTATCAACGTTAATATTTGGTAATAGAATAAAATAAATAAATAATTTTTATACATATCAAATCATACGCGCGCGAGGCAGCGGGCAAATGCTAGTTTTCTTATAAATACATACACATGATTTCAACAGGAAAAAAATACTACACATAACTACATGATGGAAAGTGAGATCATAAATCAAATGAAACAGCGCAATTGAACTTACAACGGTTTTCCACGAGTGTATTAACGTTTTATTAATGGAAATCATGAGACTTATTCAGTCAAATAAACATAAACAAGAAAAAACTGTTCCGTAAAAAAAAAAAAAAAAAGTTTAATTTGATTGCGATTGAACGCACGCACCGGTCGCAATTTCCCCACACAACAATTTAGGGGATACAAGGCACTTTGTATACCATTCACAATGTTGTATGTGCATAACATTTGGTTAACAAATGTTAAGAGTGTTTTCAATACATAATTCACTCTTAATAGTTCGCTTCCACTTTCATAACCGTAGAAATGAAAAACATGATTAGATTTATTACGTTACAAAGGTACAAGTCTCATACGTTAAAATGTATACGTGCTAAAAAAAAAAAATAGGCTTATGTAAGTTAATTGTCCCTAGAATTATTTTTTTACATTTAACTTGTCTTCTGGTTGATAAATGCTTATCCAGGACATTTGCCACAGTAATAAGACGGTGGTGTCTAAATTTTAGTAACTGTGGAAGGATTTAAACATCCAAAATAATAATCAACCACGCGAAGATCTTCTTAATTATCTTTTTTTTTTGCCGCCGAGTGATGCATATCGATTAAAAATTGTGCCCTACCGTTTCCTAGCAGACTGCATTCTGGAGGTTCAAAACCCCTATTTTTTTTAAATAGCCTAGCCACGATAGAGGCGAAAAGTGCAGCAAATCAGATATTTAAGAGCCATCCTTCAACTGTCACACAATTTTTGTGTGTGGTTGTTTTTTTTACCTCCAACATATCATCCTCGTTACTCCATGTCACACTTTGTAGAACCTTCCATCCTTCCCCGTTGTGACATCACATATTTTGCAATTTTAAATTTAGAACTTGAGTGCACACCACTTCCACGGTCTCCGCATTAACGTACGTACAATCACTTAGCACCATCTCTGTTGCGAGGATGCAAATCTCTCCCGTCTGATTGCTTACATTTATGTTTACTTCCAATTTTGTTGCTAGTAGTAAAATCGAAGTGTTTAGTTTCCTTGGTGTGGTGACGTAGCGTTTGACGCAATTAGCCCCATTCTACCCTCTGAACAGAACCAGCCGGTACTGGAGATAACTGTGCTGCACGCAGTTGCGCAACTATAAGTGTGCCTAGAAAACCATATTAGGCTAACTGCAACTGGTTGATATTGGTTTCATGGTACAGATATCGGTTTTAATTTTCGTCACTGCCTTTGCACACTGCATTGTAATCAAATTTCGATTACTGCGGCAGCGTTTCTCAAATTCTTTCAACCCGAGTACCAGGAAAATGTCAAAAATACTTCTATGGATCCCTAATTTTTAACCTGTGCATGTATCATTAATCCTCATAGAAGGTAATTAACTTAATCGTCAAAGATGCCGACTAGAAATGTATTTAGTGAATAGCCTATTAAAATAACATATCCTCATCTTCTGAAATTACCAGAATTTGCAAGTCGTTGAGATATAAATGGCTTTTAGAATGCTTGGCTTATAGCTGATAGCATTATACAGTACCAGTACAGAAACCATCTTATATTAGCAATTTAACAAATTAGTTTTGAGTATGATATCTTTAATTGAGTTAGACTTTACTTTTTAATATTTTGCCTACGGTCTACTTCCCCCGCATTGTGGACCGCAGACTAGTATCCCTGTACGAAAGAACACGGTATTGACCAATGAACAGATCAAAGTACCAGTCCTGTAGTCTTTGTGTCATAAAAGTTCCAATTGCAATGCTTTTACAAGAAATTCAGAATTACAAAAACGATAGTTACTTGAAATGTACTTTTGAAATTTTAGGAAAATATTACAGGTCTGATTGCAGAGAATTATCTTTGTTACTATGTTATGATCATTAAATAAAAAATTGCAGTCAAAAATCGTTAAACATTATATGTTTTTCCCAAGATCAAAACAGAATTACTTAAAGAACTATTAAACTGACTGGAAACATGCGATTGTTTCGTAAGATTATTGTCAGTTACTGGTATTTATGTTAGTGACTAGTGCTCTACCAACTAAAAAATCCCACAACAAAAAATATGGATGCATCGCAATTATAGCTTCAGTAATGTTGCGTCTTCCATTATTTCTGCTGTTCAATGGTGCGTGTTATTTTAACCTAACGTGATTACATCTACCTAAGCGTGTAGTATGCTTCTCGAAAACAGTTACATTAATTTAATCAGACCTAGCCCGGTGGGTGAGTCAGTAGTCACTGGCTTTGCATTTTGGAGGCCGCGGGTTCAAATCCCAATCCGGCCATTCAAATTTAGCTTTTACATGGTTTTCCGAAATCATTCCATGCGAATGCCGGGATGGTTCCTTTTCAAAATCTTGGTCATATTCCTTCACGCTGCGTGTCCCCCATCCTCTCGCAGCTCTTATGACCTCAACGACGACAAGCCGTAAAGCCCTAAGCAAAACTTTTGAGCTAATCACCTTCAATATTTATTTCGTCCCGAAAGTGTGTCCCAGAGGGCTGAAACACCGCACAGTGGATTGGGGAGGTACAACGGACCGGGCACGAAATCAGGTCCCCGCATACCGTCCGTCCTGCCTGCGGTTTTAGGGAGCGTCCATAAATCACGTAACTCCATTTTGGCCTCCTGTGAACCACCCCTTCCTCCCACGCAGCCCTACATGGCTTTTGTGACCGAGCGTGGTGGTGTAACGGATAGCGTTCTGGCCTCGCATTCGGGAGGACGGCGGTTCGAATCCCCGTCCGGGCATCCAGATTTGGGTTTTCCATGGTTTCCCATATCACTCCAGGCAAATGCCGGGATGCTTCCCTAAAAAGGCCATGGCCGAATTCCTTACCCCCATCCTTTCCCGTCTCTAAAGACCTCGCTGTTGAGAGACGTAAAGTAGTTTTAATAATAATAATAAAAAAAAACATGGCTTTTGCCTCTACACCCCCCCCTTCCCCCACGTAGCACGTAGCTTTTTTCCCTTTTGATTCCAGAAGAGATTTTGTACTGTATTCTCCTGTCGGACAACTGTAAATTACACACAGAGATAATTAAGTGAGGGATGTGTGTGCTGTTCCTCATTTTAATTGTGAAAAATGTTATGAAAGGAAAGCTTCGTGGCCTGCCTCGGAAACCCCCTGGACCGAGCCATGTAGTTTGTGCACGCTCCCTTAAGGCGGTTTTCTACAACCATTAAGGCGAATGCTGTGATGGTTCTCAGTCAAACTGGAGGTTTAGTATTATGAGGATTCATTATTGTGTAATTTTTTGTGGTGAGAGGAGGAGAGTTGGGAAGAAGTACGATTTAAATCACTCGGCAACTTAACAACAGTATCTATGCAAAACCTGTTTATACACTGGTGTGCAAACCTTAAGGATGAGACTGATAAAATAACATATCATATTAACCTCTTGGTGCAAATAAATGAAAAGTCTGGGAGCATTTTGTTGGAGGTCCTCCACATGTGCACAGAAAGCTGGGCGTTACATGGCGTGAAGTGCTGTTCTCCATTACAACTGGCCTGGAGACAACATTTGGATGACTTCACATTGGAAATAATCATCGGGAAACTGGTAGAAAGACGAAGTGTGGAGAGTGTAACCAAGCAGTTTGGAATTGTTCACAGCATTGTTTCACGTGCATCGGGAGCGTTCGGAACATCATCCCATCAGGCACTGCAGCTCGAAGGAAATGAGGTGGTCATCCACGATCAACTACAGCAGCAGATGACTGCTACATTGTGCAATACGCAAGAGGGTACCCACGTCAAACAGTGGGTGCAGCGGGACTTCATTTAAAAGGCATTGTAAGGCATAAAATCTCACGCTTCAAAATGACATGGCGACTGAAAGGGGATGGTCTCTTTTTCCAGATGATGATTACGTCGTGTTTCGTTGACGTCCGAAAATCGGTGGCGGCACCGTTTGCAGTGGTGCCAAGAGCATCAGGACTGGGCCGATTAGGGGTGGGGTCATGTGCTCTATTCAAATGAGTCTGAGTAGTGATTCTGGACATACCCTCACCTGACGTAAGGTGGGAACACGTAATGCACCCAGGAACTGGCCAAACATTAGTCCAAGATGAAGGAGCTCTTGAGACGAGAATAAATTCGGCGAATGGCCTGACCTGCCTATTCCCTCCATTTAACTATCATCGAGCGCGTGATGGATGCTTTGGGGAAATGTATTGCAGCCCGTCCACATGTGCCAACGACCATCCAGCAGTTATCAACCACGCCGATGAAAGAATGAAACGTCCTAGCATAAGAACTCGTTACCAAACTTGTTGCCAGCGAGGGAGCACGTTGCAGAGCATGCACGCGGTCCATGGTGATCACATACTCTTTTAAGAAACATGTCCCTTCTTTTTTAATGTCCAGGTACCATAATGAATCGCAGTCATTTCAGTGTAACTTATTGCCTCTGAATAAAAAATTTCTGTTCGTCTAATCGCGTATTTCTTTCAGCTGCCTACTCTGCTATACTGTAGCAGTTCTTTCTTTGTATGGTTCAAGTTTCGTCGAGCTATGTTACCTGGCAGTGACACGGCACTCTCGTACTTAAGTTTAGCACACCAATGAATTTGTAAAAGTACCAGTTCCCTATTATGTATTTGGTTTTTACTTTCTCTCTAGTTACTATTCACGGAAAATATTGGTCTCTTAGCTGCTGAGGTACTGCGCGTCATTGTGTAACAAATGCGACGTTTCGGCTGTCATACTGCGTCTTTCTTCCGCAGGAAAATATTTTTGTATTGATACAAATTTGTTTTGGAAATTTAACAACGTCCGTTGTTATTCATCCAGTCTCTCATTTTTAAGCTTCTTGCAAAGTTAAATTATTATTTTTTTTTACCGATTTATTATAAACCTGAGATGCCGGATCAAATTTGGTGCTAGTACTAGTCAGAAATTTGATAAAAATCGGATTAGTGCTTATGATTTTCTGTAATGCTTAGCGTCACCAGAGGGTAATTGTACCTAACACGATAGTAAATGCTAATGTAGTTTCATATTCAGTAGTTTCTATGCATTGTTAGATGTAATTGCCTTAAAATATCATACGGAATAAACATTTAAAACCCAATGTTTGAGTCATCATATTTACAGTGAATTTCCTAATTTTTCTTAAAATAACGGTATGAAGTTTCCTGTCTTGGTTCATATCAGCCAAGAAGATAATGGCAGAAATTTTCACTTCCTTTAAGAATTCCTTTGCAAAAATTTTACATTGATCCTGTGGATTTAGCTGTCTTCTGTGTTCATTACGACCTGACTTCGTGTCGTAGGACGAATTGCGGTTCGGGCTTAGACCGACGAAACTCTGTTAGCGGGACAGTTATATCGGTATCAGCACAATAAAAGCCAGATGTTTCTCGCCGTAAGGCTTATCGCAAGCGACTACGGATAACGGGAACCACCGCAACAAAGGCCCACATTGTGCAGTTAGAAATTATTCCTCTTCATCCAGAACGATTCATACAGCAACGTCAGAAACTATATTGAGAATTACTTTTAATTTCTCTCAGTAATGAGTAATTTATCAAGTGGTTGTAACAATTCTGACTCGAGGGTCTGAAGAGCCAAAGAAACTGGTATAGGCATGCGTATGCAAATACAGAGATATGGAAACACTCAGAGTACAGCGCTGCAGTCGGTAACGCCTATATAAGGGGGCATCCAAAAATTAAGTGAGGCGTTTTTCCAAGATTTCCGGACACTTCCCTCCCCCCTCTGTGGTGAGACTTCATGAGATCTAGTCGGACCCCCCTCTGGTGAGATCTGGTCCGCGAGATCCCCCCCCCCCCCCGCAATAGAAATCGTCCTCGCAACTTTTTGAGACCTTTTTTCGACGAAATACCCCTCTAAAATGGACTTTCGCGTCATTTTTAGGCTTTTTTTTTGGCTCTACAGTCCAGCAAAAATTTTCAAAACCTCGCGTTAGATTTCCGTTGACCCCTCCCCCCTTTCCCTTAGTGAGATTTGTCGAGATTTCGCCAGACCCCCCCCCCTATTTCACCTTACGTAATTAATGGACGCCCCCTAAGACAACAGGTGTCTGGCGCAGGCGCTAGATCGGTTGCTGCTGCTACAATGGCATGTTATCACGATTTAAGTGAGTTTGAACGTGGTGCTATAGTCGGCGCACGAGAGATGGGACACAGCATTCCGAGGTAGCGATGAGGGGAGGTTTTTCCCATACGACCATTTCAAGAGTGCACCGTGAATATCGGGAATCTGGTAAAACATCAAATCTCCGACATCACTGCAGACGGAAAAAAGATCCTGCAAGAACGGAACCAACGAAGACAGAAGAGAATCGTTCAACGTGACAGAAGTGCAACCCTTCCGCAAATTGCTGCGGATTTCAATACTGGGCCATCTAATGTCAGCGTGCGAACCATTCAACGAAACATCACCGATTTGGGCTTTCGGAGCAGAAGGCCCACTCTGGTACCCTTGCTGAGTGCACGACACAAAGCTTTACGCCTCGTCTGGGGCCGTCAACACCGACATTGGACTGTTGACGATTGGGAAAATGTTGCCTGGTCTGAGGAGTCTCGTTTCCAATTGTATCGAGAAGATAGACATGTACGGGTATGAAAACAACCCACCGAGCGTGGTGGTGTAACGGTTAACGTTCTGGCCTCGCATTCGGGAGGACGGCGATTCGAATCCCCGTCCGGGTATCCAGATTTGGGGTTTCCATGGTTTCCCCAAATCACTCCAGGTGAATGCCGGGATGCTTCCTTCAAAAGGCCATGGCCGAATTCCTTCCCATTCCTTGCCCCCCATCCTTTCCCGTCTCTAAAGACCTCGCTGTTAAGAGACGTCAACTAGTTTTTTAAAAAAAAAAAAAAAGAGAGAACCTCATGAATTCATAGACCGTGCATTTCAGCAGGGGACTGTTCAAGCTCGTGGAGGCTCTGTAATGGTGTGGGGCGTGCGCAGTTGGAGTAACATGGGACCCCTGATACGTCTATATACGAGTCTGACAGGTGACACGTACGTACGCATCCTGGCTGATCATCTGCTTCCATTCATGTCCATTGTGCATTCCGACGGACTTGAACAATTCCAGCAGGATAATGCGACACCCCAAACGTCCAGAATTGCTACAGAGTGGCTCCAGGAACACTCTTCTGAGTATAAACACCTCCGCTGGGTACAAAACTACCCAGACATGAAGATTATTGATCATATCTGGGATGCCTTGCAGCGTTCCGTTCAGAAGAGATCGCCACCCCATCGTACTCTTACGGATTTATGGACAGCCCTGCAGGATGCATGGTGTCAATTCCGTCCAGCACTACTTCAGACATTAGTCGAGTCCATGCCACGTCGTGTTGCGGCACGGTTGCGTGCTCGCGGGGCCCTCACAATATTAGGCAGGTGTACCAGTTTCTTTGGTGCTTCAGTGTATTTTCAAAATGTTTATATATCACTAGTTGCGACCGGCGAAATTGATCTCCGAAATATCTCGCTCTAGTGGCTCTTGTATTGCCGTGACATAGTTGGGGAGCGTCCATAAACTATGCGTTTCGTTCCTGGGGGGGTTAGCTGGAAAGCTAAGCTGGGCTACCGAGGGGAGGGGGAGGTTTCACAAGTCAAGTCACCTAGCTTTTCATTCATATTATTTGTCGCAGTTATAACGACTAACAGAACAGACAACAGCATGTACATATTTATTTCCGTCATTTGATTATCTCCGTATGTAATTTACTATAGTCTGATAAGAGAAAAGGTACAAAATTTCTTGTAGAATCAATAGGAGAAAAAGGCCACATGCTAAGGGGGGGGGGGAGGCAGGATGAGAGAAAAGTCACGTCTGGCTACGTGAGGGGGAAGGGGCCAAAATGGAACTACGTAGTTGATGGATGCTCCCTTATCTAAAACATACTGTTCATTGCTTGTTTCACTAACTCCATTGCGTTTCAGCAGGATGGACATTCAGGCATCTGTTATTCAGTCTCATGTGTTTGTATTAAAATAATTCTGTTCCGCAATGTGCACTGTGTTTGCCCTGTTACGAATTCATGTGAATCGCGGGACTTGAAAA
This sequence comes from Vandiemenella viatica, assembly GCA_031002005.1. Lineage (NCBI taxonomy): Eukaryota > Metazoa > Arthropoda > Insecta > Orthoptera > Morabidae > Vandiemenella > Vandiemenella viatica. The sequence continues at coordinate 209,713,988 of JARYHS010008074.1, read as the reverse complement.
GCTGGGGTACTGGTTTTATGTCTTTCCAAAAGAAAAGGTTTCCTATCGTCACTGCGTCTTTGGTATTGCGACAAACTTATCAAGAGGAAAATTCCTTCAAATGAGTTGCAAATGAAAAATAGTGTGATGTCTGTACTGTATTAGTATATACTATATTAGTACGGCATTTGATTCGTTTTTGAATACATGACTTGGCACACTGCACACTAGGTACACTATAGTAGTTTTCTCACCTCCGAAACATCAGTATTCGAGTTTAATTAAAGAGCACCTGCAAGTCCTTAGGTTGAAGTGCGGAAGATTGATTTACTGTATGGTGTTAAGGAGAATAATAATTCATTAGTAACGTAAAATTATTGGTGGAGATTTTACTGTACTCTGTGCTAATGAATATAAAAGACACAATGACGAAAAGAATTTAAAAAAAAAAACAAACAAAGAGAATGTACAGAGTATACTGCCCAGTACAAGAAAAATGTTTTAGTATATTAAACCACACGAGTATTCATTGTGTTTATTAAAAACTATTAAGGAAACTTTGTTTTATTGTTTGCAGTATAAAGTATATTTAAAAAAATCTCAACTTTTTAGTCAGTCGGGTTTTGGTGTTTTCCACATAAGTATTTGTACTGCGTCAATCTGTTGAAAGATTGAGGTTACTTACAGCGTTGTCAACTGCACTATCTACCGCATACTCGATCGAAATTACTTCATTGATTCAAGAAGTTCGTGAAAGAAGTATTGTATTATAACATCAAGTTGTAGCAGAACTTCACTGACAGATATGTTTAATAATCAAAGGACATGAACTATGCCAAGCTCATGTTCTAAAAATGATGACGTACTCTTTTAAAAGTAGTGATTACACGTACGTATTGACGGCAATTTATACATGTTCTTTAGAGGTAGAACTAACGGAAACTTTTAACAAGGCTGGAGGTTTAAAAACGGTTATATCTAGCAATCATATTAATCATTATTCAACATACACTGATCTTAGGGCATTAGTAATTAAAGGGCTCAACTGGACTAAAAAGAATGCAATTTGGATAGAATTTAGAAGCCGGGGATGACGTCGCTGGATTTAATTACAGATAACCTCAAAACAAAATTCAAAATGGCACAGTCCTATCAAGATGGAACCATGTAGCAATAACTCGTTAATTTTAACCATATACATTCAAATTAAGACTACCATTCAAGCAATATTCAGATTTGATGATCATGTTAGAAGCAGCAGATTGCAGAACAGTTTGATAAAGGCTAGATACCTTCCGAACTGGTCGACGGTAGTGTATACCACGAGACAAGAAATCATATAACGTGTTTTCTGAAATTATTAGGATAATGATACCGCAGGAGGATTTTATCGTCTTTAGTTACAACTAACAGGTTACAAGTGCATGTGTGGTTGAAAAATTGATAAAATGAAGGAAAAATACGGTGTTGGTGACGTGGCTAGCTTTCGGCTAGTCATATAATACGTGGATACATGATAACGATTTACTTAAACTATACTACGTTGCATGATGAGTTAGCGGCCGACAGCGTGTACTAACTCAGCGGTTGCAGGGGACTGGTAGAAGCGTGATCTCAGGTCACTAAGGTTACAAGAAGTGGCGGCTGATGAACCCTATGGTACTCTAGCAACTGCAAACCAGTTGGTTGCAGTTTCTTGTTTCTTGATTGTTAATAATTTGGTGACGGTTGAGAAATTCGGAGGTATTCAAACCAACTTAAATATTGATTTGGCAAGAATCTCGATGTTATTTGGAATACTGTCACAATATGACTTTTATTTAGTATCATTGGCTTTTACATGTCTGAGCGAATTTACCGTTAATATTAACACAAGAAGGCAAGGCCACAAAAGCAACGCTCAGAGGTACAATTAGCCATCATGAGCAAGCAAACAATTGTAATTTAAGTTTAAATCCATCTCAGAATTAATATGCACAGGCGCCACGAATGAACACTTATGCTATTCGAAAATAATTCAAATATTTCTGGCAAATTATGCCGCTAGCTCAGTTGGGTTTTCAGCTACTAAATTAGAGCATGGATCAATACTTTCAAAGCCGATTAAGGGTTCAGTTTCACAGAATGTACAATCAGATGGCTCGGTCATAATATTTTATCATTTCAGTTCTGCGTCTGATGTCTGCGGTGATCGAAGATGACCCACGCTACGGGAGCTCTGTCTTAGTCACGTCCGTTGTGGTAATGCGCATCATCGCATTACTGACTGTGTCGCCGTGCGAAAGCTGCTCCAGCAATCGCCTCTCTATGCAAGCCGGCAGCGTTAGATTTCCGACACCAGGAGTCGGACTGCAGCAGTTAGCGTGAAAAGCCAACTTTCGGAGTCCGCAACAGAATGAATCTCGTCGCTCTTCCACCTACGAGGAAAACTTTCGCTCCGCCCTTGCAGTCTCGAAGATCACATTTAACAGAAAATTCCCGGAATTTTGGATGCTCACTGGGATTGGGTATGAGGTTGGCCACCTTATGTCACTTGATATCCCCGATATCTTATTCGCTCCGCGTGTATATCACAGAGGTCGGAAATATTCGGCCACCCTCGCGGGGTGAGAGCGTATTGGGGTGGCAGGTTTTTACGCTAGGTCAGCGGCCTCCTGCTGACTGCCCACCCCAAGGTGAGAGGAAGTGTTCTCCTGCAAAACCCCTTAGGGAGCGTGCATAAACCACGTAGCTTCATTCTAGCCTCCTGTGAACCCCCCCACGTAGCCCTACGTGGCTTTTGTTTTTCCCCCCCCCCCCCCCCCACGTAGCACGTAACTTTGCTTTTTTTCCCTTTTGATTCCAGAAGACATTTTGTACTGTTTTCTCCTGTCAGACTATTGTAAATTACATACGGATATAATTAACTGAGGGAAATAAATATTCACATGCTGTTTTGTGTTTTGTTCATTATTTTAACTGTGAAAAATGTTATGAAAGGAAAGCTACGTGGCCTGGCTCGGAAACCCCCCCCCCCCACGTAGCTCAGCGTAGCCTTCCAGCCAACCCCCCCCCCCCCTCCCCGGACCGAGCCACGTAGATTGTGCACGCTCCCTTATCCCCGGTGACATCCTGTCGCCGTCGGTAACGCTTGTACCGGAGAATGCCTCTCGGGAATGCCACGATTCTCTTCAAGCCTACCAGCTCAATAAATGTTTAATATTCGTACTCCCAAGATACACTGAATATTCACTTGGAATCTTCAGGAACTTTGCGTACTTTAAGGAAATTACCAAACAAATATAAAGGTCGTCGCCCAAGCTTTATGAAAATTAATCTAACATTCAGATTTATATGATAACAATGCGCCTTAGAATGTGGCGGGCGAAAAGCGTCACATTATAACCTGTATGAGCCGTCACTAGGTTTTATCTGGGCGTTTTCATCTTTCTACAAACAGTATGCTTTCTGATAAAAGTTTCTGGAGCGTCCAACCGCGTCAAGATTTCACAATCCAGGAACAGATTCCATTTCTCCGCCCCATTTTCTACAGATGTTTTGCGACACTGCAGAAATTTTAATTAATAAACATCACCATCAAACACTCTAGTCCTATGGTGCGATTTTTGTCAATTAATAATTTACGTATCATTCATACTTTATGGTGTTTTTTAATAACGAAGAACATAACACTGTCTGAAAATGTTCACTACTTCATCTCATGCTGTAGTACATTTTTCCTGTGATAATTAAATTAATTTTTGATATAAACAGCATATGCTCAGTGTACTTATTGTACTACACGTGCAGTTTCCGTTTTTGCCTTCGTTAAAGCGGTCAAATAGACAATGAAAAACTAGAGTCTGATGCGGAAGGTAAGACTACTTTAACCAGCGAGGTCGTCATTTATTAAAATGGAAATGGCTTGGCAAATCGTGTCGTTGAATGCGAGGTACCTCATGTTTAAATGCATGATGTCGCTGTTTCCTTGGTCGCGTGGAACTAACGCGCTCAGCATGGCATTCTAGAGCCTTTACGTAATGTGTCACATGTTAAGATGCCATTTTGTTCATGAGGAAATGTATAGTACATAAAACGAAGTCATGACGCATTTTTTTTATCCCGTTTCGATAATTATGGTCGTTTCTCTTTCTCTCTCTCTCTCTGTGTGTGTGTGTGTGTGTGTGTGTGTGTGTGTGTGTGTGTGAGAGAGAGAGAGAGAGAGAGAGAGATTTTGGTTTGTTGGTTTGTTTGTTTGTTTCTTTGTTTGAGTTGAGTCGCACCGGGACATTTTGTCTCGTTCTAAATATTCTAACACCTAGTGTCTTAGATTACCTACTGCGCATTATTCGAGTTGCTGGCTACGGTGAAAACTATGCATATCATTTGACAGCGCACATACGGCAATGCATAGAATCGCCGTGGGCTTACGGAATCATCAGAGTAATCATAGCGTCATCTATTAGCTTCTCACTCGATGGTGTGTCCATAATAGCAATGTTGTGATTTATTGTGCGGAGTTTTGTAATTGGTGGTCTCTTGATTTGATAGCGTAACGTCCATAACCTAGTGATTTATTATAAAATTAAATCTGTTTAAATGGAACGTCTGTCATGACATCTATGAAATCCCTTCTCACCAACTGAACAGATAATTATCCACCTAGAAGCAGTTTAGTTTATTACTACCCCAACTACAAACGAAAGTTTCCTCACTCACTTATGACAGAAAAACAAGTGCTACTTTATAGGCATAGTCTTTTCTTCTACATTACTTAATGAGTAGCGCTCAGAACTTAAAAGCAGATGAGTTGAATTCTTATCAACGTGAGTATTCATGGCGTCATAGACATCGAAATTGTGATTCGCTGCAGCAAATATACATGTTTTTGGGAACCATACCCATAAATTTTTATTTGTTATAAATAGAAGTTTCGTTAAATTTCTCTTAAGTAATACGTCAAATAATGTGTTGAAGTTTTAGTTATTTTGTTATTTCAGTGTCTGTTCAAGTCTGTTCAAGACCATAAAATAACCTTAAAAATAGTGGGGTGTAAATTGTAATAGAAAAGATACTGGATTTCTTATCGTTATATGGTATGTATCAGCTGCGTAGTGAGACGCTAGTTATAATTTATTGTTATGTCGCCGGAAACGAAAGAGGGATTTGTATTTTCTGTAATTTGTTTCTAGCAATGCGGGAGTATAATATTTTGTCTTTCTTTGATCTTATTGAGTACTATCTCGCAATTGACATGGTAAAGAAAGAAGGTTAGATGGAAGCTTTTGAATATGAATCTGGAATTAAGAAAGCTGATCAAGAGGAGGAAACGAAATTGGTAGGAGCAATGTATAAGAATAAGAGCGTGATTAGGAATGCACTGAAAGGAATGGTCTCCTAGAATAAGGAAAAAAAAACCTGTGAAGAAGAAGATATCAGCTGATTGATAATATCAGAATAAATGCATCATATGCTGAAACGAAACATAGTGGTGAGAAGAAAACATTGCAGAGTGTTGAACTGCACCTGCGCACTGGACAGAACACACAGTTTGATTCAACTATTCACTTTGTCTCTAATTCAAGTTATTTGAGTTTCATTTATGTATTATGTCATAGTTTATAAAAATTGTGTTCCTCGGTTTTTCCGCAAAGCACCAAAGTTGTACAAATCCTCTCCTTTCTGACCTGGTTGGTTTACGTAAGGTGCGTTACGCAACAAGTGCTGATTATGTAATACTAACTTGCAAATATCCGTGTCTTGCCTGTGTGATTGTCCTGTATGTTTTCCCAATACGTTTTCGATTAGGGATCAATCTGATTTGTTTGTTTCAGATCTCTGCTCCTCATCGTTCATAATAGTCGAAACAAAGCGCTACATCCGGTTGAGGTGGTAAGTTTATTCACATTATGTTTTGAGGAGAAAAGACGTATTGTTTGCACTGCTACAACGATAAAGGTTAACATTCAGTCTCAACGTAGCCTCGATATTGGATACCCATCACTAGCTTAAACTGTTCAAACCGCCACCTCCATGGTCCAAGATAACCATACATAACCTTGGTCACATAATGAGCATCATGATAGTAATAATGATGAAACACAAAAAGTATACACAAACCGAAAATCATACGAATGTACAGGTCCACAATTTTTTACCAGCATGTTAAGTATCAAAGTCCTTGGTTAAATCCAAACCGCTCTGCAGTGCGTATGAAGTTAGAGCATGTTGTCTTCCGGAACAGTAGGTCAGAATATACCAGCACTAGGTTTCAACAACTCCGGTCTTTTGTTTTCAAATGCACTATATAAACAATATAATAAACTTAAGAATAGTGATGACAGTTATATACACTCTTACAACAACACGTAAACATATAGAGGAAAGTAATTGTCATGTTGTGACTCCTGTAAGATTCTTGGAGCTGGCTCAAGGCAGAACACTTATTAAAGGGTCTCTGTAATTTACTACAGAACACAATCAGTAACTGATATGATATGGGAGATGGAATGGGATTCATTGGAAGATGGGAGGAGGGTGAAGAGTCATGGGAAGTGTACAAGGCGTATATCGGTAATGAGACCTGGAAAGGTATTGGTGGAACAATTTAGAATGGTGCATGGGAAGGAAAAGATGCCAATAATCACAAGTCGGCAGTCTATTTCAGAAGTAAGGGTGTGGGAAGATTTTTCTGGTAAAGGAGTCAAGCATTGGAATAAATTACCAGCGGAAGTTACAAATAATTTACCAAAAACGCAGAAAGAATTTAAGAGGGCAAAAGGTGCATAGGGTAATTGCCATCGGAGCGTGCTCCCCATCGAAATTAAATTAAATTAAACAACTCAAACCACCATGTCCAAGGTCAAAATTAACCATATATAACCTTGGTCACGGGATATGATAACCTTCTGAACCCCCCCCCCCCCCTCCCTCCCGAACCAGTGATTGCAAGTCAAATAATGCAATATGGTTAGGTGAATGTGGGAGGGATACAAGTAGGGCATTTGTGTAAGATTAAAATAATCATTACCACAAATGCTTCAATTACTTGCCGTAAAAACATTGTAGAATTAATAATTATTCTTTAATAATTACGCCAGTACAACTGTTTTTTACAATATTTATTTGACGGACGCGTTTCGCCTCTCGTCGAGGCATCATCAGCGTACAACGTTTTCTGTAATTTGTGATATTTTACATATTGGTTTTATTTTTACATATAAAGAAATTTTTTTCTTATCCATAGGAAGCGTAAAGATGACTTATATTTTTACATATCTGTTTTTAAATTAGCAAGCAGAACGTCTTGTTTACATAGATGTAATGAGGTAGATTCATATATCACTTACATTTTACATTTCTATTTTAAGGTGTGGTTGTTGGTCGTCTGTGCCCTCAACCAGCATGTTGTTTACACTATTGTGCATATTTACATATTTTGTACAAAATTGGTCTTTTATGAAAACACTTTGAAGCACAGTTTTTTCCAACTTTAGTTTTTGTGCGCTGTTGTTGTTCAGCTGTTTTCCGGCGGTGCTCTGTCGGAGGTGGCGTGAGGGTGAATTTGAAATTTCGTACTTACATTTTGTGTGTGTGTTTTGCTTTGTTTTAGCCAAAATGTGTATGTCTTGTGGATGGGGGAAATGAAATGTGGTGTTACTATTACTGTTGTGGTGAAATTTGGGTGTTTAATGCTGTTATGTGTCAATTTCGGTGTTTATTGGCTTGAATAAAGTTTGGTTGGTTAGGTTTATAGGATCATTGAGTACGTGTTTTCCTGAGACTATTGCTCTCTGAATTTGATAATTTTCTTGAAGGGTTAGAATATTGTGTTTCGTGTGGTTTGTTGTTAGGATTCTCATGTCTGTATTTATGTTAGTGGGCATATGGTTATTTTCTATTAGATGTTAGGCAAAAGTTGAATGATTACTATACTTCAATGCTCTCAAGTGTTCCTTATATCGTGTTTGGAATTGTCTCCTTCTTTGTCCGATGTAAACTGCATCACAATTCTGACATGTCAGCTGGTATACACCAGAGTTAGAGAATTTGTTTGTTTGTGCTTGAGTTCTGATTTGTTTTTGTATTGAATTATCTGTTTTGAGAGCAATGTTTATCCCTTGTTTCTTAAATATATTTGTTACCCTGTGTGTATGCTTGTTAGAGTATGTCATGGTGTACCACTTCTTTCCCTTGTGTTCTATTTTGTTGGATGTTTGTGTGATTTGAGGTGTTACTGTTGTTGAAGTATTTGTGTTTTTGTTGTTGAATTGGTGTAGTGTGGTGGTGCTGTTCTTTGTTTTGGCTTTTTCTAACTTATTTACTATCTTTCTATTTAATGCATCAACCATGTGTGTTTTGTATCCATTGTTCTTGGCTATTTCTTTTATGGTACTGAGTTCTTTTTGGTAATTCTGTTCTGTTAAAGGGATTCTGTTTATTCTGTTTAGCATATGTCTTATTGCAGCCTGTTTGTGGTTGTGTGGATGGTTTGATGAGGAGTGTATTATTTGGTCTGTTGTTGTGGGTTTTCTGTATATTTGGAATGTGTGTTTGTTTTGGTTTTTAGCTATGGTTAGATCCAGAAAATTTAATTGGCCTTTGTGTTCTATTTCTAATGTGAATGTGATGTTTCTGTGTAGTGTGTTTATATCTTGGTGTAATTCCTTTATGCGTTCTAACGGTTCATTAATGAGGCATAGAATATCATCAACATAACGAAACCAATAAATTACCTGAAAGCCTTTTTGGGGGATTATTTTATTGAATATTTCTCCTTCAATGAAGTTGATGAAGATGTTCCTGATATTGGAGATCCCATAGGGAGTCCCCCTTGTTGTAAGTAATGATTGTTGTTGAAGTTGAAGTAATTTTGTGCTATTATGAGTTCTAGTATGTTTATTAGTTCATTAATGTGTGTGTTTGGTACTGTGTTATATGTTTGTAGGTTCTTGTGTATTATTTGAATTGTGTGTGCTGTGGGGTATTTGTGTACATGTTCTGAATGTCAAATGATACCAGAGTTGCAGTGTCAGGGATGTGTATGTCTTTTATGTTTTCAATGAGTTGTGTTGTATTCTGTATGCTTCGGTTTTCATTTAGAATGTAATGTTGCTTGAGGTATCTGTTGGCTGTTTGGCTAAGTAATATGATGGAGCGTTTTTGAATTTGACTATTGGTCTGACTGGAATGTTTGTCTTGTGAAGTTTTGGCTGACTCCTCAGTGTGGGTGCAGTTGGATTTGTTTGTGTAATGTGCTGCTTTTGATTATCAGTGAGAATGAATTTAATGGTTTTAAGGATTTTCTTTAGTCCTGTTTGGAATCTGTTTGTGGGGTCTGATTTCAATTGTGTAATGTGGTTTGTTTGTATGAATTCTTCAGTTTTCTTTGTATATTGTTCTTTGTCCAGTAAAACAACTGTATTCCCTATATAAGGAACACTTGAGAGCATTGAAGTATAGTAATCATTCAACTTTTGCCGAACATCTCCTAGAAAATAACCATATGCCCACTAACATAAATACAGACATGAGAATCCTAACAACAAACCACACGAAACACAATAGTCTAACCCTTCAAGAAAATTATCAAATTCAGAAAGCAATAGTCTCAGGAAAACACGTACTCAATTATCATATAAACCTATCCAACCAAACTTTATTCAAGCTAATAAACACCGAAATTGACACATAACAGCATTAAACACTCGAATTTCACCACAACAGTAATTTAACACCACATTTCATTTCCCCCATCCACAAGACATACACATTTTGGCTAAAACAAAGCAAAACACACACACAAAATGTAAGTACGAAATTTCAAATTCTCCGCTCACGCCACCTCCAACAGAGCACCGCCGGAAAACAGCTGAACAACAACAGCGCACAAAAACTAAAGTTTGACAATGGAAAAAAAAAAAACTGTGCTTCAAAGTGTTTTCATAAAAGACCAATTTTGTACAAAATATGTAAATATGCACAATAGTGTAAACAACATGCTGGTTGAGGGCACAGGCGACCAACAACCACACCTTAAAATAGAAATGTAAAATGTAAGTGATATATGAATCTACCTCATTACATCTATGTAAACAAGACGTTCTGCTTGCTAATTTAAAAACAGATATGTAAAAATATAAGTCATCTTTACGCTTCCTATGGATAAGAAAAAAATTTCTTTATATGTAAAAATAAAACCATTATGTAAAATATCACAAATTACAGAAAACGTTGTACGCTGATGATGCCTCGACGAGAGGCGAAACGCGTCCGTCAAATAAATATTGTAAAAAACAGTTGTACTGGCGTAACTATTAAAGAATAATTATTAATTTAACCAACAACTGTGGAAGAGATGGCCTACAATAATCACATATTGTAGAATTATTTTATTCTGTATCTTCGAAACAGAACTGCACATTGCAGAATATCTGCAACGTACAATAATATTAAACAGACATGCAATTGATAGTATGCCTAGTAGAATTTTGGATCATTAGAAAAATGCTTTCAAATATATTGAATTAAAAATATGTTTAATTTCCCATAAATTCGTCTAGCAGTTTTCTAAACAGAGAATGAAAGATGCGGCTAGATAATTTCCTTAGAAGGGCGCGCAAATTTGTGGCTTAATTTTCTCGCGTTTCTTCGGCATAAGCTTCTGTGCTACCATGGTGATCTCCACAACGTCATTCCTCGGATCCAATTCTGTGTGCAAAAATCTTTTGGGATATGAAATTCAACATTGCAGTGTCATGCTGCAACCTTACTAGACGAAGCGGTGATAGGTAGTGAATAACAAAGTAGTATCCTTTCGGTGTCTAGACGACGGTGTTCAATATTTTTGGATCTTGCATGTCTCGCTATGTCTTCTGGAAGGACAGCATTTGCTTACTTTATTCTTACGGCGATTATGGGCTGTGGTAATTGGGGGTTAGAGCAGAACACAATGGTGGCAATCCCACGAGCAGCTGAGCGAAAACAAAACAAAAACTTTACCCTCTTCAAGGTCAGCACGTGGCGCCAGAGCGCTGCCTCAAGTTGAATTGCTGACAAAATTACCCGGATTCTTTAAATTCCTGACGATTACGTAAGTTTTTTAAATTGAAGTTTGTTTCGAGTAACTCTGCGGGTAAAACCGAGCATGGAATTAAACATTATTTGATTTTTGTCGTTCGTCCGCTGTTACTAGTTACAAACAGGATGTGGATTAAAACCATTTGAGAGTTGAAAATATTCCCAACGTATTTTTTTATTATTATTGCTTATGGTAGGCGACAGTTACTTTCGACAAAGTGTTCACCAGAAATAGTTCCTTCGTTGAATATTATGTATGTTTATTTGTGCTTCATGGCCAGATGTCAAGATTGACACACCCGAACCTTACACAACAACCAGCTTTTTTCGTAAGGGAGCTTCCGTATACTAGATGACTCCATTTTAGCCTCTTTTAAAATCCTTCCTGCCCCATGTAGCCTGACGTGGATTTGCCTTGACATCCACCCTTCACCTCCGAGTGGAACTTAGTTTTTTCCCTTGTTCTATCCAGAAGACATTATGAGCTATTTTCTTTTACCAGATTATGATTACAATTATTGCGTATGCAACTGACATGACCGGTATTTGCTTTATACACTTTCTTATGATTATAAATATTCTCAATCAAATGGTGACACTAACCATTCCTGCAAATGATCAATTATTGGATCAGTTATTGGAGTGCGAATGGGCGAGTGCATCCAACGGTAGTCCTACAGCAAGGTCCTATAAGTTCGACTGTTAATGGGCTGCTGAAGCGAATTTGAGTCTACTTACAGCGTGCCTAATGTATTCAGGCGTGATGCGCCGTCGCGTGTCGGCTAGTTCAAATGGCACCCGACCAGTATGACTTCAAGTAACACGCAACTAAGGCACTGTCGGTATATAGGATATATGTAGATAATTAAATGACCGAAATATATACCAATATACTGTTGTATTCTGTATCCTGATTTAACTGCGACAAATACACTGAAGAGCCAAAGAAACTGGTATAGGCATTCTTATGCAAACACAGAGATACACTCCTGAAAATTGAAATAAGAACACCGTGAATTCATTGTCCCAGGAATGGGAAACTTTATATACACATTCCTGGGGTCAGATACAACACACGATCACACAGGCAGAACCATAGGCACATAGACACAGGCAACAGAGCATGCACAATGTCGGCACTAGTACCGTGTATATCCTCCTTTCGCAGCAATGCAGGCTGCAATTCTCCCCTGGAGACGATCGTAGAGGTGCTGGATGTAGTCCTGTGGAACGGCATGCCAAGCCATTTCCACCTGGCGCCTCAGCTGGACCAGCGTTCGTGCTGGACGTGCAGACCGCGTGAGACGACGTTTCATCCAGTCCCAAACATGCTCAATGGGGGACAGATCCGAAGATCTCGCTGGGCAGGGTAGTTGACTTACACCTTCTAGAGCACGTTGGGTGGCACGGGATACATGTTGACGTGCATTGTCCTGTTGGAACAGCATGTTCCCTTGCCGGTCTAGGAATGGTAGAACGATGGGTTCGATGACGGTTTGAATGTACCATGCACTGTTCAGTGTCCTCTCGACGATCACCAGAGGTGTACGGCCAGTGTAGGAGATCGCTCCCCACACCATGATGCCGGGTGTTGGCCCTGTGTGCCTCGGTCGTATGCAGTCCTGATTGTGGCGCTCACCTGCACGGCGCTAAACACGCATACGACCATCATTGGCACCAAGGCAGAAGCGACTCTCATCACTGAAGACGACACGTCTCCATTCGTCCCTCCATACACGCCTGTCGCGACACCACTGGAGGCGGGCTGCACGATGTTGGGGCGTGAGCGGAAGACGACCTAACGGTGCGCGGGACCGTAGCCCAGCTTCATGGAGACGGTTGCGAATGGTCCTCTCTGATACCCCAGGAGCAACAGTATCCCTAATTTGCCGGGAAGTGGCGGTGCGGTCCCCTACGGCACTGCGTAGGATGCGAAGGTCTTGGCGTGCGTCCGTACGTCGCTGCTGTCCGGACCCAGGTCGACGGGCACGTGCACCTTCCGCCGACCACTGGCAACAATATCGATGTACTGTGGAGACCTCGCGCCCCACATGTTGAGCAATTCGGCGGTACGTCCACCCGGCCTCCCGCATGCCCACTATACGCCCTCGCTCAAAGTCCGTCAACTGCACATACGGTTCACGTACACGCTGTCGCAGCATGCTACCAGTGTTAAAGACTGAGATGGAGCTCCGTATGCCACGGCAAACTGGCTGACACTGACTGCGGCGATGCCCAACCGCTGCGCAGCTAGCGCCCTTCGACGGCCAACACTGCTGTTCCTGGTGTGTCCGCTGTGCCGTGCGTTTGATCATTGCTTGTACAGCCCTCTCGTAGTGTCCGGAGCAAGTATGGAGGGTCTTACACACCGGCGTCAATGTGTTCTTATTTCAATTTCCAGGAGTGTATGTAAACATTCATAGTACGGCGCTGCGGTTGGCAACGCCTAAATAAGACAACAGGTGTCTAGCGAAGGCGTTAGATCTGTTACTGCTGCTACAATGGCAGTTATCACGATTTTTTTTAACTGCTTAACGTTTCTTAACAGCGAGGTCTTTAGAGACGGGAAAGGATTGGGGGGGGGGCAATGAATGGGAAGGAATTCGGCCATGGAATTTTGAAGGAAACATCCCGGCATTTGCCTGGAGTGATTTGGGAAACCATGGAAAACCCAAATCTGGATGCCCGGACGGGGATTCGAACCGGTGTCCTCCGGAATGCGAAGCCAGAACGCTAACTGTTAAACCACCACTCTCGGTTTCACGACTTAAGTGAGTTTGAACGTGGTGTTATAGTCGGCGCAAGAAAAATGGGAGACAGCATCTCCGAGGTAGCGATGAAGTGCCGATTTTCCTGTAAGACCATTTCACGAGTGGTGTCGTGACAATCGCGCACAGTTTAAAGGTCGGACCACACTCTCCCCTCTGCCGTGTACTTTATAATTTACGGAACGCAGTATTGACAAATCATCACACTAAAGCTTTGCCAGAGGTGAACGTCAATTTTAAGGCCTGTAATAATTACATACAAAGGAGCCCGGGATTTGTACCGAGGACCTTCAGTAACCAAATCGTGCGTCGTAACACTGTGAGTCATCAGACTGAATATACAGGAAATGGAAAGACCTTAAAACTGATTCCTATCACACTTTATCCAGGCTTTGGACTTACTAAATAACTGTAAAGTTACAATTATTTAGGCGTATTTAAAATCAGCCAAGAAGCTTCGTCATAATAAATATTTGCAACTTATCTACATTTATTTACAGTAATGAAATTATCCAAATCAGCCAGGGAGACTCGTCATAATTGATTATTATTTATAGTAGACCTACATTTATTCAAGCTTGTGCAGGTAGAACAACGCCTTTAGACATGATCTGATGTCGCCGTTCTTTTCATATCTGTCAACAGTTTTTACAATTGTTTCGTCCAACTTCTGGTATGTGGTTTTCCATCTCTTTCCTGGAAGACCTGAAGACTCGGTTTTCCTCTTCAAACAAAGTAACACGTCTCTAAGCTTCGGGTTTGGTCTGCCAAGTACATTGTTAATCCCATTATTCCATCCTTCACCAGCATTAGTCGTGCGATGACGTCTTTTGTGACAATTCCACATGTGAATTGGGATTTGTTCATTATCAAGCCACGTGTCTACGAAGTAGTCGAAAAACTCCAATAGTTTCGAGTTATTAGGAGCCTGTGATTGGATCTTCAACCAACCATGTATCACATCTTCTGGTTTAAGGAAAGCCAACAAAGCTGGGCACATACGAATATGGAAGCGAAGTTCCTTTTTTTTTTTTTTTTTACTTATTGCTTTACGCCTCGTTGACGACTAAGGTCATTAGAGGCGGGATGGGACTTGGAACAAGAAACTGGAAGGAATTCGGCCATGGTCTTTTTGAAGAAAGCATCCTGACATTCGGCTGGAGTGATTTGGGGAAACCATGGAAAACCCAAATCTGGATGTCCGGACGGGGATTCGAACCCGCTTCCTCCAAAATGCGAGGTTAGAACGTTAACCGTTCACTCACCACACTCGGTGCGAAGTTCCTCATTTTCTTTGTACTCACGCGCTAGTCCAAACTCCTGAACCTTTCTCCATATACATTTTTTCATGTGAAAAAAAAACAGCCTTTTACTTCCGTTGAGGGAAACACTTTCTTGAGGGCAGATACAGCAGCACTTTCAAAATCTACAGTCACTGTCTTAGGGGCCCATTCTGGTAGAGCCTTGATAATTTCACGAAACATACGTACAAAAGTAGTCTTCATTTTGTAAGGTAAGATTGTAAAGTGCTGCCGTAATCCGCATGTATCGTGTAGATTTGGGGAACTGTTTACTGGCACTTTTAAAAGTACCATCCATAAAGAAATGTTCGTGTAATTTTAAACTTTGTTTGCCTCTTTCACCGCTCAGAACAATTATTCTTTCACCTTCCATAGCATCCGTAAGAAGGAAACTGCCTCCATCTCCCATCTTCAACAATTCATCATCCAAGATCACTTCGTCACGATTATTTGGCTCCTTTTGGTTTCTTTGTGATATACTCCTCTGACGGTACAAGTTTCTCTTGACTGTTGACTGGGCTGGCATTTCAGTTACAAAGTCGTAGCCCTTATTAAGGAGATCTAGTTCCTCAGCGTAGAGCTCCGCTCGAGCTCTCTTCTTTGCCGCATTAAGTTTCTGATGTACTTCAACTCGTGCTTCGTCAGGGGGTCCACATATATGCTCTGTAACATTCAGTATGGCAGCATCCTTACTCTTCAAAATTCCACGACATTGTTTTGATCTTTCTTTGAGACAGCGCCAGGTGATCGTTCCATTTTCTTTCTTTCTAAACTCTAGATAGCTGCACCTGTCATGATGCGCACACGGCTTTCAGTGTGTAATTGAAGTAACATCCATGAGTATGACTAAAACTGTGATACTCAAGGCAGCAGTGAATGCGAACAGTGGTGTGTGGTCCGGTTAGGAGGGGATGGGGGTTGGAATTCCCAGAATCCAGCATGCTGTTGTAGCGGTGACTAGCCACGTAGCCTTTATTTCATTGTATTTCTCATGGTTAACCATTAAAATAGCGTACAAAATATGTACACAACAGCATGTGGATATTTATTCGCGTCATTTATTATGTCCGCATTTTGGATCCGCTATTTGCTGACAGTACCGGCAATGCGTAGTGTTTAGGTCTCAAGGGACCGGCGCAATTGAACTAACGGACACGCAACATGCACGCAGTATCTACACTCGAATTCCCTCCACACCGGTGACAGTTCGAATTGCTTTGTTTTTAAATTAATTTGATTCAATTGGTCAGCGTAAAACCACACGACTCGTTGGTAAAGTAATTCTATTTTTCTTCTGCCAAGTGAATTTCAATGTATCTTACATTCCTCTCTGGAGTATTACTTCAGGATCAAAGCATGGTGTGAAATGACTCTGTAGAGTAAACTTTACGGGGCTTATCGGAAATACTTTTCCAGTGAGCTTTCCCTATCCAAAATGGCGTCTATGAAATAGGGAAGTCTTTTAAACAGGACAAAGAATCTTTACCTGATAATGTAGAAAGAAAGATGACAGGACTGCAACATTAGAACCCAATAGATGCAGCTCTCCCTACTTTTTTTTTTTTTTGCGCGGCAGGTACAGTTTGTTAAATTTCATCCATTAATAAACAATTATGAGTCAGATAAGCAGAATGTTTTATAGTAACGCCTCAAGAAGAAAAGGACCCTTGACTGTATCCGAAAAAGTGGTTTTCCCAATAACTGCTCATTTGCAGTAATGAATTGTGTGATCATTTCATTCAGAATATTTATAATTATAGAAAAGTATATGAAGCAAATATCGGTCGTATTAATTATTTGACCAATAATTTTAAAATTGGTCTGGTAAGAAAAAAAATCAGAAAATGTTTTCTGGAATTAAAATTAGGTCAGCAAACTAGATAATACCTTGCTGTTAAATTTCGTTCCATTATTCGTACAGAGAATTATATTTCATGCCCTTAAAGATGAATCATATCATGAGCGTGGTTATCAAAAAAATGAACTTCATTAGATCGAATACCAATTCCACGAATTCCTAAAGCATTTGGAGTCGGAGTTTAACGACCTTACATTTTATGATGAATAAGATGGCTGACCCGAACAAAAATGTTGAAAATAGTGTTTCATTTGAAGCAAGAGATACAGTCATTCCATACAAGGAAGTTGGAAACGATCCCAGAGTTTGAAGGCATGGATTGGCTTTGCGACTTTGTATTTCTAGTAAACATAACTAGCCAATTAAATAACTTGATATACAAGGCAAAGACCAGTTGGTTAATAATATCTTTGATATTGTTGTTGCATTTGAAATTAAACTTGGGTTAGAGTAGGGTTACCAGATGATGGTCTTCAAAAAAGAGGACATTTCTAGATTAATAATAAATTCTGCAAAAGTGTTGTGGGTTTCTCAACATTTACGGATGTTGCATTAAGATAAATTATAACTACACACTTAATAAATAAAAATATTTAAGATATGCATAATTCACTATACTTTTTGCAAATGAAACGTCTACAATAGGTAGTATATTACTTCATTTTATTAAATCATGTAACGTTACAACAATTTATGGCACATTTTAATATAAACTACAAAAAATCATCATTAGTACATTTCTCATCTTCATCATCATTCCCTGAAGTACTCAGATATTTCTTTGATGAACCAATTTCTGAGAGTAATTTCTTATTTTCCAACAAATAATTATAAAACTGTACACAAGATAAATCCTTATAATTATATTGCACACTTATAATTCCCTTAACAGACTCAACACTGAGTCTATTTCTATCTTTGGTCCACTGACTGTTTGCTAATGAAAAAATCCTTTCTACACTAGCATTGTGGCTGGGAATAGCAAAGAAAAACTCCGCAATTTTTAGTAGTTCTGAGAAACAAGCACAATTCTTTGACTCTCGGAAATATTTACACCAGATATCATTTGACAACTGATCTGTATTAACGTTAGCCTGGTTTGTCAAAAATTTCTGAAAGTTGCAAAACTGATCAAAGCACTTTACATCATCTATTTTAATATTAAGTTTTTCATTTAGGTACAGAATTGTTTGTTCACATCTCCCCAATTTGGAGAATTCTTCAGACCCATCCATTTAAATACCAAAAACTCTTGATACTGAACCAACCATTTCTTAAGATACGTAATTGTTGCATCATAAACATGTGCTATTTC
The DNA here is from genome assembly GCA_031002005.1 of Vandiemenella viatica. Lineage (NCBI taxonomy): Eukaryota > Metazoa > Arthropoda > Insecta > Orthoptera > Morabidae > Vandiemenella > Vandiemenella viatica. The sequence goes on along the minus strand of JARYHS010008074.1, from coordinate 209,695,709 downwards.
TCCTTCTAGCATATCACATTTAGAACCATGATCTTCATCCCGTTTTTTTCTCAAAATTTCTTTAGTTTTAAAGATTTGAAATTCTGGATTTTTTCTTTTCCTGAAGAGCATTCAACACACCCTCAAGAATATGTATCATTTCTACTTGTGAATTTTTCTTCTTTTTCTAGGGCCAAAATATTATGTTGAATGAACAAACCATAATCGTGCTTCACTAAGCTCATTTTGGAAAAACATTTTAATCAGAATTGGAATTTCACCCTGAGAACTGAAATATGATTTCAGTGCTGGATACATCTCAATTAGTCTCTTAACGCAAGGAAAAAGGGACAGCCACCTACTCTTAGAATGACACAATATTTCCCTATATTGTACATCTACAAAAACACAAAATCCTTAAGACGTTCAGTACGTACTGTGTACACAGAAAAATAATTAAATATTTTTAATACTATGGAATCAACATCTAATGTGAGTCCTGCATCAATACCATGTTGAATGCAGTTATGTAAAACATGAGCAGGGCAGCCTAATCCTACTAATCTATCATTTAAATTGTTTTTCAGATGGGCGAAAAACATTATTTCCCGACCTCTTACCAAGTCCAATTAATCACCACCAAATTTGTATATATTGTATTGTCCCCAGAAGAAAAAGCAACACATTTATTATTAATACCTCTACTTCTAAGAGTATCACATATGTAAGATGCAATCGTTTCAGATTTTTCATTTGGACTACTTTTAAGTTCTATCACTTTTGTTTGAATTCCCCCAGATTTAAAGTCATAGTATTGAATTAGAATTGGAAACAGTTTCACAGAACCATGGTTACTGCCGTCTGTTGCAACACCAAAACATGAAATACACTCCAAAGCGTCAATAGAAGCATTAACAGAATGAGGTGACAATACAGAATTAATAATGGCTTCTGTTTTAGTGCGAGCACATGACATTTGTTTCGCTATATTTGAGTCTGTAAATAACACTTTCTGCAGTTTTCCAGTACAGTCCATTGATTTAAAACTTTGATGATGCTTGACTGTGTGAAAAGATAGGGTGCCTTCAGCTGCATGGACCAGATCATTAATTTTGGAATCCTTTTTTGCAAAAAAATCGTCAACTTTGGATGAAGATGCTGCAGTACGTATCCGCGTTTTGTGTTTTTCAGTGTTTTTGTGAGCTTCTAGGTCTAGCCCCCCTGCAAATTAATAATTGTGCGTGTTATACGTTATTCAGTGTAAGAAAATCTGAGCTATTACACGCAAATTTCCAGTGTCATACGATATTTACGTAAAATCGGTCCCATGGTTATAAATCTTACCTTTATTAGCAACTGAAACAAATGTTCCTGATGGGCAGATAAGACATTCTGCCTCTGAGCTAATTCTTCCCGGTCTGAAGTCAGGAAATCGTTTTTGTAATTCGTCACTGAAGACACATTTGCGTTTTGGCATGATTTCACTTGAACAGTAAAACTGCTTCACTTCACAACAACCAAAACGCAACTAACAGTAAAGCAGTTGAAACAATGATTCTAGAATCCGAGCTGACTACCGAAGTACTTTGCATTGTTGCGTACTTTGCATTGTTGTACCGGCCGCCCCGCAGCTCGTATTTCACGATAATTGCCTCGCCACCTATTGCTCAGAAATCGTAACTATATCTTGACACAGTGCCGAGACAGAAAAAGGAAAAGTGTAGATAAAATATCACATTGTGGCATAAAGGTTAAATTCTTTAGGGTTTACCATTTTGACAGATGGGAGAGTTTTATTCTCACACTTTCAAGTTCAGGCAGTAGTAAAACGGAACTAAAAAAAAGAGGACATTCCTAGATTTTTCTCAAACCCGCCCGGACCATTTTACGGTCCAAAAAAAGAGGACATGTCCGCATGGGTGTATCCAGCGAGGGGCAGAGGGGGGCTGCTGCCCCCCTAGAAGAAAAAATTAAGTTGCCTTCAGTACGCTTCGACGAGTGAAGAACTAGTTCAGGAGGCACTTTGGGAGAGAAAGATTGACTGGATTATGTCTGATGAGTGTGCATCGAAATTTCGTGAAAGAACACCATGAGATATAGACAAACAAAATTATTGAAATTGAAAATCCGAGACAATTAATGTTTACATAAAAAACTAACTGACTTACGATCTTAATTAACTTACATAGTAGGTCCTTAGATTAAGTAGTTGGGTTACTATATTAATCATTGATAAAAATAGTTTCCTGAATAGCTTTGAGTTTGATTTTGTAATGTCATGTTTCAGTCCCCCACCCCACTTCCTCGAAACCAAAATGAGTTGCCCCCCCTAGTTCAAATCCGCCCCCCTCTAGTTCTAATCCTGGATACGCCCTTGCATGTCCGGGTAAAAGAGGACATCTGGTAACCCTAGGTTAGAGAAACAACAGTTGAAAAATAAAAATTTCACTAACTCCACCACATTTTCATTGCAAGCAGACGTAGCACAGGCGTCGACAAACAAATATGGTTCATTGATATCGGATATAAACCTTGAATTTTAAAAACCGATTCCAAGATTTCAAAAAGAAAAAAGCACCGTATTCTCTTAGCTGCATTTTCAACACCATCATTTCAGTCGGCTGATATGATCATTCCGAAACATTTTTGCGAGCAAGAACCGTTGATGCACTAATTTCTGCCGAACAAAGTCAAATGCGCATTAAAATAATTATATTTTTAATAATTCATTAAATATTAATATTTCATTTTAATGATTTTTCGTTGATAAAAATATTTCAGTATTTTTTTCGAAGAAAGTAGTACATGCGGCCCGACAGAAAATTCTATTTATTAAATTTGGCCAGGCTGCTGATAAGGTTGGCCACCACTGATGTAGAAGTAAGTATGGAGCATCGGATAAAGGAATATTGGAAGCGGTTTACTTTACCGATGATCATTTGGCCACCAAAGAATTATTAAAAAATGAATGTTTCTTTGTTTGTATGTTCGTCTTCTATGCGTTGCTATACCATTCATCCAATCACGATTAAATTTTGGTGAGTTATTGTGTGTACGCGTGCGAAGGTTTCTGACAAAAAAAATCAATAAAATCACCCCCTTTCTTCCTATACAAACACTAATTTTATACGAACCCACATTTTTTTAAATCCGATTTCCATGGAAAGTTGCACGCGTAGACTTTAAACTAAACGGAAAAATACTGACAACATTTGGTTTCAGAAACCCAACCCCTCTCCCCCTTTCCTCCACCATAATTTTTGCCAATGTTTTTTATAAACACCCACAAATTTTATTTGATATCGAAGGAACATTTCACACGTATACTTTAAAACAGAAAAATACTGTATACATTTGATTTACGAAAATCCAACACCACACCCCCTTTCTACCTCCTTAATTTTTGTCAATGTCCTTTACTCATACCCACAGTTTTTATCCATTATCTACGGAACTTTGCATTTGTATACTTTAAAACCACCAAATAAATGCTGTCTACATTCGGTTTTCAGTAATCCTACCCCTTTCCCTCTTTCCATCCTCTTAATTTTTGTAAACGTTCTTTATACATACTCACAGATGTAATCCATTGTCAATGGTCCTTTGCAAAGGTATACCTTAAAACAAACAGAAAAATACTGTCTACATTTGGTTTGCGAAAACTCAACCCCTCTTCCCACCCCCTTAATTTTTGTCGGTGTTCTTTACACATACCCACAGTTTTTATCCAATATCAACGGATCTTGCACACGTATTCTTTAAAACCAACAGAAAAATGGCACTTAATTTTGTCGGTGTTCTTTACACATACCCACAGTTTTTATCCAATATCAACGGATCTTGCACACGTATTCTTTAAAACCAACAGAAAAATGGTGTCTGCATTTGGTTTTCAGAAACCCTACCCCCTCCCCTTCCCACCCCATAACTTTTGTAAACGTTCTTTATTGATAGTCACAGATTTCATCCGATCTTAATGGTCCTTTGCACATGCATTCATTAAAACAAACAGAAAAAATACTGTCTAAAATTGATTCTTCATGAACTTAATCCTTCTCACTCTTTCCACCCCATTAATTTTTGTCAATGTTCTTTATACAAAGCTACAGTTTCTATCCGATTTTGAAGGAACTTTGCACGCGTATACTTTAAAGCAAACAAAGTACTGTATACATTTGGTTTACAAAAATCCAACGCCTCTCTCGCTTTACTCCCACCCATCTTAATTTCAAAAGTTGTTTATAGAAACTCAGTTTTTATCAGATTTTTGATGAAACATTGCACACTTAGTATATTTTAAAACAAAGAGAAATGTATTGCCTACATTAGGTTTATAAAAATCCACCTACTATCACCCATCACCCTTCTTGAACAAAATTTACATATAAAACCATTAAGATTTTCGCGAATATCTCCAAAGTGGTTGGTGACGCAGAATGTTAACAACATTCTGATCAAAAGGTGTAACACATCAGAACCACCTGTCAAGCAACGCTGGGTACTCTGCTTTTGCAGAAGACGGAAACCGAAAATATTGCATAACCCAAAGCACCAGAATAAACTGTTTCAATTTTAATTTAATGGATAAAAGCCATTGTCTTTCAGTTATTTGGTATATGTTAATGTGTCTGTTTTATATATGTTTACCCACTTAAGAAAGAAAAATATTCATTGCAACGCATGCGGGGCAAAGCTAGCTATTATTTTTATTATGGCTTGTCTCCGCTCCTCAAGGTTATTAGAGCAGGGGAGGATGGAGATGAGGAATTGGAAGGAATGTGGCAGATTTGCCACTGTCTTTTGATGGAACCATCACATGATTCGCCTAGAGAAACTTTGGGAAACCGAAATCTAAATAGCCAGAAGTGAGTTTGACACTCGTATCTGCTCGAATTCCAGACTGCGCCATTTTGTGCATTATGAGGAGTAGAGTTGGAGTAACAATCAAATAGGTGGCAAATGAGAAAACACTACAACACCGGATAGAAAAATCAGGGGTACGGTGGTTTACATATGTGAAGAGGGAGAATAGAAGATGCAATGGAAGATACGAAATTGTAAGGAACCTTGAAACAGATGGTGAAATGAATTAAGATGATTCGAGGAAAAAACACATTGAAATAATGGACAGGTGGGAAACTCTTGAGGCACAGTGTTCCAAGCAGATTCGACGGGTGGTTGGAATGTGTTAGTGATGACGAATTCCTGTGCAGAACGGCTTGGAGTCAAATTGCAGTTCGTCCTCGTTTCCTAATCGACTTTTCAGTCGAAAATGTATGGAAATCGGTGGTGTCGACGGGTGAACAAGGCCCAAACTGGCACAATTCCGGTAATGATCGAAACTGGAAGGTGATATTTTCTTAATGTTTGGGACTGACATTCGGGATACACAGTCCGGACACACAGATTTCGGTTTTCCTTACATTTCAGAAATCACTCTAGCTGAATGCCAGGATGATTCCATCATAAAGGTTCTGGTCTAATTCCTTCCTCTTTCATGTGAACATGCTTCTCAGGCTTTAAATGAATCGCTGACGAGACGCCGTGAAGCCCTAGTTTAACAAAAAGAAATCCAGTCGACTGCAAAGAATCTTCGTTTTGGTTATAGCTTTACGTCGATTTCATTAGAGGCAGGAAAGGATTGGGAGCAAGGAACTGGAAGGAATTCAGTCACGGCCTTTTGAAGATACTCCAGGTGAATGCCGAGACGTATTTTAGCGCAGAATTAATGTTCGAAACGAATGAACTATAGTAAACTGGTCTACAGGCAATTCAGTTGTTTCCAAAGATAGAGAAACCACTTACCACAATACCATTGATCATTTTGGATAAAAGAATCAATTACTATTATACTTACTACTATAATATGTAAATTTCTGTTGTTGGAACCAATATATATCCTCAAAAAAAAAAAAAAAAAAAAAAAAAAAAAAAAAAAAAAAAAAAAAAATCAATATTCAAAGAGAAAATTAAGTTCTCTTTTGTTAAAGATTTTTTTCAGATATCCAATGCAAATCAAAATATTCATTTTTAAAATCGCAATTTTACTAACGGAAATGAACGTCCTTGGGCCACTTAAGTTTTTATTTGCTGTTTGGATGTTAGTATTTTGTTGTTGTTGATATTTAGTCGATTCCATCAATGTATTTTGACGTTTTGAGCTTCCATTAATTAAAGTATATTAATTTTTATTCGCGAGATGAAATAAGTAATTTTAAGAGATGCTGGGTAAACGAAATTCAAATCTTTCAAAGAAATGTAAGAAAACTAGGTCTATGAAAATAGGCAAAACCTAGGAGGCAAATCCTCAATATTGTATATACGGATATATTAAACTGAAAATACTCCTTACAAACAGAATATTTTTACTGTTTTAAAAATTCAATGAAGTGTGGAACATAAATAGATTTTTGTTATTTTATTGCAACATTTATTACTACTATTACTAATAAAAATAGCTCTAAAATAAATTGTATGGTCGTATTGACCTGGTGACAAGGCTTCTTTACGTCTCCACAATCAGTCCATTTCGTAGCCTCTTAACGTAACCCAGTAATCCTACCGGACATAGAGGACCCACAGTTCAACACGGAATCAGAACCAAGTGAGCATTGTGGCGTAATTCACGTCACACAACCTATGCCAGATGTGAAGGTCGAGCTAAGGACCTTTGAAAATCCTCTCCGAAACTGGGTTTCAAGCTGGGGACTTTTCCATCTTCAGTTGGACGCCCTAACCACTGAGCAACCAAACCTCTCAAGAAAATCTTATATTACAACACTCTTCAACGCGGACGAAGTCGCGGGTAACTGCTAGTCTTGTTTATAATTCTTGAATTTAGCATCACGCAACTACGTCCGAGAAAAAAAGATCTGGCCATAATCACTATTTATATTTCAATCGTGCTGTTGCAACAATGTCCTGAATGCATTTCAGAAAAATGTGTCATTGATGTTTGTCAGCAGTGTGCTATTGAGATATCTTCCTAATTGAAACTATTTCATCCCGAGTGCTTCATCGTTTTCGTTGTGGTATCTTTGTAATAAGATTTTCTCTTCAAGAAACGCGTGACTTTTTGGCGCCTCTAACGGTTCTGAAAACTTTATACTGCAGAATATTAGACGTATTATGAAGCGCCTCGTGTACTCTCAAACGAACGGTGTAGGTTTCGGTTGAAACAGCATATTTTTAGACAATCGAGAGCTAAGCATTAGTAGGTGTCGCATTACCACGAAATGCTTAGCTCTGCAATTCTTACCATTTCCAACCTCCTAATCATGCTACAATTTAATGTGGTCTTCAGCAATATTGCCAGTCGATAATATGTCGGGTAAATTAGATCATCATTCACCAACAGCCATATAGTTCCAACGTTTACGTCACACAAATCATAAGGAAATGATTGTGTCCTCTGTGGAATCAACATTCTCTATCTGGAAAAAAAAGCCTTCTGATTTCTTAGTACTCAGTTACATCCAGCTGTAGCATGTTGTTATTTACTTTAACCGTAACCGGCAAGTTTCCTTAGTAAGACTGGCATTACACCGTAAAAGATCTTTATAAAGAATTTTTATAAGAGAGATTGTATAAAATAATTTACAGTTAGTGGAACATATTTGTCAGGATTGTCTAGTCAGTAAAATCTTGATTTTTTTGAGCGTGAATGAAAAGAAATGTACCGTCAGAAATATGTAAAATATAAGAATAGAAATAAGAAGTTACACAAAGATTGCGAAGTTAGTTGTATGAAAGAAGACTGAACTATCGATGACGTGAAAAATAAAATTAATAGATTAAGATGCTAGTATCTCACAGGTTTCTGGATAATAGCATCAGGGAGTGGTCTGAGGTGGATGCTGTACTGCAGAATGGTGTAGCTCCTCCATCAGCAATGGAGAACAACCCGCTGCAGATACACCGTAAAAATAGACACCCAATGACATATTTATGTTCAGGGATGATAATTCTGATGTAGAAATTCATGAAAATATTGCGGTTAGGATCTATTGGAACTACACTGCAACTTCGACAATAATTTGTATAAAGTACCATGTCCTCGCTTGCAGTGGCGTAGCTAGGTCAACAAGGGCCCCGGTGCAAAAAAAAATTTTTTTTGGCCCTCGGGCCAGATGGGCGACCTTTTTTTTTTGCTTTGTGTTGCTGGTAGGGGCCCCCCTGAGCAGTGAGGGCCTCTTAGTGAGGGGGCTCCTTGTGTCTCAGGAGCCCCCTTAGACGAAGGTAGAGCTAAAAAAAGTCGCCATTTTGCCACTGAACTGCGCTTGGGGGCCCCCTGACGAATGCTTGGGGCCCCCTGACGAATGCTAGGGGCCCCGCTGAGCGTTGAGGCCCCAGAGCACTGCACCGCCTAGCCCTATGGTAGCTACGCCCCTGCGCGCAAGCAGCTCTTCCACTAAATTCTGGTGAATTTCTTTCAGGTCTTTCAATCCTCGGCCTATTAAAAAAAAAAAATACATGTTATGACAGGTGCATTTACTGTACTGTGGATGTGCAAGCATCCAAGTTTACTTCATTCGTCCAGAAAAATGTGATAAAAATTTTGCGTAATGCAATAGGGCTGAAAAAATATCATACTGTATCTTTTATTTAAAAAATAATAATAAAATCGTTTATAAAACAGCTTTGTCTAAGATCTGTTATAGCGTAATGCTGGCCTACCCCAAGGTAGTAAATGAAATGTGTTAAAATGTTGGAGGAGCACGGCCACCGCCGTTGTCCGGTGATGTTTCTGCGCATGCGCAGCCTGCTCGGAGGAAACCCCTCCTGCTGGCTAACCTGAGACACGTTGCGCTGGGAGCCCAGTGTGCGCCGGTCTGTGGCTGTGTCAGCGTGTGTGCGGTTGACTCGTTGGCGGTAGGCACCAGTGACACTCAGGTCTGGCGTGCCGACTGAGTTGCATGTCCGTCAGGCGCCGCTCTGCTGCAGAATAAAACAACCGGTTTGCAACCCACTGCTGGGCGTAGTGCTTCGTGTAGCACGTTACGCTGGTTCGAATCTTGCTGTAAAGTCAACAGCCTGTGGTAGCATACATGTACAGGTACTGTAGGTTGAAGATCTTTAAACCTGTTCACTCCATACTTTTTTTTATTTTGTATTTGTGACGAAAGTGACTTTACTGAAATGAGGGTGCTGCATATTCATTGTTGGGTCAACTCCATACAATGTAAGGAAAGAGTTTGTGGTTCCTTTGTTCTCCAGTTAATCAGAAGTGAAGAAGACTCATAACGTTTCAAATTTTCGAAGGTCAAAGGAAACTCGACTTTTTCAGATCTTCAGAATAGTTTTTTTTTTTGTATTTCAGCATATTGTCTGAGACAGTTGATACATTTTTGTGAACAATCTAACCTGAAATTAAGACCATGTTTTTTAGACTCATTTGTTCTGAACGTTTCATTTAATGTCATAGTTAAAATTTACCAGTTGTCACCCTATACACAGATACGCATGAATAGCTTCATAGATTGACAGTCGACTAAATGAAAGGTTTGTTTTTGTTGAATGAGACTAAACATGTTGTGTGGTGTTTTAAAATCTTCACATTATTTCGGTTTTCCACTATTTTAGTTTGAGCTTTTGTCCACTATACAACTATTCTTATAAAAACATACCTGGATGGAAGAGGTCTATATACTTGGCTTTCATTTATGATGTTCTACTAATCAAATTCATTTAGTTATTAGATTTTTCATGTTATTTTTGTCACTTGCAAGGATTGTCGAAAAACGTTCGTCATTGTGTAGGAAAACAAAATTGTAAACTACTTAACAAGAATCTGTTTCTGCGTGACATCTGCTAGCGTGTCTCGCTGCAGTTTCATTTCGGATGACAGTGGTATTAAATCATTCAGCAATACTTAATCTTATGAATTTAGCTCGGTCGTACTGGTACTTTTTCTGTAGATATAATTGAAACTTTATTACTTTCAATCACTGGGACTATGAATTGAAGTTCTTAGATTTTACTGTCCGGTTTTTAAACCAAAGCTTGGCCACGTATTTGTAGTGGGGTAGTCAATTAAAACCATAGGTGATGTTGGGTGTTACATTCGGTGTTGACATGATTATCTCGTGCTTAAAGGGTCAGGGGAGTCGAAGTGGTTGGCTTCGGAAAGGTGGTTTGGCGGCGTGTAATGGGTATTAATGTTGTACGAGTTGCAAGTTTCCGTCTCCCAAATAAATGATTACCCTTAGTGATCAAAGAAACGCACTTGACATTCGATTTGCTTCAACACAGTACGAGGTCGAAAATATTGTTGACACTGGCAGCAAAGATAAAGCGCTATGACTAGAACATACTATCTTCGTAAAAAATGCACGTTGTTTACATTGCGTTAATGAATCTAGTTAGAATGAGCTAAAGCAGCAGATAACTGAGTTATTTTCTCAGCGCCGTTGATACTGACACCTTTGCTATTTCTGTTAGTTAAATGCGTGGGCTCTGACTCAAGGTTTGCCGCTGTGCCTTTACACCAGGTATCCTTGCGTTGCACATCTCAAAAGATATCAACTAGGGTGAGAACCGATGTTCAAGATGCTGTACTCGAGTGATATCACTGAAACAGTTTACTAACCTTTTAAAATTTGTATTAATCAAACTGTTGTGATGAATTCTTGTGTAATGGTTTCACGTTTTCCTCTAGAGCGACAATAAATCGACTTTAAATCACACTGTTGAACCCTGCGTATCCTCATTTTAGAAGACATGAGTTTCAATTAGACTAAATTCAGAATACGCCTTATGCTGTAGGTAATTTGCTTAACATTTTCTGTTTGCTCTAAATCTGAATCGAAATTATAGTATGCGTAACGCCGAAAGGCGAATGTAAATGTTTACCTTCGTAAGAGTCTATTACAATTTAAATTTTTGCGTTATTAGGTTTTCCCCTTTACCTAAAAATTGTCCTAGTACTTATTAGAGTGCTCGCTTAGCACAGCATATGATTCTGCTCCAGTTATAGAGCAATAGTTTTTAAAAATTAACTTTTGTCACTTGAACAGGAGAGAGTAAATTTGTTACCGCATGTCGTGAGCGCTCTGCTGTAAATTATTTATTGAAAGCCTTTCATCGATGAAGCTAATAAGAGCTTCGGTGGACGAAAACTAGAAACCGATCCAACATTCATCTCTGTTAGATAATCCGAAATGGGAACTGCGAATCTTTTAGTGCCTCTATTTCACATTACACCATCTTTCATAAAGAGGAAAATCTGATTATTTTTACAAATTTGCGCCAGGTCACAGTAAGATGAAGTCCGTTATCGTTGCAGAATCTTTAACTTCAGAATGCCTTATCTCGGTGAATCTAGCATTTTTGTTTCCCGACTTTAGGCGTTTAACTTAGCAGAAACTGTTGTCACAATATTGATAAATAAATAGGGCCAAAGCAATTGAATTTTTGTAAGTAAATGTACGACCAAAAATTCAATTGCTTTGGCAGTATTTATTTATCAGTATTATCAGCAATAGTGAAAAATTATCTAAAACTTCCAGGTATGTTGTCACAATATGTACAAGGTATTAGCGAAATCGGTAATGTGCATATCTGATTAATTTGGTTGGATTTGTGTTCTGTGACGTTCTGTGTAGCCATTGCTAAGGTTATTAAAAAAACATCTTTCTTCAGAAATTATATACCACTAAATTGTACGTACCTGCAGTGCAGTTTCTGTGCTCAGGTATGCAAATATACTGTAGCGAAGCAATTTCTGGGAGGATGAACCATGTGAAACTTCCCACGGAATACTGCCCACAGCGACAGCAAGAATTGTTTAAGCTTTAAAAGAATAAGGATCCTTTTGAAGAATGTTTTGGCTAGTCCGTATCCGTTCTTTGCCATAACCTTTTCTCTGTTCCAGTGGGAAATAAACGTTGTTCACCGTAATATATGATTTTACCACACAATGTGCCAGCCTTTACTGAGATTACTGCAGACAATATCTCTGAGATAACATTTTGCTCCTCTTGTTTGGACATACGCCCCGTGTTTTCATATATACTTAAGGCTCTAGTGCTGTGATATTAAAGATTTTCTCTGAAACCGGATTTAACGATTACATTCGAAATTTATTTCGGAACCCCGTAAGTTATATGTTTATTGGAAGTTTGTGGGAAACCGTTAATAAAATTGTGAATTTGAAAGATGATCACTTATCGACCTTTTAATTTTTGGGCGGAGGGTTGGGGAGGTTGAAAGTTTTTATTTTCCGGAGAGTGGTCTCTTTGGAGGAGATGTAAATGTGTTTGGATGCGAGTAAATGAATCATGGATGAAGATTTGTCAAAATGGTAGTGATATGGAGACTATGATGTAAAATTTGAGACTTCTATAACGTCATGTGTAAGGAGGCAGGTGTGGCAATTTGTTTGGTCTTGGCAAGGCGTAGGGTTCACAATCGATAACAAAGAAGCCAAGCAAAATGTCCCCTCAAGTGCCTTCTTAGCCTGTAATTATCACTTCAATCTGTTTCAGTATCTGACGAATTCCGGACCAGATTTTAGTTTTCCCACACTTTCTGTATCCCGAAATCCTTAGTTGCTTAAAGCGTAGATCAACGTGCTCGTACTTCGGGAATCATGTTTGTTATGATTATTTGGTCACTACCCCAAGTACAAGCCATAACTGACCGTTTTGTTCCGTAACAATGAATGTCATAACTCAGATCAATTTTCGGATTGTATCACACAAATGCTGTCTGTAGTATGTCTGTATGTAACTACATACTGATACTCTGCCTAGAACATGACTGCAATTAGACTAGAAATAGATTTTTCGTATTATAGTTACAGGAAATTTGAAAAACTGTTTCATGGTACAAGCAGCTATGTTAACCATCGAAGAGGTGAAGATGTAGAGTTGTAGACTATTTTAACACCGCATTAATTAATGTATGGAACAACAAAATGAACTGAGGAAGACTTTTTAAATAGTTGCTGCATCCGTATGAAGAGCCAATGGTAAAACTGTAAGTCCATTAAAAGAAAAGTGTTCATTGATGTCCACATAAATATTGAGTGCTAGTCCAGTTTTAACGTTAAAGATCTTCCAGATATTTTCACTCGAAAATTTCGCATAAATGGGAAAGTATTGACTGTGTAAAATTATGAGAAATGGACTCCATATGTTTTTCACGTTCGCTCTTCATGTGGTTCGCAGTTGGTCTAGAGTCCGCGGTGCAACAGAACCTTCAAAGCTAAAGATAGAGCGTATACCGCTGTCTGCTGTCTGGCTTGGCCCGGTTCAGCTGATTCCATCCTCGGCACAGCTTTCCAAGAAACCGCACCAACGTCATCTGCTGAGTCACACTTTTCAGAAACGTTTTCTTGCAAAAGTTTGCGTTTCTCGGCTTACCTCCGCCTCGTTACTGCGTTATTACTTATATGCTTCCATCTTGACCGTAGAGTTTTCTTGTTTCCACCAAGCCTGGTGGCACGTGTTCAGGAGTGCCCGGCTTCGATTCCCTTTTGCCCTTCGAGATTTCGGTTTTCCACGATTTCCCAAATTAATAAAAAAATCTATGTCCGTTGCGCTATGCGCCCCTTGTCAGAAATGTCGTAGCTGTTACTGATAAAAAAAATTTAGAAGAAAAAATTCTTCCAGATACTGTAATCGTTTGCAGAGTCCTTGCGATCTACTCTGTGGACGTTATTTGATTCTACTTAACATATTTCTAATATGACTATTTTTTCCCGAAGCTGCATTAGAGATGAACAAATCATCATTTTGGCATAAACTTTTTAGAAGGAAGAAATGGATATTTAAAACTTACAAGAATAGTGGTTTGAAGTAGTCTGTCGGAAGCTGCGAATTATATACGTGGGAAAGGAATTGTATTGTAGTTACATGAAGACTGAGGTACGTTTATGTTCGTATTAATCGTGAGATCGTGGTGTCCAATAGGTGGATCGGCCAAGTGGTGTAGTTACGTAAAGGCTGATGTGATTGTGATGACTTGGTGAGAGGGTTTTTATTGGCTGTACGTTTGGCCCGTCATAGTCTGCCTTAATCCGGTAATCCTACCGGGTATGGTGGAATCCGAAACTCTGAAGCGTTCTGGCGTACTTCACATTACTCGACAAGCAGAGAAAGAGGTGAAGGTCGGAATAAGGGTCTTTGAAAATCCCAGCAGAGATCCGGAATAGAACCGTAGACTTTACGATATCAATTCAGACGCCTTAAGCACTAACACGCCAGATCGCATTACTTTTCAGGAATTGGAGGGTTCAGAACCCAAAATACAAATTGTGGTTTTTTGCTTCTTCAATAAAATGTTTAGTTTGATTCCGTGACATTTTGTTCACATAAAGCATAGGTTAGTAGCCCATCATTGATAATTTTAGTATTTCCTTGAGCTTCCCGTTACTTTCTCATACTGAAAAATAGATTGCAAGAAATTTCACACAAAGGGAATTAACCACTCATCGGCGTAAAAAGCTTAGAAGCTGAGTTTCCGTAGCTGTTTTTACGTTTCTTAGGTAACCTTGATGTCTTTAAAAGCTAGCCTAATGTGATCCGACAACAGTTAAGCGGCGCCTATTTATGCCACTTAGCATCATTACTTCTGTTCGCAGATACTGCTCGTAGTAGCGCTAACTGTAATGGGCACCGCTAGTAGGATAAGCATTTGACAGCGGGAAATGTACACAAACATTTCCTGTTAAGCACAGTCATTCGCTCAGACTACTTTCAGATCTAAGTTTTCTGTAATTCATAGAAAATTGCCTACTAGCTGTTGACATTGTCCCTTCAATTCATAACTGAAAGTGTTTATCCAATACGTCATTTCATTACCGCTGTTTGTAGTGGTTTACTGGTTAAACAGCTGATAAACAATATTTTTTTTTGAAATTGCCGATGTGCGGCTATGTTTGATGTGTTTGTGCCAGAAAAAGGTTTGATGGAGATTTTGATTACTGAAATTTAAAACTAACATCTTTGATCGTTTGTGGGTCGTGTTTGTAAAAAAAAAAATTCTCCCTTTCCTGTACCTACCTGCTTTTTCCCTCTACAAATTTTAACTTTAAATTGTTTCAACGTTTTTGATAAATTATTCATCAGTTCCCTTGCCAACGTATTCCAATCCCTGACCCCCTTACCTACGAAAGAAAATCTTCCCAAACCCTTGTGCCTGAAATCGGCAGCCAGTTTGTGGTCATGGTCAGCTTTTCCCATCCATGGATTACTTTTAATTTTTATACCATTATCTTTCCACTCCTCATCACCAATATACGCCTCGTACATTCCCATGATATTCTTCACACTCCTCCTGTCTTCCAATGAATCCCACTTACCCGAATATTAGTTTTTAATCTTCATTTCTTGTTTCAAAAGTTTCCTTGAATATAGTACTTATTTTTCTAGGTGCAATGCAGGAACCAAATTTCAAATCTTCAAAATCAGCTCCACTGATCAAAAGTCGCATAAAGTTATCGATGACCTTGTATTTTTCGTATAACGAAGACCTGTATTTTTTCATTTCTAGGTCGAAGTAATTCTAATAAGCCATTGAAAGTTTCACTTTCATTCAGAGAAAGATGGCGTAGTCTTCGGGTTCTTTTACTTCTTTCTTCGAGAAAAATTTCGTGGCTCTCTAAGTTTAAAACAAAAAGCGAGAAACGCTTCATCTGTATCGGAAGCCATGACGTACGATGCCAACACCTAAAAAATCTAAACTGAAGGAAACTTCAATAAACCTTGTTAATATTTGAGGTTCTCGTTTGACAAACAACAACAACAAAAAATATTTTCAAGTTACGTTTGATCATTTACTTGTTACTGAAGGGGTTGTTGACTGGGAGTTAGAATGACGCTTGTTTGAATCTCAACCTGAGTTATGTGGGTCATTAAACATTTACTCGTGACAAAGTTGTGGATTGCTAAGCCAAAAAATGTTTCGAATTTCACATTAAATTTACTAGTTAGGATTAACAGACTAGATTAGGTGCACACGAAGTAAGCGGAATACCGTAAGGCAGTGGTCCGCAACCTTTTCCCACTCGCGGCACACCACAAGGGTATCCATAAATCTTGCGGCACACATCTTACCGGTCGGGCGGCAGTTTTATGTTTTATATTAAAGTAAATATTGTACACATACCTTCAATTGACACTTGTGCCTGCTTAACTGCACACAGGTGGCTGATCAATTGAGAAATTTCTTCATCGATGGATTTGAGGCTTTCCCCCTTGGATGTTTTAATCTCAGTCAACGTCGAGAAGCCAAATTCACATAAATATGTAGATAGAAACGACAATAACACATTTACTGCCATGTCTGAGATAGCCGGATATTCATTCCTTATTGTTTGCCAAAATGTATCTAAAGGAATTTCAAAGTTCTGCCAGCATTTAAATCTGCGAGTTCCTCTTGAATATTAATTGCAAGTCGTTCCGAATTTGCAACGAATGGATCAGGAACCCAGTTGAAATCTTCAACACATTCTCCAAAAAACTTTTTGAAACTCTGCCGCAAGGCTTCTAAAAGTTCTATAAACTAAGTCCATCACCATTTTATTACCGTCATCAAGTGACCATACAGTCTGGATCATCTCACAACACCCATTTTCAATCCTCTGTAACCACAAATGCAGCTTATTCTCAAATCCTTTAATCTTATCCATACTAATGAGAATATTTTCGTTCCCACCTTGCATTTTGATGTTCAGCTCATTCAAGTGTACGAAAATGTAGGAAAGATATACCAACTTACATACCCACTCACCATTTGCTTAATCAATCCGCGTACTTATATCTTTCAACAGTCAAGAAATGCCTGGACCTCTTCGCGTTAACACCTTTCCTCGTGACAGCCAGCGTACTTCTATATGTAGCAGGAATGTAGTGTGTTCTGAGCCCATTTCCTGACATAAAACGGAAAAAAGTAGCGAATTTAGTGGCTCCGATTTTATGAAGTTCAGGACTTTTACTACTTCGTCCAGCACATCTTTCAGAGAAGGTGGCAGAGACTTAGCAACAATGGCCTGGCGATGAATGAGACAATGCATCGCATCGTACGTTGTGATTTACTTCGAGTACTTCAGCTGCAAATCCTTTCACTGGGCCTGTCATACCAGCCGCTCCGTCTGTACAAACACTAAAGCAATCCTTCCATGTTAATTCATTAAGGAGAAAATATTCATCAGTCAAACGAAATATTTCTTCACCGGTAGTTTGCTCTGGAAGCTCTTTGCAAAAGAAGAAGTTACTTACAATTGTAACTCCATCGAAGCCTGCAGAAGTTGTGCGTGGCGGCTAATATCTGTGGACTTGTCGATCTGAAGTGAGAACTTCTGACTTGTTGTTTTTCTCCTTTGTATTGTCTTTAATATCACTAGACATATCGATAACTTGACGATTGATTGTGTCAGCAGAAAGAGGAATTTTTTAAATTTCACTAGCATATTCTAAACCCAGAACTATTCTCAGCATTTTACAAACAGGTTTTTTAACAGCGTTTCGATTATTGTATGCTGTTTCTTGGTCTCTACGGTTCGGCTGCCTTATAATTAGCTTCCTGTACTTCTTCCGAAACACGTACTGTAGCGGTCATGAACGTTCTTTGTTTTTTATTTATTTTCCAGCAACCGACGAAAATAATTGACATCTTTACTTGACAGAGAAGAATGTAACATTGACAAATGTCGTTTCAGTTTACTGGGAACCATGGCAGCGGTACTGAGTTTTTTCACGACAAACGATACACTCGGTAATTGAAGACGTTATTTCACCCCCCCCCCCTCCCCACACACACACACATACAAAAGAAAAACATAGGATAAGTAATTATCACTATCTTTCCGCTGCATCAACTTTTATTTCTTTGTTTCTGGCACAAGGCTTTCACTAGTTGCACTCATAGACGGAACACTCCGCACATAGTATTTGTCCATCTTGAAGAAATAAAATAGTCTGCTAATTCTAATAGAAAATATCAAGACCAATTACTAACACAGTTTTCGGAACACTTCAAAGCATAGCTATGATGTAACTAGAGTAATTGTAAGAAGCGGAATTTACACACTTCAAAGAAGTCACATATACCGTGTCGATTGTTTTTAAGGTGATGTCTAACAATGCGTCGGAGGAACGGTACAGAAACAAAGTATTGTTGGAGAAGTACCGACAACGTAATAAAATAATATAATGCATGGAAAGTCCTGCTAATCCAAGCAGTTTAGACTGAGGGAAAAGCAAATACACAGTACATGCGGTAAATATAATAGAACCTCAAAGCGCAGTTGTAGAATCGAGGAATAAAAAAATAATAATAATTAATAAACAAAACTAACAGCAACTGTGAGTAAATAAATAACATTTAATTTCTTAGAATACGATAAAACGTAACAATTCGCGCCACATCAATCTAAAATATAAATAATAAAACATTTGATAATTAATTCCTTATAATGGGTAAAATTTCGCGGCACACCTCTCACCTTCTCGCGGCACACCGGTTGCGGACCACTGCCGTAAGGGGACATCCATTAATTATGTGAGGTGAAATGGAGGGGGGGGGGGTAATCGGCGATATCTCACCTGACAAAGGAGAAGGAGGGGGGGTCAAGGGAATCTCACGTGAGATTTTTAAATGCTTGCAAGTCTGTAGAGATAAAAAAGGGTCTTTTTGGGTCCAAAAGCCGACCTTAGTGGAGGTATAACCGCCCTTGGAAGCATGAGACGTAAAAAAAAAATGTCTCAAAATGTTACGAGGTCGATTAGTAGGGGGGGGGGGAGAATTGTCTCCGTCCGATCAGATTTCACGAAGTCTCCCCAGAGGGGGAAAGGGGGGGGGTCCGGAATTCCGTAAAAACACCTCACGTCGTGAATAGACGCCCCCTAATTCGTGCGCGCGTTTGTGTGTGTGTGTGTGTGTTGATGATGACATTTATGTTCGCCAGAGTGGTTTGGGGAGCCATGTGAAACGAAAGTCTGGATAGCCTGAGCGGGAATAGAACTTGGTTCCTCCAGGACGTTGCCGCTCACCCAGCACGTTTTGTCATTTTCAGTTACACAAGCTGTTTAATTATCATGATGACGCAACAGCTCATGATATCGGTTTTGGTGGGTGATGTGAAACATAGAGCTGACTTTGTAGCAGTGTAGCTAAGCCGATGGAGGTAGTGCTGTTACCGATCGTTGCACTTTATCCCAAACGTTTTCAGTAGTATTGAGATCAGTGGAGCAAGGCTTGTGGACAATCGTCCATATACTACATTTTATCGAATTCTTTTATACTGTGCTTTGCTTTTTGCCGCAGGTGGCCACTATATACATCCAGAAAGAGAAGCGTGTTGTAGCAGACTAGCAGGTACTCAAAGAAGTTTTTCCGTTTTCGAAGCTAGTGATGTATCACTTGACATAGAAGTCGTTAAATGATTGAAATTTATAGTCCGATTTTTTTCAGTAACTGGTAGAATATAACTCCTTATAATCCGCTGGTATTCTATCTGGATATATGTTGTACGCCTTACCTCAAAAACAGTGAAATAATTTAAAGATTAAAAAAAAAAAAAAATTAAATGCGGAATTTACCCTGATGCAGATGCAGACACAGATCACAATCTGGTAATGATGAAAGGGTTACTAAAGTTCAAGAAGCTGGGTAAAAGAACTATTACTAGCAAATGACAAATAGAAAATTTGAAGGATGAAACTACTGTTAAGCTATACCAACAGAGAATGGAAAAAAAGGAGATGGTTGGAAACGTGGAGGGAAGATGAACTCGCATTAAGCAGGACCTGACGGAGGCTGCTGATGAAATGTTAGCGAAAAAAGAAATTGCACCAAGAAAGCAATGTATTACCAAGGAAATACTTGATATGATGGAAGAGAGAAGACTGCTAAAGGGATCAAGAGATGAAAAGCATCAGAAGAAATATAGATCGTTGACAAACGCTATTTACAAAGGAGCAAGAGTTGCAAGAGAAAATTACTACACTAGTATCTGCTCCGAAATAGAAAAAAAAAAGAAATTAAAAAAAAAATACGGAATGGCAATATGGAATCTGCATATAAAATAGCTAAAACTTTGAGAAAAATATAATCATTCCCTTACGCTAGGTGATAAACAATGTGAACAGTATCGAACAATGAGCTTAGTAGCTCATGCATCAAAAATTACCGCCCAATACCAATGTAGTACTACAACGAATAGAAAATCAAGTAGAAGAGTTTCTAACAGAAGACCAGTTCGGTTTCAGGAAGAGGAGAGGTACAAGGGAAGCAATTCTTAAACTGAGGCTGATATTAGGAAAGAGGATAGACAAAGGCAAAAAAACATATTTAGGTTTCATAGATACTGAAAAAGCATTTGATAATGTTAAATGAGTGAAGGTGTATGAGATCCTCATAAAAATAGGTATACAATACAGAAATAGGCGGCTAATATGGAATCTTTACAAAAAGGAAATGGCTGTAATAAAAATGGAAATAAACAAGAGGAAGCAGCAATACGTAAAGGAGTCTGACAAGGATGTGCCCTGTCTCCCTTTATTTTCAATGCCTATTTTGAAGAGTCACTGGATAAGATCAGAGACGAAATTAATGCTGGGAGAAAGATACAGGGAAAACTAATAAATATGATTCGATTCGCAGATGACAAAGAGGATCTTAAGAAAAATTTGGAAACAATGGGGAATGAGTACAATATGAAAATTAATAAAGAGAAGACGAAAGTCATGGTATGTGGTGAAGATAAAAGCTCAAAAATTAAAATTAATGGAGAAACATTGGAGGATGTGCAAGAATTCTGCTACCTAAGAAGCAAAATCACATAAGATGGAAGAATCAAGAATGAGATAAAATGCAGGATTGCACAAGCAAAAATATCGTTCAACTAAAAGAAACTAATTTTTACAACAAATAACATCAGCTGGACAACGAGGAAAAGACTATTAAAAGCTTATGACACGAGTATTGCCCTGTATGGATGTGAAACCTGGACAGTTGGTACAGAAGAGACAAGAATATTGATATCATTTGAGCAATGGATGTTTAAGATTAGCTGGAGGGACAAGATTACTAATGAGGAAATTTTTGAGAAGGCAGGAGAATATAACTCTATATGGAAGAGTATAAAAACGTGTAGGACAATATTAATTGGACATACACAGACGGAAAAAAAAATCCCAACACCAAGAAAAAATTATTGTAGAGTAATGAAATTTGGACAATGCATTTGTCAATTTAACATGTTTAATTGATTAAATTTTCAAGATCACAGGTTAATTTAAGCTCAAGAAAATGCATTTCAAATGTGAAATACTGTTAAATTAATAGCCGGTGTAACCTCCAGAATTTTGAATGCAAGCCTGCAAACGTGAATGCATTGTGTCATACAGGTTTCGAATGTCACTTTGTGGTATGGAGTTCCATGCTTGTTGTACTTGTGCTGTCAATACTGGGACGGTCAGTGCTGGCTGTGGATGATGCTGGAGTTGTCGTCCAATGATATCCCATACGTGTTCAATTGGAGACAGATCTGGTGATCTCGCAGGCCAAGGTAACATGTCGACACTCTGTAGAGCACGTTGCGAGACAACAGCGGTATGAGGGCGAGCGTTATCCTGTTGAAAAACTCCCCCTTGAATGCTGTTCATGAATGGCAGCACTACAGAAATTCGAGCTGCAGTTGGTACCACAGTGACACAACGAACTGTTAGAAATCGGTTACTTCAAGGACAGCTCCGAGCCAGGCGCCCTGTAGCGTGCATTCCACTGACTACAAGCCATCGCCGTTTGCGACTCCAGTGGTGTCAAGCCAGAGCTCATTGGAGGACGGAGTGGAGATCTGTTGTGTTTTCTGATGAAAGCAGGTTCTGCCTTGGTGCCAGTGATGGCCGAGTGTTGGTCAGAAGGAGGCCAGGGGAACGCCTGCAACCAAACTGTCTGCGGCCTAGACACACTGGACCTACACCTGGAGTCATGGTCTGGGGAGCAATTTCCTATGACAGCAGGAGCACTCTTGTGGTTATACCAAACACACTGACTGCAAATTTGTACGTCAGTCTGGTAATTCAACCTGTAGTGCTGCCATTCATGAACAGCATTCAAGGGGGAGTTTTTCAACAGGATAACGCTCGCCCTCATACCGCTGTTGTCTCGCAACGTGCTCTACAGAGTGTCGACATGTTACCTTGGCCTGCGAGATCACCAGATCTGTCTCCAATTGAACACGTATGGGATATCATTGGACGACAACTCCAGCATCATCCACAGCCAGCACTGACCGTCCCAGTATTGACAGCACAAGTACAACAAGCATGGAACTCCATACCACAAAGTGACATTCGAAACCTGTATGACACAATGCATTCACGTTTGCAGGCTTGCATTCAAAATTCTGGAGGTTACACCGGCTATTAATTTAACAGTATTTCACATTTGAAATGCATTTTCTTGAGCTTAAATTAACCTGTGATCTTGAAAATTTAATCAATTAAACATGTTAACTTGACAAATGCATTGTCCAAATTTCATTACTCTACAATAATTTTTTCTTGGTGTTGGGATTTTTTTTTCCGTCTGTGTATCTTAAGACATGAGAGCTTAGTAAAAACAATAATGGAGGGAATGGTAGTAGGAAAAGAGAGATCGAGCAAGCACGTTTAAAATACATCCAGCAGATAATGGAAGGTGTTTACTGCAGGAAACACGTAGATATGAAGAGGGCAGAAAGTAGAGCTGAAAGGAAGACCACCGCAGATCAGTCCCAGGATTGACTACCGTAGAAGAAGAAGCAGAAGTTGTATAGGGAAAATGCCACCGAGACTTGTGCTCCAACGCAATTAAATTACCAATATCCTACAGTCTTACATGATTCTTGCTGGCGTTGGTATGTGAATGCTATTAACCTGGAAAATAGCTGCTTAATACCGCTTCCCGTATTTCCCCCCCCCCCCTTATATTTTTAGTTTTCACACGATCTGAGTATATTTGTCTGTCAATCTCATCCTCACAACCCAGTAACTTAGAAATTTGTAGTTGCTCACTACTTCAGTTCCTACTAACTGTGACACGACTGTTAACAAAATTTCTAGTATTCATGGGGGTGAAAATAATTATAGGGGATTTAGTGAGGGCTCAAGATTTCCTTAAGATACTCTACATTGTTATTAAATTAAATTTAACAACCCGCCGATAGTCGGAAGTTGTGATTTATTTTTTACTCCACTAATTTTCCTTTCGCCGAAAAAAACATAAAAACACCATTTCCTCTATAATTTCCAGAATTCCTTCAAAATTTAAGGGAAAATTATACACATCTTACGGTTTTCTTTAAAAAAAAAATACACATAACTAGTGTTATAACAAATTTTATATTGCAGCAGATAATTTTCTCCTACCAAAATTCATATGCATCATTCGATGAAGGAATTTCATGAATCTGATATTAAATACGTAGTGAAAATACATTTAAAATTTTCCTAGACCCTCATTCTTTAAAAATGAAATTTTTGTGTGTTTGATTTATATATACCGCTTGAAATAAAGTTTTGCAAAACGTATAATAAACACAACTTAAAAATTCATTAAGTGATTTTTAAATATTTATTTTAATACATTTAGTTAAATAAGGAATCTGTGAACGAGAGTAACTCGCTATTAATGTTAGTTCATATTTCATGTTTATCCGCATTTATCTGGTTGGTTTTCAAATGCGGCTGACTGATGTACGATTACCAGGATGGGGCACACACTGTTGCGCTGTTGGGCGTAACATTTTTTTCTCACATACTTGCCCTTCTCGAGTTTCACTGGTCTTCCTGTGTTCACACGCCTCACATGTCAGCTTGAAATTGTTCTTCAGAGTTGTTTTATTTTTCCAATATACCTTTTCCTTATAGTTGCTCAGTCACTTCACAGCGATAATACAGTCTGTCATCGGGATGGTTTCCCTGTTTATTTTTTTTTTTTTTATAAAATCTCGAAACCGTATGCCCTCAGAATTGTAAAAAACAGTCACTTTACACGTTTGCTGCCTTCTTTGGGTAAGGATAAACCAGCATTCTTCCGCTATATTTACAGTTATATCGAATCTGGATTAAAGTGATAGCTACCGAGCGTGGTGGGTGAGCGTTATCACTATGGCCTCGAAATCCCCGCCCGGGCATCCAGATATAGGGTTTTCATGGTTTCCCCAAATCACTCCAGGCAAATTCCGGGACTCTTCCTTCAGAAGGTCATGGCTGAATTCTTTACCCCCAGTCCTTTCCTACCTCTAAAGGGGGCGTCCATTAATGTCGTGAGGTGTTTTTCCGGAATTCCGCCCCCCCTCCCCCCACCTCTGGTGAGATTTGGCGACATCTGGTTGGAGCCCCTCCCTCCCTCCTGCCCTAAAATGACGTGAGATTTTTGAAGGGACTCCTCCCCTGCCAATCGACCTCGTAGCTTTATGAGACCCTTTTTTTAAGCTCTTTTGCTTCCGGTGGTTGTTATACCCCCTAAAGTCAATTTCCGCGTAATTTGTACTTTTTTTTTTAAGCTCTACTGTCCTGCAAGAATTTCAAAACCTCGCGTGAGATTTCCGGCGACCCCCCCATTTCACCTCACGTAATTAATGGACGTCCACAAAGACCTCTGTCAACTAGGCGTAAAGCCAGAAGCAAAAAAAAAAAAATCTCGGGCTACATCCCAAATCTTTCGACAAAATCTACTGGCTTGACTTCAGAAAAGACTAAATCATAGGTTCCGTAACAGAGGATGACTCTCCCGGAGGGGGGCGCTGGGTTGCTTCGCCGCCCGTGTGGATGATACCGCTACGCCGTTGCACGTACTGTCTCTTTCACCACCTCTTGGAGTAGAAAACTCTTATCCTTACATAACATACTTATCTCCCTCTGAGTACTGAAAAGTAGGCATTTACATTTTTAATTAAATTATGGAGGAGTAGGTGACTCGCCTGGGACCGTTCGATTTGATGACATGGGGTGGGAAGAACTTTGATATTGACTGTGGGGAGGGGGAGTAATAAAAACTTCGGGAATCCCTAGTCCAGATTTTCCGTAGACATGTGAAGGCCTGACTGCTATTTTATCTGTTAAAACCGTCGGCACTCAATACGAAGGAAACTTATGTTTAAGTACTATCAGAATGCGAGCTGCTGTTATTGTTAATTCCTCAATCTGCCGAATTGTTTGTTAACCATGTGTCTGTCATCATCAGCTTGTGTACCCAGTCAACATTTTGCTGAGGGTTTGTTTCCAATGGTCTTACGCGTATAATCATATACAGCGTCGCTTCTCTCTTCAGTGCCGATATTTTTGTAATTGTTGTGGGCAGGGGCTGCCTCCCATAACGTATCTCTTGGAAAAATTTCTTTATAATAAAATTGAAGACAGCTTACTTTCTTCTCCATTTCAGTATAACACTCACGTCATCCGCTTTCAGCACATTTAAGACAGTAGGTTTGTTACAGCACATATTAATTTTGGACAGTTTTCTGCAAAGGACTATAGAATTTTATGAAGTTGTCTGAAAGTTGAACAGGTACTGGGTATTTAGTCCTAACGGCCGTATGGCTTGCCACTATTAGTATCTCTATTTTCTCAACATATTTCTCATATAAACACTTGCATTGTTGCTTTACATAGTGATACATCGATGTCCCCAACCGAGCTGGAACCGACTACGCTGGTTAAGTGGGATCATCTCTTTAGCACATAAGGTACCCGTGATGGCTATAGTCGTATGTGTTAGCTTATCTGTGTGATGATCTAGTTAGTAGCGGATTGCTGTGTGGGCAGATTAATTGTTTACCTTGCATGATTTATAATCGCCGCCTTCCACTATCTTATGCAAAGCACATATATTAATTTCAGGAAACAGAGGTGAAACCATTACTTCTGCTATTAATATTTGAAAAGATCCTAAAATATTGGTTTATTTGGTACTCATTACTGCTTACAGACTGAGGTAAATTTACCAATAATCTTAAACATCTGTCTATGCAAAATAAAGTTCCACGCAATACCTTGTCTTACAGGTGCAACATAGCAAACAAACAATTATCGTTAATTGAAGCTAAGAAATTGCAATACATGTACATTACAAAGAGTTACAAATTCCATATGCAACTGAAGCAAAAACTTTCTTATACATGACGAGAGCGATTCTTGTATGACAATGATAACAAGAAAACATCAGATTTAATTGGATTACATAGGGTGCCAGGGAGTTAATTTGTTCCCACAAACAATGGTTATTGAAAGTTTCCAAACATGGAAGTCAGTCTTTCAATTCAAACTGGATAAAGAAAACCAAAAAGCACTCGGCTTTTAGACACAACTAGCTCAGGAATTAATGTCCGGCGGCATAAGAACTCACACTCATCAGGCCGTTAAAGGGCTATCTCAATGATTCGTCTGAGTACACACTGTTTCGGGAGGTATAATCACCGTTTCTGTCTGGCTGCACGCAGTGTCGTAACAAGAGCGCTGTCGTCTCTCAACGGGGCACCATCCAGGTAATGCTAGGCACTTGTCACGTCAACCAACACAACATCGATCGGACTAGGCGCTCAGTCATCGAAGCCTCCAGAACGAAATCATCCGCCGTACTCTTAAGGTCCGCGCTCACTAGGGCGGGCCGCGTCGCGTCGCATCGCAGAAATGCGTCTGCAATCGCTTACATTGATTCTAATGGGGTAACGCACACCAGAGGCGGGTCGAGTCGGGGCGGGGCGGGCCGCGTCGCGTCGCACGGCCGGATCGCTTCCCCAGGCGTATTTTTCCGCCTGTGCGCCTCGATGCGCTCAGTCGCGACCTGGTTTGCGATAGGAGCACCATCAGCAGTGACTGACTTTTGTAACTTGTGTGTTCCAATTTCTGTGAATTAACTACATTACTTCAACAAAATTAGCTGCAAATTTGCACGCAGGATGGTGGATGAAAGAGGTTTATGATTTACAAGACGCAAAATATAATAACAAAAAAAAAAGGGAGGAAATAGGAAACTAGTTAAAACAACCAGGTATAATGTCATGTTTCGTATTTTTTGTTTATTTTACGTGTGTATTATAATTTTCTATCACTTATTTTGAATGCCGCTTCCAAAGCTTCGTGTTCCCAATTAACCTAATTGTTTAAAAATATTTTGTGGCTAGTATTACTTTATTTATCTTATTAGGTAACACCGACATTCTTCTTTCACAGATTTGAAACCTTCTACTTATAACACCAAAGCAGTTATCGATCACCCTCCATAGTTTATTGAGCCTGTAATTGAAAGTTCGTTTCTCTTCATTTCATTTTATCTGATATTCTGAAATAGGCTTCATCTCGAAAGAGGAAAAGCTTCATTTACTACTATTACATACTGCATTTTATCTCACTTGTCAACGTGAAAATTCAGTTTTCCTGCAGCCATTGACTCACCTAAATTGTGGCTAAATGTTTTGCCGTCTTAATTTTTTTCCCCAATCCTCCGGCGACCACAATACAACTGCAACTGCAAGGCCTATTAAAACCATGAAAAAGATTCATTTTTCTGCATTAAAAATAAAGAGAACCGCAATTCTGTAGAACTGTTGTAACATGTTTGCCATCTAATGTGCCTAAGAAATGCGGAAAATTCCTTTTTAAATTAAACCCATTGCCTTTACTGCTTAATTTTCTGCAATGAATATATAAAAATAAGAGCCCTTTGTCTGATGTGTCCATTTGCAGTGCAGAAGCGGCTGAATAATCGTCGAGAACCGAAGGCGGTGACAAAAGAAATGCGACTCGCTGCGTCCAGATGTGCGTTGCAGCATTTTCGCTCGATGCGATGCGATGCGGCCCGCCCTAGTGAGTGCGTACCTTTAACAGGCAGTTGCCAGCGCGATCGTTCTGGACGGAATGACCTCTTCTCGCCCCTCAGAGCTCGTCTCTCCTTCTCCTCGGCGAGTATCATGAAAAACACAAAATTTGTAATATTTCCAACCACGTGAGAAAATAAAAACATCGGATTGGCTTCGCAAAAGTATCCCCTCTCGCCGGCTAATACATTGTCTCTCATTTGCTAAGAGTCTTCGGGTTTTGTCGGGATTGCTCGGGAGGATATGTAGAAATAATTTTCCCACGACACCGAGCAAACGGCGAATCTACGGATCCCTTCCGCAAAATTCCCCAGAGTCCATCCTTTCTCACCAGTACCAGTGTCAGAGATAATCCCCGCATTGTCTCGACCTACCGGACACTTCCGGCTAAGTCAGAGTGTCGCTCACGCTAATACAACCCTTAGCTAGACGCGGATTTCTGTCTCCAACTCAAGAAAAGAATATCTATTTATTTCTTATGTTATTATATCAAACAATAATTAATTTACATTGTACGAGATGACCCATATAGTCATCTCGCTACAAGTTCTATTCCTTCTATTGTCTCTCGGGAGTGTCCACCTAACCGGGGATATATGTATAAGATTTCTGTCCCAAAAATATCAAACCTTCCTTCATATCTTCTCTCCTGTTAATTTTAGCCGCATATACCGGATATGAATGTCAACAGTAAAGTTTCTCGAACTCTCTAGATGGCGCAGTTGTAGCCGGGACGTCTTAATTAGCGTGCAACGTGCGTTTGTTTACAAAGTGTTTTGTACGTTCGTCGTATTTTGCAATTGTAAAAAACGACGGAAAGATCGGAAGAACGAATTTGGATTAAATTTTGTTTTAAACTGGAAAAGAGTTGTGCGGATACGAGGGCCGGATTTAAACTTGTTTTTAGTGTAGGCTGTTCATTTTGTGCCGCCGTTTTCTCCTTCATACTTATACTTATCACTAATTTGTATTACCTTTATTAGGTATCAAACGATTATATGTATATGCGAATGGATATAGATTAAGAGTGACTTCGTTACTTGAAAGTATTCAGATTTAGTCATAAATAGAAACAAAAAAATGTTTATTATGAAACAAGAATACAAACAAGAAAATAAAAAAATGTAATATAATTATAGTTTTATACGGGATTTTTGATTGGCGAACATAGAGGAACAACTTTCTCACTGACAGTTTTCCATACGACAAACTTCGTAACACACTTTTTATCGGCAAAGAACAGAAAACACGTTAAGACGTACGCTCTGATTTGTAATCAATTATTATTAAACGTTTATAATTTATATTAATTTCAATCAGAATAACGGTTTCGGCATAGTTCAATGCATGTTCCTTAAAAATTTCAAAGAATTTAATTCATTATTAGCTGAGAAATGACGAGTTAAGTTTAAAAAATTATTGACTTTTCAATGCTTTTTTAAATAAAATTAGGACTTTCGAGCGCTCGGGGACTTTCAACATCCAGATACTCAATTAATGAAATCTTAGATCATACTTAAGTATTTTTATTATAGAAATCATGAAATGTAAGTCTGTCAGCAGAAACTTACCTTTGTTTATAGAGTCTTCCTTCGGAAATATACAACGGGCTTCAGACTGCGTTGAACAACATAGAAAGTCAGGAAACTAATGAAGAAATAAATTAATAATTTAGCTGATAGTTCGCTGTCACCACTTACCTAAATGGAGATTGATAGTAAACGTATTTTTCTTTTCTATTAACTGTTCCAGTTTGTCACTTCACTACTAGATGTCACCACTTAAATGAAAATTTATAGTAGACGTTTTTCTGTTATGTTTAAAATCACACACAAATTTGACGGCTTACTAAAGCGGGCACACTACGAAATTTGCCGCCCTAAAACGCTGCCGCCCCTAGGCTGGAGCCTATACAGCCTGAAGGGAAATCCAGCACTGGCGGATACTATCGAAATGATCAAGACGGCATTTGAGGACGATTGTGTGAGCAGAACACAAATAAAAGTGGTATAAGCGGTTCAAAGATGGCCGCACATCTTCTGATAGCAACCCAAGCTCTGGGCGGCCCTCGACGACAAAAACACCGGATAATATCGAACGTGTGCGAAAACTAGTGCTTGGAAGATTTTAACTGAAAATTTGCAAATTGTTCGCGTCTTTGCGAAATTCATACCGAAGTTGCTAACGGTGAAGCAGAAAAATTTAGCCAATAATGATGAAAATCTCTGCTTAAAAGATTATGACGATGAAACGTGGGTTTATAGTGATGATTCCGAAACAAAACGACAATCTTCGCAGTGGAAGCTGTCATCTGACGGAAAATCGCGCCAAGTCTGAGGAATATCAAGTTGTCTCTGATTGTTTTTATCATTATTATGAGGCTGTTATGCACCACGAAAACAAAAAATATTATCTTGTAGTTATGAAAAGATCGCGTGACACAATTAGAAGAAAACGGCATCAGCTTTAGTCAAGTGGTGACTGGCTTCATCACGATAACGCGCCATCGCTTCCATCGAACCTTGTGCAGCAATACTTGACAAAGCACAAAGTCGTACTCTCTGAACAGCCCTGACGTAGCTCCCTGTGGCTTTTGGCTGTTCCCAAGATTAAATATGCTGCTCAAAGGATGACGCCGATTCGATCACAAAGAAACACTAGAAACTAATACGAACGCTCTGATACAAAAAAAAAGGTCCACGACTGCTTCCAAAAGTTAAAGGCCGTTGGGAGCGTATTCTTCAGTCAAATGGGGACTACTTCGAAGGATTCTACCAGCCCGATGACGCAGAATAATACCAAGGGGGAAATATGGAGGAGGGTCGTAGAAAGGATGTGGTACCAACAGTTCCAGTTAAACTTTGTCTTCTATCTTCCTGCCATATCCTTTTCTTTTTTACGGCTCTTCGACGATAAAGTTATTAGAGCCAAACTAAGATCGTTGACGAGGAAGACGAAAGAAATTGTTCGTGGAATTTGTGTTTGCCAAAATGATTTTGCAAATCGGAAATCTGGATAGTCGGAGCGGAAATCGAACCTGTTTCCTCCTGTACATTTATCGCTCACCTAGCACGCTTTGTTGTTTTCAGATACACAACTTGTTTAATTATCACGATGGTGCAACAGCTAGGTAACGATATCGTTTACGGTGGGTGGTGTAAAGAACAGAGGTGACTATGTTGCAATGTAGATAAGCCGATGGAGGAGATAGTGCTGTTAACTAACGATCGTTGCACCTTATCCCAAACGTTTTCAGTAGTGTTCAGTGGGATCAGTGGACCAGCGCTTGCGGACAGTCGTTCATATACGAAATTTTAGCGCGTTGTATGATGCTGCGCTTAATTTTTTTCCGTTTATACGATGGAATTGGCCATTTCCGCCTTCTAATGGTTGATACGTGAAGGAATGTACGTGTTTACTAAGTTTTTTTTGGTGCTGTATCGTCCCTACACCAATTCTAATGAGTACGACGGAGCAGCTGAGGGACTTCATCTTCACACTTCATCCCCTGCATCAAACTTTTGATGCGGGAGTGTGGATTGTTGATTCACGTTCATTTTTCACACTCAGTTTCTAGAACTGTGGTGCGTTCTGCAGGAAATGCGTCCTCGGCGCCAGTACTTCGATTTCAGTGATTCCTGGCGAATTGCTAGGGAAATCGCTTTGTTTTCGTGAGAGGAGGTTGGTTAGAAAATCGGGTCATTAGTTTGTATGTTGTATTCTGACACGTTTTTCCTCGCATTGGTTTTCAGTAAAATGCACACTTGCTGCTCTCTTCAGTTGATGATCCTGCTGACTCTCATCGGTTTTCTGGTTGTAGGAATTATCAAAAACTGACTTTCTGTTGAAAAGTTTTTTACGTGATGGACGGCTTACTATTGGTCTCGTAAATCGTGTCAGTGTAACATTTCTGAGAATGACTTATAGCTGTGTGAGCACTATAGTACCACGTTCAACCTCGTAATGATCATTTACCCAAGATCACTCATCCCCACGCACCAGTAAGTAACAGCGCTTGGCGTTTTTCTTTCGTGTCTTTATGGTGCACTCGGCTGTAAAGTCTAATGCAAAGAAACAAACGCTGACCGCATTTTAGAGATGGCATTTTCCTTTCCGAACGGTATTTTCTACATAGTTCGCAAGAATGAATGGTGTTGAGAATAACCAATCGAACTTTGCTGTGTTGCACACGCTTCGCTTATTGTTTATTTACGGTTACTTCTGTTTGGAGCGGTCCGGTGGCTCAGTGGTTAAGGGGGCATCCATAAATTACGTGAGGTGAAATAGGTGGGAGGGGGTCTGCGGAAATCTCACGTGAGGTTTTGTGAAAAATTTTTTGGACTGTGGAGCTAAAAAAAAAGTCTACAAATAGCGTGTATGTCGATTTTAGGGGAGTATTTCGTCCAAAAGTGGGGTTGTGACCGGATTTTGAAAGGTGAGACCTTAAAAAAAAAAGTCTCCAAAATTTTCGAGGGCAATTACTATGGGGGGGGGGGGGTTCTCACGGACTAGATCTCACCAGAGTGGAAAGGGGGGGGGTGTCCCGGAAATCCGGAAAGACACCTCACGTAATTTATGGATGTCCCCTAAGGGTCTGACTAGATCGAAAGTCCCTCGTTCGAAACCCTGTCTCGGCGGGGATTTTCATACGCTCTTAACTAGACCTTCCCTTCCGGCACAGCTTGTGCAATACGAAGGACGCTAGAACGATTCCGTGGTTCAGATTCCATGTTCTGCTGGAATACCGGGATAGGCGACTGCGATAGGGGCGGACTAAGCAGCCGGAAAGAAACACTATCACCAGGTCATCACGACCACACCAGTTTACTTAACCTCTGGGTGTTACTTTTGTTGTTGTTATTGTCGTTTCACAACGTTAGTATAGAGTGCTCCTGTGATCTACTGGGAAGAGAGAATCTTTCATTCAAACGGAATGACTCACTAATTTTTCGGGACCTTACATTTCGAATTTGGTGACAATATAAAACAAATTTACACACAAGCATTTTGAGCAGTTACTTTTCTGCACCAATATATTTATTTATGGTCCAGTCAAATAAGGATTAAACCTCGGAATGAAAGATAACAAGCTGAAAATTTGCATAACTTTTGTTTTGATATTTTATAAGTTGGCTCAAAAGTCTCATAGAATCTCGTGTACGCTAGTCAAGATATTCAAGGTCTAAGGTCACAAAAAACGCTTTTTTATAAATATCTCTCTTCCTTTACTCTAAATGCTATTTTGAGTTATTAGAAAAGTTGTAGAGTATAAAATTCTCTACAAATTTCGTAATAGACAATATTTCATAGATTTAACCCTTCTTGAGATAGAGCGTGGAGAGTGAGGAGCGCTTTGCTGTATGGACGATAGCGCTACTGCACGATACGTTAACTATAGAATCCAATAGACAGTACGATTTATAATGTTAATTATTTATTAATAATGTTGTAATTACGAAAACTGTAATTATTTACTAATTAATAAATTTTATTTATGGACATATATATTATTTATAAATCCTATATTAGTTTAATATTAACTTAATATTAACAATAAGATGTTCAAATGACATAGCTTAAATGCACTTTAATAAAAAAAAATTATTTGCCGACGGTTTATCGTAATTCTGTTACAATTCAAGTTAATATATAGAGAATTTTGTTGTTGTTACTCCTTATGCCAAGTATGCAGCTCAATATATTCCAAGTTCGTCGTCGTATTCCTCTTCTTGTCGCTCAACTTGAATTTCTAATTCGTTATCATCATCGTCATCCATTAAATTTGGTTCTAAAGCTTCAAGTATTTTAGGTACATATTTACTTTCTTCATCCAGATCATCTTGTTAGACTGCAGCGTTGAGGCATGCTTGTTCATTACATTCACCACAATGAGGATCATTGCAATTCTATACTTCTGCATCCGCAATTTTAACCACAGCCTTCATTGCAAATACTTCATTTCGCAACATCCACCCCCATTCCTTGGGTTCTAAATCATTCCCTAACCAAGTTTGGATCTGATAGTAGATATTATTGACGTGTTGTCGAGTTGCTGCACTTAGGTGGAAGAGTGGATAACTGGACTGGTTTGTTGAATCTGGCTGATTTAATAAATTGTGTATATCGAAAATCGTCTATGCTGAATTCTGATTCTGGAGCATTATACATTGCTGAAAAGACACGTACTCCATTTTCAAACAATGTTTCTAGAGGACAATTGTCTTGCTAAAAAACGTGAGCTGATTGATCCAAATCGGAATATTTCTCCAACATTTTAATAATTGTTTTCATTTTTAAAAATTGCGTATGTTGTCATATCCACTAAAGGCGTGCAAAAACATTTGTTTATTAGAACAAGGATATTTGTCAAAGCTTTTAGTCGAATATATTTGTGTTTCCACATTACCCTTACCGATTTTTTTTACAAAAGTTTTGTTGATGTGATTGAGTATTTCCTACTATAAGAACTAGTATATCGATATCTTTTCCTATGATGTAGATTGTAGACAGTGTAGATTCTTCAATGGCTGTTTCGAACATCAGCATCATCTCAGGCTTGTTTTGTAGCGATGTTAAGTTTTTGTAAGCATTTCAATAAAGTTATTCATTACATCGGTTCGATAAAAAAATTTCTTGGTTGATTGGCACAATCATTGTTTCATCCAAAAAACACTTTGAAAGACCTTGAAAGGCCTACAGTTCTTTTTACTTTAAAACTTGAATCGTAATAGATTTATGGTAGATTTAAGGCAAAAATATAATCAAAATGCACTTAAACTATTTCATTTAAATATCTTATTAATATTATTAAATAAATGTGTGATATTCATAAATAATATAATATCCATAAATACTGTTCTAAATCAATTCAACACCGGAAGTGATCACAGGCTGGTCCGAGCGAAACTTAGTATCTGCATAAAACAGGAAAGGCGAAAGCTAATAAAAGGAACCAATAAAACATCAGTAAATATAATCAATCTCACTGAAAAGAAAGACATTTTTCAACGCACACTATCGGAGAAACTAGCTACCACCGCCAATGGAAATTTAGCTTCAATTATTAACACATTAGCCATAGAAATTGCAGGAACTGTTAAAACCACCAAATTAAGTAAAATTAGCAATAATACAAAAACTCTCCTGAATAAACGGAGGAATATGAAAGTAAAACCTGAAAAAAACCTAATTGAATATGCTGAACTGTGCAAGACCATTAGAAAAGAAATAACAGCTGACATCAAGAAATATAACGAAAATCTGGTCAGATCAGTTATAGAGAACAAGAAAGGCTATAAGAAAGCAAAACAAAGATTAATGATAGGAAAGAAACAAATAATAGCTTTAGATGATGATAATGAGCGTATTACAGACAAAACGGCAGTATTGGTTCATATCAGGAACTTCTATCAGTCCTTATACAGCAAGCAAGATGAAAATCCTTTAATGACATCAAGCCCAGACTCACCAATTCCTGAAGTCCTCCCATATGAAGTTAGAAGGGCAGTGAACGAAATGAAAAAAGGATCAGCTAGTGGTTATGACGGCCTGTCTATTGACGTACTCCAATTGACTGGAGAAGAAACTTACAGACACCTAGCTAAGGTGTTTTCACAATGCCTCGAAGAGAGAAATATCCCATCCAGCTGGAACAAAGCAATGATTGTGTTGCTATACAAAAAGGGCAGTCGTTACAATATTAAAAACTACCGCCCCATCAGCCTTCTTCCTGTCATATACAAAGTGTTTACAAAGGTCATCAATAACCGCATCAGTTCCACCTTGGACACAGCGCAACCAATTGAACAGGCTGGTTTTAGGTCAGGATTCAGCACAGTAGATCACATCCAAGTCATCAACGAAGTAATAAGTCGAGCAAATGAATACCAGATGCCCCTCTGTTTGGCCTTTATCGATTTTGAAAAAGCTTTTGATTCAGTCCATCACTCTGCAATCATGCAAGCCCTTTTAGAACAAGGAGTGAATCCCGGCTATATTGACTTACTGTACAACATCTACACCACTTCCACTGCTTTTGTCAACATCGCTGAAGTCACCAAAGAGTTCCCAGTAGAAAGAGGGGTAAAACAAGGTGACTCTATATCCCCCAAGCTATTCACATCAGTCCTAGAGTTGGCAATGTCAAAAATCCAATGGCAAAACCGAGGTTTGAGAATAAATGGAAGAAATCTCAACAACTTAAGATTCGCTGATGATATAGTTTTACTCTCAAACAGTCTGGAAGAGCTCAAAGAACTGATAAATGAACTAGAGACAGCGTGCAGTGAAGTGGGCCTTAAAATAAATATATCAAAAAGCAAAATCATGCAAAACAAATGGGCAGAAAAAGATAAAGACAAGGCGGACATGAAAGATTCTGGTATTGAGTTCGTAGATCAGTACATCTATCTTGGCCAACTGATCAATATGAATGGTGACTCAAAGCCTGAGATCTACAGACGGATAAAGCTGGGCTGGAGAGCATATGGAAGAAATTCCATAGTTTTTAAATCGAACATGCCAATACATCTTAAAAAACAGGTATTTGAACAATGTGTATTACCGGTCCTCACATATGCTTGCCAGACTTGGACCCTAAATAGTCACACGAAGCAAAAACTGAGAACTGCCCAGCGAAGTATGGAAAGAGCAATGCTAGGGTTTACAAGAAGAGACAGGAAAAGGGCTGTGCACATCCGTTCAATAACTAAAGTAACAGACATCTTAAAAAGAGTCATGGCCCAAAAATGGCAATGGGCCGGTCATGTTGCTCGCAAAAGAGATGAAAGATGGACTACGGTAGTGCTGGACTGGATACCGAGAAACCTGAAAAGAGCAAGAGGAAGACCCCCGGATCGCTGGGATAAGGATATACGTCGAGTTACAGGCGTGAACTGGAAGAGGGCGGCTCAGGATCGATCGGCCTGGAAAGAACTACAGCAACACTATGTAGAATTAAATTCTAATATATAGCTCATTAGGCTTAAAGAGGCTACATCCTGAAAAAAGGATTGATATAGCTGCAATAATAATAATAATAAATAAATACATTTTATTAATTAGTAAATAATTAAACATTATTAATAAATAATTAACATTATAAATCATACAGTCTATTGGATACTACAGTTAACGTACTGTAGAAGTCCATGCGATTAAGCACTCCCCACTCTCCACGCTCTATCTCAAGAAGGGTTAAATCTTTGACGAAATTTGTAGAGAATTTTATGTTCTACAACTTTTCTAATAACTCAAAATAACATTTAGAGTAAAGGAAGCGAGATATATATATTTTTTTAAAGTTTTCTCCGACCTTTGACCTTGAATATTTTGACTAGCGTACACGAGATTCTATGAAACTTTTGAGCCAACTTAAAAATGTTAAAGCAAAGGTTTGTGCAAATTTTCAGCTTGTTATCTTTCATTCCGAGGTTTGCCCCCCCCCCTTTTTCGCCTTATTTGACTGGGTAATTACAGTATTGTGATATGGCCACACGACGTTGCTTGCTTTTCTCTGAGCGCATCAACCTTTGTGTGCTGTTCCGCGTTTACAGAGACTAGTTGGAGAATCCCCATTACGAAAGAAGTACACGTGGCAGGAGAAGTGCTCAAGACTTGTGTGTTACACACGGCTGCCCTCTTTGTATTATAGAAGTAGTTTGTAAGTCGGCGAGGGCAAAGACCATTTGGCTGCTTCTCAGAGAAAGGACAGGTTCACGTGTTGACGCCTCACCGCCTCCGTATCGTGAAACATATCGTCACTTCCTGTCGTGCGACTGCTGTCAGCAGTGCTGGCGCCTACTCAATACCTTCTGGCTCTCTGGAGACTTGTTTTGGTCGCTTTGAAAATGTCCTGAGAAACAGGCCGACAATTCGGTGTGCATGCAGTCAGATCTATACGCGAGAGATTAGGATGGAATGCGTTAACTGAAGTGGCATAAGGTCACTCTGCACTCTTCCCTCTCCACTGTACTTACCCCTTCATGCAAAGGGGAAAGATTGCCTGCTGTCAAATTTGACACTAGTTTACATACACACAGCAGTATGCTCGAAGGGGAAGGCAACGGGAAAATGAGGGAGGATGAGGTGAGAAGCGGACAAGGGAGACATGATCTTGAACCGAAAGCTATGGTTGAGCGATTTCGAGGTTTTGGTGGTGCGTAAGTCACTTTGCAGGGAGATTTTCCTCACATTTCCAGCCTTTATTTACCTTTTCGACTGTTAAAACGTTGAACCCTATACTGACGTAACCGCTGAAACATTGTATCAGCTCGCAGAGAGTAAGTATAAGGTTGTTAAATTTCAAAGTGTCTTTTGAAAAGTAATTATTTTATGTGACTTATATGTTTCCCCGGACGTTGGCAATAGCCATTACAAAAGCTTCTGTCTATTGACACACGAAGCAACTGCTGTGCCCTATAAATCTCTTTCGTTTAGATAAGATTTTTTTTTCCTGCATCCATCTGTATGTCGGCCATCGATTTTCCCATGCAGTTTCAGCTGTAGCTAGTGATATTTAGTTGCTAGTATGTGACTCATGTCCCTGCATTTTACGCCGTGTGTTCACAGCGAGAAGTCTCACTTCGTTTGTCTTGGATCGTCTGGCTCCACGATATCCGAAGCAATCGTCTACGAATTCACATTTATCTTACTTTTACATTCATACAGCCCTGAGTCTTTCTCCTTACCATTTAGTAAACCCAACAACAGCGCTTCGGCGCTTTGTTTTGACACTTGTCATTGCAAGTCATTCTTTTAAACTTTTCATAAATTGTTATAATTCAGCAACATATGTTTCATTCAGGAACTAGGTTTTTCGAAAACATGAACATTAAAAGTAATTGATAATTTGGAAGTCTTAGTCTTTCCTTTGCCGATGTAGGGATTGCTACTTGCTATCGCTACTTTCCACCACTATTTTGAAAGCTTTATTTGCTGTTTACCCTTGTAAGTTTACACAGATTTTCTCACTACATTGTGTTTTATTTCTTGTGCAAGTTCGTGATTTGACATTTCTCTTCGTAACTAATTTGGTAATAATACATTTTTCCTAAGTTTGTTGCACTTATATCTCGGTCATACCAGTCAAATAAAATTGTGTGCTACGGTATACCGTATCACCAACATTGGTGTTTGTAATTGAACATTATTTAAATTTCAACTCCAATCGTATTTCATGTAGGTTTTGAGTGATACCTTGTTCAAAAAACCGCAACTAATTATTTTCTTTTGAATGTTCTCTAAACCATGCCTTCCCCCCCCCCCCCCCCAAACTACTCCAGTCGAGTACTGGTATGGTTCATATACAGGCCATGGATGATTTTCTTTATGTTACAAGCTAACAGTTCTTTCACTACTGCAAAGAATGAACTGTAGTCACAAAAAGAGCCTTAAAAATTGTCACCGACCGTAATTTCGCTTCCAGCACATCTGTTAAAGGCGAAAGCTGACACTATGAAGTGCCGTCGGCTCGTATACAGAGCATATTATTATTATTTGATTGAGTGCATATGATTTACCTAAATGTTTCCTCCTGTGTGCTAACTAAGGAAGCTCCACGCTAAGATACTTTACTGTTTAGATTGTGTCTTAAGGTTATAGTTGGGAGTGTTGACCAATCCCAATATTCGCCTAGCTGATTAGACTAAATCCATACTCGAGGTGTCCGATACCTGAAACCACTCTGGTCATGTCACCCATGCGGTGCCACTTAAAATGCTCAGCCAAAGTGCCTGCTCTCGCTGCTGACGTTTGTAACACTTCTTTCTGTGGCCTTTGCAAGTTCCTCATTGAAATTGCGGAGTCGGGTGTAACTGTCCCAATGCCTCTGCGTACTTGTTTCCATTCAATGTGCTATTCGATGTAGTTTAGGGCAGTCTGTGCGGGCTGTTAACATACAGCTTAGTATTGCTCAACAGTATTGTTGGGCGTACACGGTATCACTTCAGATCGGTCATCCCATGTAACGGGCAGCCCAAATTGATCAGTCTTACTTACATAAAAGAGGAATCTTTTATTCAGGATGTTGTATGGCCGTAATCGCATCCATCTAGCTATTCTTTGGATATTTCGCAGATATTTTAATCGACATGAGTCTGTATATACGCCTGTTGAGATGTTGTCAGGAAAAAGTCCAGTTTTATCAGTATGATTATATACTCTTTTTTTTTTTTACTTTGTCAGCAACGCAGAATGAGTAAACAATACTATTAAGTTACTTTTTAATAATCTTATATATAAAAATCAATGTTTGTTTGTTCGTCTTCTATGCATTCCTATACCATTTATCAGATTGCAATGAAACTTTGGAGAGTTTTCGAATGTGCGTCTGAGAAGGTTCATGTGAAAAAAAATTTCCAAAATGTCACCCCCTATTCCCCATAACACCCCATAATTTAGGCAAAACCACATTTTTTATCCGATTTAGATAGGAATTTGTACACTCATACTATAAAACAAACAGAAAAATACTGCCAACATATGGTTTCCGAATATTCATCCCCTCTCCCCCTTTCCACCCCATTACGTTTTTACCCCATAATTTAGGCAATCCACATTTTTTATCCGATTTAGATAAGAATTTGTACACTTATACTTTAAAACAAACAGAAAAATACTGCCTACGTTTGGTTTCCGAATATTCATCCCCTCTCCCCATTTCCAACCCCATTACGTTTTTACCCCATAATTTAGGCAATACCACATTTTTTATCCGATTTAGATAAGAATTTGTACACTTACACTTTAAAACAAACAGAAAAATACTGTCTACGTATGGTTTCCGAATATTCATCCCCTCTCCCCCTTTCCAACCCCATTACGTTTTTACCCCATAATTTAGGCAAACCACATTTTTTATCTGATTTAGATAAGAATTTGTATAGTTACTGTTTAAAACAAACAGAAAAATACTGCCTATGTATGGTTTCCGAATATTCATTCCATCCCCCCCTTTCCAACCCCATTACGTTTTTACCCCATAATTTAGGCAAACCACATTTTTTATACGATTTAGATTAAAATTTGTACACTTATACTTTAAAACAAACAGAAAAAAGTGCTTACGTATGGTTTCCGAATATTCATCCCCTCTCCCCCTTCCAACCCCATTACGTTTTCACCCCATGAATTTATGCAAACCACATTTTTTATCCGATTTAGATAAGAATTTGTACACTTATAGTTTAAAAAAGAGAGAGAAATACTGTAAACATTAATGTCACAAAAACCCAATCCCTCTCATCTCTTTCCACCACCTTAATTACCCCCTCTTCCGCATAACACCCCATAATTTAAACAAACCCGCAAACCGTTCGTCCGATTACGGCGAAGCTATGGTGAATTGTCGAGGTGATGTCGAAAATGGTTCCTGTCAAAAAAATTAAAAAAATCCACCCCTCCTCCCCATAATTTAGACAAAACCACATATTTCATATGATTTCAATGGGAATTTGCACACTTATACTTTGAAACAAACAGAAAAATACTGCATGCATATGTTTTCCAAAGCGCATCCCCTCTCACCCTTTCCAACTGAAAATGAATGAAACAGCAGTTTAAAATTTAATCTTATATATATATAAAAATAGACGTGTTTTTTCCTATATTTCACTTTTCAGCCACCACTACCTAGCACAGATCACTGATGTTTGTGGGAGGAAGTAGCATGGAGTTTCCTGTCGTGCACAACGTTGGCCGAATGCCGATAGCAGTGGGAATGTGGGAGATATACTGATTAAAGTTGGTCAGTGCAGGGCGTTTTCATATTTCGACCAAAATTCGTATCTCCGTATACTTCTCTCTCCTGCCACAACTACATAACATAGACCTTTGGTGATTGTGTGTGGTAGTAGAATCGACTTTCCTGTCGTGCACTATGGTTGTTAGATGTCGGTAGCTATGGGGGTGTGGGAGATATGGGGGTTGAAAGTGGTCGACCTGTGGCAATTTCATACTTCTGCCAAAGACAA
The DNA here is from genome assembly GCA_031002005.1 of Vandiemenella viatica. Classification (NCBI taxonomy): domain Eukaryota; kingdom Metazoa; phylum Arthropoda; class Insecta; order Orthoptera; family Morabidae; genus Vandiemenella; species Vandiemenella viatica. Next base: position 209,653,952 of record JARYHS010008074.1, on the reverse strand, counting down.
AAGTGTCATGGTGTATCACTTTTCAGCGAAAACTATAGATCACAGATAACTGGCGCTTGTTTGTAGTAGTAGCACAGAGTCACCTTTCGATCACAACAGCGGCCGAATTTCAGAAACTGTGGTACTGTGGTAGATATGGTGGTTGTAAGTGGCCGACCAAGGATATTTTCGTATTTCGACTGTCTCCGCATATGTCACTTTTCTGCCACAACTACATAGCATAGAGCATTGGTGTTTGTGTTTGGTAGTAGAATCGTATCTCATGTAGTGCACTATGGTTGTTAGATGTCGGTAGCTAAGGGGGTGTGGGAGAAATGGGGGTTGAAAGTGGTCGACCTGAGGCAATTTCATACTTCTGCCAAAGACAAAAGTGTCATGGTGTATCACTTTTCAGCGAAAACTATAGATCACAGATAACTGGCGTTTGTGTTTAGTAGTAGCACAGAGTCACCTTTCGATCACAACAGCGGCCGAATTTCAGAAACTGTGGTACTGTGGTAGATATGGTGGTTGTAAGTGGCCGACCAAGGATATTTTCGTATTTCGACTGTCTCCGCATATGTCACTTTTCTGCCACAACTACATAGCATAGAGCATTGGTGTTTGTGTTTGGTAGTAGAATCGTATCTCATGTAGTGCACTATGGTTGTTAGATGTCGGTAGCTAAGGGGGTGTGGGAGAAATGGGGGTTGAAAGTGGTCGACCTGAGGCAATTTCATACTTCTGCCAAAGACAAAAGTGTCATGGTGTATCACTTTTCAGCGAAAACTACAGATCACAGATAACTGGCGCTTGTGTGTAGTAGTAGCACAGAGTCACCTTTCGATCACAACCGCGGCCGAATTTCAGAAACTGTGGTACTGTGGTAGATATGGTGGTTGTAAGTGGCCGACCAAGGATATTTTCGTATTTCGACTGTCTCCGCATATGTCACTTTTCTGCCACAACTACATAGCATAGAGCATTGGTGTTTGTGTTTGGTAGTAGAATCGTATCTCATGTAGTGCACTATGGTTGTTAGATGTCGGTAGCTAAGGGGGTGTGGGAGATATCGGGGTTGAAAGTGGTCGACCTGTGGCAATTTCATACTTCTGCCAAAGACAAAAGTGTCATGGTGTATCACTTTTCAGCGAAAACTATAGATCACAGATAACTGGCGTTTGTGTGTAGTAGTAGCACAGAGTCGCCTTTCGATCACAACAGCGGCCGAATTTCAGAAACTGTGGTACTGTGGTAGATATGGTGGTTGTAAGTGGCCGACCAAGGATATTTTCGTATTTCGACTGTCTCCGCATATGTCACTTTTCTGCCACAACTACATAGCATAGAGCATTGGTGTTTGTGTTTGGTAGTAGAATCGTATCTCATGTAGTGCACTATGGTTGTTAGATGTCGGTAGCTAAGGGGGTGTGGGAGAAATGGGGGTTGAAAGTGGTCGACCTGAGGCAATTTCATACTTCTGCCAAAGACAAAAGTGTCATGGTGTATCACTTTTCAGCGAAAACTATAGATCACAGATAACTGGCGTTTGTGTTTAGTAGTAGCACAGAGTCACCTTTCGATCACAACAGCGGCCGAATTTCAGAAACTGTGGTACTGTGGTAGATATGGTGGTTGTAAGTGGCCGACCAAGGATATTTTCGTATTTCGACTGTCTCCGCATATGTCACTTTTCTGCCACAACTACATAGCATAGAGCATTGGTGTTTGTGTTTGGTAGTAGAATCGTATCTCATGTAGTGCACTATGGTTGTTAGATGTCGGTAGCTAAGGGGGTGTGGGAGAAATGGGGGTTGAAAGTGGTCGACCTGAGGCAATTTCATACTTCTGCCAAAGACAAAAGTGTCATGGTGTATCACTTTTCAGCGAAAACTATAGATCACAGATAACTGGCGCTTGTGTGTAGTAGTAGCACAGAGTCACCTTTCGATCACAACAGCGGCCGAATTTCAGAAACTGTGGTACTGTGGTAGATATGGTGGTTGTAAGTGGCCGACCAAGGATATTTTCGTATTTCGACTGTCTCCGCATATGTCACTTTTCTGCCACAACTACATAGCATAGAGCATTGGTGTTTGTGTTTGGTAGTAGAATCGTATCTCTTGTAGTGCACTATGGTTGTTAGATGTCGGTAGCTAAGGGGGTGTGGGAGAAATGGGGGTTGAAAGTGGTCGACCTGAGGCAATTTCATACTTCTGCCAAAGACAAAAGTGTCATGGTGTATCACTTTTCAGCGAAAACTATAGATCACAGATAACTGGCGTTTGTGTGTAGTAGTAGCACAGAGTCACCTTTCGATCACAACAGCGGCCGAAATTCAGAAACTGTGGTACTGTGGTAGATATGGTGGTTGTAAGTGGCCGACCAAGGATATTTTCGTATTTCGACTGTATCCGCATATGTCACTTTTCTGCCACAACTACATAGCATAGAGCATTGGTGTTTGTGTTTGGTAGTAGAATCGTATCTCATGTAGTGCACTATGGTTGTTAGATGTCGGTAGCTATGCGGGTGTGGGAGAAATGGGGGTTGAAAGTGGTCGACCTGAGGCAATTTCATACTTCTGCCAAAGACAAAAGTGTCATGGTGTATCACTTTTCAGCGAAAACTATAGATCACAGATAACTGGCGTTTGTGTTTAGTAGTAGCACAGAGTCACCTTTCGATCACAACAGCGGCCGAATTTCAGAAACTGTGGTACTGTGGTAGATATGGTGGTTGTAAGTGGCGGACCAAGGATATTTTCGTATTTCGACTGTCTCCGCATATGTCACTTTTCTGCCACAACTACATAGCATAGAGCATTGGTGTTTGTGTTTGGTAGTAGAATCGTATCTCATGTAGTGCACTATGGTTGTTAGATGTCGGTAGCTTTGGGGGTGTGGGAGATATGGGGGTTGAAAGTGGTCGACCTGTGGCAATTTCATACTTCTGCCAAAGACAAAAGTGTCATGGTGTATCACTTTCAGCGAAAACTATAGATCACAGATAACTGGCGTTTGTGTGTAGTAGTAGCACAGAGTCACCTTTCGATCACAACAGCGGCCGAATTTCAGAAACTGTGGTTGTGTGGGAGATATGGTGGTTGTAAGTGGCCGACCAAGGTTATTTTCGTATTTCGACGAAAGGCATGTGTCTCCGCAGATTTCACTTTTCTGACACGACTATATAGCATAGAGCATTGGTGTTTATGTGTGGTAGTAGAATCGTGTCTGTTGTCGTGCACTATGGTTGTTAGATTTCTGTAGCTATGGGGGTGTGGAAGATATGGGTGATGAAAATGGTCGACCTGCGGCAATTTCATATTTCTGCCAAAGAAGCATGTGTCACGGTGTGTCACTTTGAAGTGAAAACTATCAATCGCAGATCACTGGCGTTTGTGTGTGGTAGTAACACAGAGTCTCCCATCGATCACAACTTTTGCCGAAATTCGGTAACTGTGGTAGTGTGTGAGATATGGTGTTTGAAATTGGTCGATCATGAATATTTTCGTATTTCATCGAAAGACTTGTGGGTATCCGTAAATTTTACTTTGCTGCCGGAACTAGCGCAGAAGACTGGTATTTGTGTGTGGCAATAGTATCGAGTCTCCCATCGTGCACTATGGTGGTTAGATGTCTATAGCTGTCAATATGAATTCTTTACAATCACGAACGAAGTCGTGGGTACCAGCTAGTTGTAAATATTTTTTCATTTAATCTATGTGCCTACTCAAGTCCAGCAATAGTGAAGCATTGCCGGGTCAGCTAGTACTTAGATAAAATGTATCCAGTGTTTGGCAACGTCAATAAAGCAGATTCTGGCCACAGCCAGGCACAAGTCTTAATGGATGCAAATATCGTTTTAACACATGCATATTTGTCTTACGTTCTCCACATTCACGTAAGTTAAGTCCCTCTTACACGAAGTCAGCTTCTTGACATTGCCCTTGGATCTTCCAATGCTTGATCGTTACCTGTTTAATTATTTCCAAGTAATCCAGGTTTCTTCATGGTCAGGGGTTTGGTTTATTTTAAAGTTTTGTCTGTTCCAGATGATAAGGTGTCTAAAAGTCCACGGTTAGGTTCTGGAATTCTTGCACCTTCTCCCCTGTGGGCGAGCGGTAACGTTCGGCATTGGCTTTCGCAAGGACGCAGCTATAATCCCCGACCGCCCATTCAGATTTCTCCAGTAGAAAGCCGGGATGGTTCCTTCGAGACAATGACAGAATTCCTTCCCGTTCATTGTCCCCAGTCCTCTCCTGCCTCTAATAACGTCGACATGTAAAACACTGAGGCAGACAGGTTTTTTGGGGGGTGAATTCTTATTACCTATATTACAATTGTTCTGTACCCAAGTTTGGAATGGGTTGGAACAGTGATTCCCAATTAGCGGTACGTGTACTTCCAGGGGTACTCGCGGTAATATCTTGACTAAAGTGATAATTAAAAAACAATTACGCAAACATTATCGACAAATGTGTTTTTTGGACATCTGTTAATTGTTTTTAATGTGTATTAGATGAAATTCAATAAATCGCGGAAAAAAGTTTCAGGTTTTAATTATCATCTCAGCTATATGGGGTACGCGAGGTTGAACTCTTTCTTGAAATAGTACTCTGGAAAAACTAATTGGAAACCACTGAACTAGACAGTTGAAATGTCGGTAGAAAATAACTTAATGGATATTTCGAGCAGTTCATTATTATTATTATTAATAATTAATAATAATAAATTTTTACGTTTTCTCTTCCTGATGTGGATTAACAATGAACTGAAGTGAAGCTGAATGGATAAAACGAAACAATATGCGACATCAACATTCTACTTCGTTACCTTTTCATAGAATTTACCTTTCATCTTGGCATAAAAAATGAACTATCTGTTCTAATAATCTTACGCAATACTTTATTATGAGAAGATTGTTATCTAATATAATCTTAAATGTAAAATATGAAACTTGTGAACAATCAAATCTATACAATTACCAGCGTTGTCTCTAGAAATAAACAAACATTAATAACTGCTATTCCGCCTACCGTTATGAAAATCGGTGAAGTGCTTTGTAGATTTTCGCAATACATTTCACATTTCTGCTGAGACGTCAGAAAAGTATTGCTGCAAATCATGGGCAGAGAGAGTAAAAGATGATTCGCGGAATGTTTTAAACAGTACTACCAAGTTTTGGTATGAAAAAATTTTCTGCTATGGTATATTATCTCTGGCGAAAATTTAGTATTTTTTTTTTTAAAAAAACTTTTGTTTCATGTAGAATGCATTTATATTTGAACACTTCAGTTTGATTCTTAAGAATGGACAAAACAGAATACAGGAAATACAATATAATTAATAAAAGTCCTTTGCCCTAGGGGCTGAAATCTAACCAGCGATCATTATAACACAATTGCTAATTGCAGACGGAAATTTCAGAAAATCTCCTTAAAGCTTGGCTGTGGAAAAAACTTGTTACATCCAGGTTCCTGAAATGTAATAATATAACAATACTTGAAATGTTACGGAAGCAGCGACAGTTAGCGGGCTGCTACTTTGTTTTCGTACTGTTACGCTTGTTTAGCACGTCCATAATGGATTAGATGTAATTTGTTATCTCTGTAATAACGACATTGATCGCTGGTAATTTGTGGTGCCCTTCTAAGTGAAACGTGATACGCCTGCCAGGTTAAATGACGCCTGACGTCACTGGGCACTGAAAGTAATTGGTTTGATGCGCAAACAGCCAAGTGTGTCACGCTGCTGTGGCTTTGAGGAAACCGATCACTAAACAAGAATTCGACCTAAGCTGATCTTGTATTTTGCCTGTGTTATCAGGCAAATTACAAGAGTGTCGTAATCTCCAGCATCAAATTTAATTTCAGATATGATACCGAATGACATGGAAATCTCCATTGTGGTACTTAATTTTTGCCTCTTCCGTATTAAGCATTAAGTACAAATTGTTGGTATTAGACTTAGCATTGAAATATTTACCTTCAAATAACTGCTGAATTCCCGAAGAAAAGAATCTTGCCGTCGGAATAAAGTGAACTAATTTATGGAAGAATTTTAAATACGTTTGAACGGGAGATACATCATGTTTCGTTAGCAATTATTAAATCTGATACAATATTCCGTCAGTTGCAATATATCGAAAACCCCAAAATGAACATATTCGAACCCTTATAACATAATGAAAATAATTCGTCGCTGATACCTCGATGAGAGGTGAAACGTGTACGGCATTAAAACAAACGCAAACAATATTGCATTGGCGTTGTGTATTAACAATTAACTATGCAACTGTGGTAAAATGGCCTGCAATAACATTGCATCAGAAAATAAAGGGGTACGAACTGCTACGGAGCACATTCCATATTACCATGTTTTTCTACTCGCCTACCTTCGTATTTCTCAAATTTTTCTTAAATTATTTCACTGTGTCAGGTAAATTGTTTCAAATTTCCCTTGATAACTTATTAGTCCTTGGCTCCCTTACTAACAAAAGAATTTCCCTCTTATTCCTGAAATCGAGCGCTAGCTTGCGGTCATGGTCAACTTCCTTCTGGCGATATGTGCGTTGCTCTTCTACCTAAATCCCTCAGGATAATCAAACTGAAGTCTGCACTTGTTGAAAGTTGTTTCGGTTCTCACCAGAGCGGTTTTCCTCACATCGTATATCAGAAAAACTAGGTTGCCTTCATGACTTTGCAATTCGTTGGCTTAGATGAAGAGGTTGTCTACGCGTCAAACTGCGTTACAAAAGTGGCCATTCAGCCCGCTGTGACCTTGATCATAACATGCCATGGCTACACGTACTGGCTAATATACCCCCACTACATCTGCGAAGAGATCAAGCAGCTGCAAGTTTATGGAAAGATTGCTCTCAGCACCTGCCGGTTTACTACTGCTTAAAGCACAAAGTTCGAGTTGGGAATCCAAAAAATGATTTGAGCAGATAACGCCATTAGTGTAACAGAGCAATCTTACTAATGAAATGTGGAAAAAGTATCTAGTTTTCCAATCGAGGCCAGTGTAGCCAATGTAGCCAATGTTTTCCAGAAAATCTACTGCCTAATGCTACGTGGTGCTGACTGAACAGGGTTCGAACATGCCCTTGACTGTGTTCCACAAGTAGAATATACTACACTCTCTAAATTGACTGCTGAGGCTCACAGCACACCACCATCCCAGTTCGCCAAACCACCGATATGAACTTGAGCGAATTAATCATGTATTTCATTTCAGCGCCAGTGTTAGATGAGTTTTACTTGTCAAACTGTATGTTTTACTTCAGCACACTTGATATTTGTAAATTTTACATTAAATATTTATACCAGTTTTTCCATTATGATAGATTGTATGATTGTTGCAGTTCAGAAGAGACCTATGGTAGCTATATACTCGGAATATAACATATCACTCGCCCGTCCGGCGAGATTTTTTCAGTAATTCGATGATATGGTGGGACAACTGGTTCGGTTGTGGCAGCACGGACCGCCATGTAGTGGCAGTTATGGAGCGTCCATAAACTACGTGGCTGGGGGGGAGGGAAGGAGTTGGCTGGAAAGCTATGCTAAGCTACGTGGGGGGATGTTTCGACCCAGGCCATGTAGCTTTTCATTCGTATTATTTGTCACAGTTAAATTGAGGTACAGAACAGGCAGCAGCATGAGAATATTTATTTCCGTCATTTAATTATCTCCGTCTCACCTTTACTTTGCAGCGTCACAGAGAAATCAGTATTATGTGATATGAACCGAGGAGTCGTCATCAAGGGTTCTCTGCTATACAGCAGGTCCACGCACATTGACAGCCCTCCACGCCTCCCTCTTGCTCCGCCATTCTCTTACTTTCTATATATCTCCCGTTTATCATTATATCATCCATCATTTTCATCCTTCGCCGACCTCTTCTTTTCTCTCCGTTTACAGTCCCCTCCAGAGCAGTCTTAAGCAAACATTCGTTCCTCAGCACATGCCCAATCCAGTTCTTTTTTCTGTTTCTTATTGTTTTTATGAGTGACCTTTCCTCTCCTATTCGTTCCAGCACATCCTCATTCCTTACTTTGTCCTTCCAACTCATTTTCTCCATCTTCCTCCATACCCACATTTCAAAAGCTTCCACCCTCTTTAGATCTTCTTTGCGTAGCGTCCATGTTTCTGCTCCATACAGTCCTTCGCTCCATACAAAACATTTAGCTGATTTTTTTCCTCAGGGTTTTGTCCAGCCTTCCGCATAATAAATTTTTCTTTCTATTGAAAGCTTCCTTTACCATTGCTATTCTAGTTTTTACCTCCTTCTTGCAGCTCATATCACCACTCACAATACTCCCGAGATATTTGAAGGACTCGTTCAATTATTTCTCCTTGCAGCGTTAACCGAGGAGTAGTAATTTATTAGTAATAGAAATTTAGTAGATGGTTGTCTCCGATTTCAGAGAAATGGCAAAAGTTGCTTGGTGAACGAGCGAGTTAATGAGGCAATTGCTGCATCATTCAACCCAATTGTTCATGTTTTAGAAAGTACATTCATTATGAAAATCATTTTCAGTTTGGGAAATATCTTATGGCTTGTACCGGTGCATGAGAGAAACTTATAATAAAAGATTATTGGTGAGGAAATTCATCCCAGTGTGTAGAGATTAGTGTTGTAAAAAAAAAAACAGTTTTTTTTCTTACATGAAAAAAAAAACATGAAAAATAACTGAAAAAAACAAGTCTTTTTCTGAGACATGATTTTTTTTCATAATTACTACATTTCAAATTTTTAAGGCATTTATCGTTTAATATGACTTTTAAAGTTTACACTAAGTACTTATCTTACTTTTAAATGTACTATATTTTTCTGGTTCAGTAGAAAAAAAATTACAAAAATATTGGTAACGTTGACTGAAGTTTTCTTTTACGATTGGGGACTTCCCGATAAATAGGGTTACCAGATGTCCTCTTTTACCCGGACATGTCCTCTTTTTTGGACCGTAAAAATGGTCCGGGCAGGTTTTGAGAAAAATCAAGGAATGTCCTCTTTTTTTTAGTTCCGTTTTACTACTGCCTGAACTTGAAAGTGTGGGAATAAAACTCTCCCATCTGTCAAAATGGTAAACCCTAAAGAATTTAACCTTTATGCCAACAATGTGATATTTTATCTACACTTTTCCTTTTTCTGTCTCGGCACTGTGTCAAGATATAGTTACGATTTCTGAGCAATAGGTGGCGAGGCAATTATCGTGAAATACGAGCTGCGGGGCGGCCGATGAAGAACATTATGTACGCATCAACAAAGTACTTCGGTAGTCAGCTCGGCTTCTAGAATCATTGTTTTCAACTGATTTACTGTTAGTTGCGTTTTGGTTGTTGTGAAGTGAAGCAGTTTTACTGTTCAAGTGAAATCATGCCAAAACGCAAATGTGTCTTCAGTGACGAATTACAAAAACGATTTCCTGACTTCAGACCGGGAAGAATTAGCTCAGAGGCAGAATGTCTTATCTGCCCATCAGGAACATTTGTTTCAGTTGCTAATAAAGGTAAGATTTATAACTATGGGACCGATTTTACGTAAATATCGTATGACACTGGAAATTTGCGTGTAATAGCTCAGATTTTCTTACACGGAAGAACGTATAACACGCACAATTATTAATTTGCAGGGGGGCTAGACCTAGAAGCTCAAATTAACACTGAAAAACACAAAACGCCGATACGTACTGCAGCATCTTCATCCAAAGTTGACGATTTTTTTGCAAAAAAGGATTCCAAAATTAATGATCTGGTCCATGCAGCTGAAGGCACCCTATCTTTTCACACAGTCAAGCATCATCAAAGTTTTAAATCAATGGACTGTACTGGAAAACTGCAGAAAGTGTTATTTACAGACTCAAATATAGCGAAACAAATGTCATGTGCTCGCACTAAAACAGAAGCCATTATTAATTCTGTATTGTCACCTCATTCTGTTAATGCTTCTATTGACGCGTTGGAGTGTATTTCATGTTTTGGTGGCTTTGGAGTGTATTTCATGTTTTGGTGTTGCAACAGACGGCAGTAACCCAGGGGCGTAGCTACTATGGGGCTAGGCGGTGCAGTGCACCGGGGCCCTCACGCTCAGGGGGCCCCCAAGCATACCTGAAGAAGCCCCTAAGTACAGTTTAGAGGGCCCACAGGAGCCCCTCACTAAGGGCCCTCGCTGTTCTCAGGGGGGCCCCAACCACTGCTCAGGGGCCCCTTAAGAACAATTCAAGGGCCCTAATCCTCAGTTCAGGGGGCCCCTACCAGCACACAAAGCAAAAAATAAGGTCGCCCGTCTGGCCTCAGGGCCCAAAATAAATTTTTTGCACCAGGGCCCTTGTTGACCTAGCTACGCCACTGCAGTAACCATGGTTCTGTGAAACTGTTTCCAATTCAATACTATGACTTTAAATCTGGGGGAATTCAAACAAAAGTGATAGAACTTAAAAGTAGTCCAAATGAAAAATCTGAAACGATTGCATCTTACATATGTGATACTCTTAGAAGTAGAGGTATTAATAATAAATGTGTTGCTTTTTCTGGGGACAATACAAATACAAATTTTGGTGGGATTAGTGGACTTGGTAAGAGGTCGGGAAATAATGTTTTCGCCCATCTGAAAAACAATTTAAATGATAGATTAGTAGGATTAGGCTGCCCTGCTCATGTTTTACATAACTGCATTCAACCTGGTATTGATGCAGGACTCACATTACATGTTGATTCCATAGTATTAAAAATATTTAATTATTTTTCTGTGTACACAGTACGTACTGAAAGTCTTAAGGACTTTTGTGATTTTGTATGCATGCAATACAACCAGTAAAAGAAAATGTAACTATTTCTGAAGTTATGGATCTGGAGGGGACAGAAGAAACAGAAAATTTCGACTCCTACCGAACTAGTGTTGGTAGTACTGATACTAGTGAATGTATTACCGACATAGAGGATGAATAAAACATTGTTACCTATATAGATACATTTATGAATAATTATGTAAGATATTATATGATTTAGTAAGGTTTAAAACACAAATGTAAAATGTAAGTTCCATAAATAAAACTATAATTTATTAAATATATTGTTTTCTGAAATTTTTTTTTAGAAAATACAAGGGTGCTAGGTTTTTTTTCACAAATCTGAAAAAAAACTTTTTTTTTCAGTTTGCAACACTAGTAGAGATACAGGAATTCCACGGAAGCAGAAAAACTAGCTTTCGTGGTGCGATGGGACGGAATATTACGCAGTGCATTGGACTTTGATATTATCAAGTTCAAGTTTATAGGTTAGTTGCTGATTCAGTATCAGGTGAGGTCCAAAGTACGAAAAAGGCTTATGAAGGCGATAGATAATCTACTTCGCTATTCAGACTAAATCTGAATAGGTTTTATGTATGTATATATATGTGTTGCTGGTTACTACATTCCGCCTGTATTTTCGCGCTGTTGAACTTGGCAGTCGGTAGGTAAGTATTGAGTGTGCGAGTGACGTTGACTAGAGAGTAATCTGAGATTCGATAGTGAGATCAGGCGGGATTTGGTTGGTATCTCTCAAAGTCCTGTGTACCGGTTTTATGCACGCGGTAAAAGTTAGGCACGCGTAAGATAACCTCAAAGCTGTGCATGTGCTTATCGCTGTTAGCGATTAGACTGTATAAAGGAACTGTTCGTAATTGCTATTAGCCCAGTCAATAAAGGTTTTGTATCGGAACTCTTTCTGGTAAAGCTTGATGAGAGGATTATTTTCTGAAAAGTCCCCGAAAATTCCAATGGAGCTTCCCCCCCTACCCCCCCTTTAAGTTTAAAAATGTAGAGTTTTACGCAATCGCATACAACTTTTTAACCAAACGTTTGTTAAGGTTATATTACTTACAGTTTTATTCCCTGATAAATATTCTACAACTTTTATAATAACATAATTTATGATAAGTGCAGCAGTTTTCCCGTAAATTAACGAAATGTTGTAAAAAAACAATATTTTTTGCCACCTATCTACGTTTTTGCAAAACCATACTTTTATTCTTCGCCAAATGAAAAAATGCTTCCAATAAAAGTTGTAGCATATATATTCCTGAGTACATCGGTGTATAAACATACAGTTATGTGTATTACTCTACTAGTAACATAGAAAACAGTAGCTAGGTTTTGAGCGCGAGAGCGCTCGTGAGTCGGCGGGCGTAGGCGAAAGACGCCTTATCCTCATATGCCTATTCAATTAGTTAATACTGTAATTATAACATCTATTTTTAACACTTATACTCGTACTAGCCCATAGTGTGTCGACCTTTAATTTGTAATTTAGTAAATATTTGTGTATAATCAAAATAACATTAGAGTGATATCAGAAGTAAAATTTGTTTTTCTGATTGTAACATATTTGAATTAAAGATTTTAATTTAATTCATAATTACTTATTGTACACGTTTGTATGCCAGTTTTGGTTCGGGGGATTTAACCTAGCCTTGTTATATCAGGCCATTCCATTATCCACCACCTATGAACCCGCCGTGTCCCGGACTGGTTAAACCGGCAGCTGTTTTAAATTACTTGTGTTCTAAAACAGCATCACGGACCTCCCACCCACCACAGATATTATATACACCGAGTCATGATTATTATAACTCATAAAACTTATTTTATGTTTAGAAGCATGTCTCTTTGATAACGGTTACATATTAATCTGTATGAGGAAATTCATCTTCTTCTGAATACAGGTATGAATTTAGCCAAGATAAGCCACTACAGTGTTCACACATTGCAGTGCAACTCAGGTTCACTTTTCTACATCCACAGTATTGTCCGCATCCTTGTTTACAAGAACATGACACTAAGTACAGCAGTTCGTTTGGAGCAAATGGCTTCGAGGTAGGAATTGGTTTCAATGTTCTTTTGGTACCTGTCATTTCTATCACGTTTTCAATTTTCCAACCCCAGTTTGTAGCATCAAGAGTATTACCTAACCATTTTTAAACTTGCAAAAATACTCTCAGCGAATGTTCACGACATGCCTCAGACGTTGGAGGTAATGTTGCTATATGAAAATTTGATCTAAGGGAACTTTTCTTTGTTACTGTCAAGAACTTGTAGTAACGGGCTTCATTCAGATTTGAATATTTCTCTAACCCATAAAAACATAAAACAAATTTATCACCAGCAATCAAAAGGTCCTCTCTTGTTGTAGAATCATCCAAAAACTTCCTCGCTGTATTCTGCATATCAGGTTTCGATCTGAGCAATTCTATCGCTTTTAATTTGCCCATTCCATACATGCTGGATGTGGTATCACATCCGGTCATAGCGTGACAAAACAGAAGTAACTGACGTTTATCTCCAAACTTTTCTATGAGAGTGGCGATTCTGTAGTACACTGTTAATGGAACTGCACCACCTATCTCTTTACAGAAGTATATACAAGTACTTTCAGGAGCCAGTGCCGTAAGTAATACTATTAAGTCGGTATCGGTTCCAACGACAAATACCTCACAGTCACTTCTCTGCTGTTGAATTGCTGTCATAACAATGTGCACATCAGCATCATCTTCCGCTGTAACAACTTGTAGTCCTCGTTTTCTGAATTCAGATGCCAAAGCTAGTACCAGTTTTCTCTTGTTACTAGTATTTCCTAAAAACTCCTCTTTTCCAGTAACATAAATTGTGTTTTCATCAAATACTATGTCAGGTGAAGATCTTTTGGCTGCTCTTCTGTTTTGCTCTTCATTTTTCGTTGTTGGCTCGTCTGGATAACCATCAAATACTACAATTGAATTAGATCCATATTTATTTACAACATATGTACAGTAAGTTTCTAAGATAGGAACAATTTCTTGGCCACGCTACTTTGTGTAGAAGAAATCCCCCGTCCAAAACATAAGTTGCACCATTTTGGTCCGTTACGTCGATGACACCTTCTTCAAATACCTTCATCAGTGACGATTTTGTTCCTTTTCGTAAGGATACATCATCAAACAAAGCAGGTGGTCGAGGAGCCAGTTCGAATTCCAAGTAAGTCTTCAATTTTCCGGGACTGTCGCACACACACAAAATACGGTTAAAAAGTTGTTGGGAGTTCACACAAACTTCTTTTGATCATACCAATGCTGACTTCTGCACTGCTTGAGTTTTAACCATATCCTTCCTGTGAAGTTTAATATCATGGAAGTTAGTTCCCTTCATTTTGGCTATGGCTGAGAGACCGATATCATAAGCTTCATCGCAGTTTATTGAGTCATCACACACGAATCCAGATGTCAATGAAACTAATTCACCTGATAGTTTTGTAAAAGGATTGTGTGTTTGGAACCATGTTGTAAATGTTTGCAGGTCCGACAAATCTCTTTCTCGTCTAGATACGCGAAGTTCAACATGCTGCTCATTGTACTTAATTGATGTCCCACAGCATGATGAATTTTTAAGAAAAATTGTGTTCCGAGGACCCATTTCGATAGAGTGCTGTCGGTTATGCCTCGTCCATGAGTTAGGCCCCCAACGGATTTCAAAGGGCAGCATCAAACCCTGTTCGATGCACATGTCAGTCCACGTCCCAGACCAGTATTTCCCCGTTCTTCTTACAGTGAAATGTTCTTTAAAGAGACCAAATTCTAGTGGAGATAGTTTAGAGCCAAGTTTAGTCATTTCTTTTGCATAAAGATGTGCGGATTTAGCATATGGCAGATGGCCTGCAGCCTGAAAGTATGGGAGCATTTCAATTGTAGTACTTAAATGGAGGTCCCAATTACCGGATCTTTCTGCGTAAATAAACATCATTATGAGGTCAATGCATTTAAGAAGATTTATCCAAAGCTTAGTTGTTCTGCTGAGCGTTTTCACATTATTTAAACACTAATTAAATTGATTCAATGCTGCCTTTACAGTTGGATCTTCGAGAATTTCAGCTTCATTGCGTTTATTTTCAAGGAGCTGTTTAGAAAATGCTTCAAGAGTTGTAAGGGATTCTTTAATCTCGGGAAACTGATCTTTCATGACATTTATAAGAGCGCAAGCAGTAAGATTATATGCACGTACACACCTTGCATATGCATGACCGTTCAGCATATGACTTGCAGTATTTTTTCCGTAAACCGTTGCCCATAATTCTTCCAAGCCACTGCCCTCCATTATCTTACCAACAGAACCCAAAAACGACATCTACAGATGAAATCCGCCTAACCTTAAAGTGATTTTTGAAACCTCTGATCCAGGATTTGCTGATGACACTATTTCAGACGCCTTTAAGTACAAGGGTTGATCAAATGTAATTATACAGTTGCGATTCAGTTAAGTAGTATTCTTGGTGATCGTTATTACTTAAAGTTTGAATTTTGTTGAACGTGCTGTTTTATAAAATGTGTATGGAAGAGGTGGGATGTACTTAAAATGTATGCTAAAAGTAATGAAATATAGGGGCTAATAAAGATTATCCTACATTAGCAACTATCCCTGACACGTTAGATCAAACGAACGCTGTTAAATGCATTAAAATTATTTCTGGAAATTATAGCACCTTTATTCTTCCTCTTACACAACGGGCGCGGCCGGCTCACGCTGCCCGCCGACTCCCGGACGCTCACGCGCTCAAAACCCAGCTACTATTTTCTATGTTACTATAGCTCTGGCCAGATTAATTGGCGGGTGGCGTCAAATGCGCCGTTGCCAAGCCGTGCGCGTAACAGTTGTATTCACCTCTTTACTTGTAGTAATGGTTTGTAACGTGTTTTAAGTAATTTATGATCACTATTCTGTCATAAAATATTGATGCATGTCATTTCGTTAAGAAAGTTATGCATTGCAGATGCGTTTAATATAATTGGAGGTTTCAGAAGACCTGTTATTTATTATTCTATTATCTGCGCAGAAAAATAAAATTCGTCGACAGACTAAGGAAACTTATGGAAATAATCTTCTTTTATTTGTGGCTAAAAGTCCACGTGTTACATTTTATTTTCAGTTTGTATATTTATAACTAAAATCAAAATTTTATTTTGTCATCCTCTGCACTGAAAAACTTGCTTAATTAACGACAAAATTATCTGTTTATATATTACCACTCATCACTATCGTAAAATTCGTGTACTGTCCTCCTGATAAAAGTCGCTAAGCTTTGTTAGAGTGCTGTATTGTTTCATATTTTTCTTTCGAGAAACAAACGTAGGTTATTTTCCCTCACGACACACGCGCTGGACAGTTCTCAAACCGACAACCACAAGCTGCAGCGCAAATAGCCTGTCCATTCCCTAATTTTTTCGCAATATGGTTGTTTCTTGCGGTAATAAATCACTACAGTTTTTTATTTCGTCAATATCAAGTACGTCCATATTTTTCAAGTCTTTTCCTACTAGCGTACATGTAGAAGACAAAATTTCTCGATCATTGTCCACAAGAAATTTGAAATATTTATAAACATTGTGAATGATAGATTTACTGTGTTGTCTGCTTCAGCCGCGGTGGTTCTGCTGTCGATGACTTGCGTCTTGTTGGGAGTCGTTAGTTCGGAAACACCTGGAATAGGAGAATAAGTCTCTTCCTAAGTATCCATTTTGAGTAGCAAGATTCTCTTGCTAAATTTCCCTAATTATAAGTTACTGCACTTTTTGTTCGGTAAAATTATTACACTAAATTAATATAATTAATAAATAACCAAAAGGAATTATTTAAATCGCACGTAAAAATCGTAAATCGCTAAAAATCAAAATATCCTCTCTCGAACAAGTTCACACTCACACTGACACTTTCTAATTCCGATTCTCAGGTTCACACATTTTTAGTGAAAGGGAGGTGGAAGGTTTGGGGGTGGTTAGCGAGCTGTTGACGCTTGGACTAGGCAACACAGGCCGCACAGCGTTGCAATTTTCAGGTGATAGAAAGAGAGCGCATCGCGAGTTTGTCCCCAAGTACGGCAACAGCGCGTTCACACTGACCCGCCAATTAATCTGTCCACAGCTATAGTAGAGTAATACACATAACTGTATATATTTATACACCGATGTACTCAGGAATATATGAGCTACAACTTTCATTCGAAGCATTTTTTCATTTGGTGACGAATAAAAATATGGTTTTGCAAAAACGTAGATAGGTGGCAAAAAAATATTGTTTTTTTACAACATTTCGTTAATTTACGGGAAAACTGCTGCACATATCATGAATTATGTTATTATAAAAGTTGTAGAATATTTATCAGGGAATAAAACTGTAAGTAATATAACCTTAATAAACTTTTGGTTAAAAAGTTATATGCGATTGCGTAAAACTCTACATTTTAAACTTGAAGGGGGGGAAGATCCATTGGAATTTTCGGGGACTTTTGAAAAAATGTCTCTCTAATAGTGATCTACTACTGGGAGAAAATTCAGCTTTACCAGAGAAAGTTCCGACATTCACTGTTTTTGGCCCTTTATTGACTGGGCTATATGGCAAACAACCGCTATCTGTTGCCCATAGTGTTGTTACTTGTTTTCCATTGAACATGAATATTGGGCTATTCTTCACACCACTTACGGAATGTTTTTAAGTAAAACTTCTGTAAATGCATTAGTGAATTGGAAAATCTTCATGGAAATTGAGACGGTTGGCATGAAGTCATCAAACGACCATTTAGAGTTACATTGCGGTGATTATACACATCATGTGAGATGCTTAATGATATTTTGAATATTATTTCTATACGAGTTGGGGGAATTTTAAAGTATTTTATCACCGGAAGAAAATAGTTATGAATGTTTAGTTTTAACTGACAAAACATCAGTAAATTTCTAGTACATTAGAATTTTTAGATTCACTCCGTTAATATTATTCTATGAAACTTGGTTCCATAGTGATGCAAATTTTGACTGCATTGCAGTATTCAAAATAAATTTTATACTAGCTGCAACATCTTTATTCAAATATGGACGTACTATTTCAGAATGCAAGACAAATTAATCTTTGCAGTCGTTTAAAGAAAACTTGCATGCTGCTCAGTGTATTGTTGAAGACAGAACAAGAATAATCGTGGTTGTTGTATATATATATGTCACCGACCAAACCTGATATCAGGCCAAACTAGTTTGCCCTAGGCCAAACGCGATTTCAACCTAGCCACAAGCGATATGGGGAAAATATGTGATTAGATTGAAATGCGGCCTGGACCCAAAGAGAAAATTTAGTCAAGCCATTTGTAAATTAACGTCTGCAGTATCCGTCTTCAAATGCCGAATTTGCATATGTACTGGCTAAAGAGTCGCACTGAGAACAAACTAGTTTGTCCTGATATCGGATTTGGCCGATAAATATACAACTACCCAAGTTAGATCATTAACAGAATAATACAATGTAAGACCAAAACGTTTCACGGCGTTATACATCAGTAATAAGTAATGAGCTACCAGATGCATTAACATGTGACGATACTGGGTCGTTTAGAAATTTCTATTCTTAGCTCTTTTTTTATAACTATTTGGGCGGAGAATGGAACCCTCTAAAGCAGGGGGAAAAAACGGGTCAGCTACTGGATTAACCGAAGGATCCACTGGCCTAAAGAAATATTCTATGGCTAACTGAAAAAAAATAAAAAAATTGAGGAATTACTCGAATCGGTTACTCCTAAACTTATGAAAAAAGATACACTGATGAGAAGTGCGATTCCATTTACGATAAAACTATGAATTACTTTAAAAAAAAAAAAAAAATGTTCCTCAGACGGAACGTTGACTCAAATTTCATTTAATTCTGCAAATAACTTTCTAATACTGTTTTTGCCGCACATTCTTGTTCATATATTAACTATATTTTGTGTTCCACTCTTCTTTATACTTCCGATGAACATAAAAAAGTAACATTTGTTTGGCTGACCGCGGCGAGGTGGGGAAGGACCTGTATAAACGACCGCAGCGTGGACGTACGTCGTCGCATCGGTGCCGGAGGCGTGTGTGCATGTGCACCGGCTCTGAACGTCCCAGTATTGTGACATGTTAATGCGGCTGGAAACTTGAAAACTTAATTAATTAACAATAAGTTTCATTTGAGTACAAATAGTAGTTCACAAGAACCAGCACACACTCCATTACCATGATGAATTATTTTCAAGATATCTAAAAAAAATCTCAAATTTTAATTTTACTACTGTCAAGGTAACTAGTTCCAGTTTTTAGTATCCGCATTACAAATTTAGGAATCGAGTGATGAAAAAAACATAAAAAGTTATTAGATATTACTATAATAAAATATAAAATAAGTTGCGCACTCATTTCTTCTACTTTTTATGACTCTACACTTTCCATGATCCGCGTTTAATTCTCATGCCCCTCCGATTTTTCTAGTCTAATGAGGTTTACACATGGACACTTTAATTTAATTTAATTGCAATGGAGCACAGGCTCCAGTGGCAATTTCCCTACACCCCCATCTTCCCCCTATCCTGGACCCACCTACATTTGCCCTCTACAAATTTTATCTTTAAATTTTTTCAACGTTTTTGGTAAATTATTCATAATTTCTCTTGGTAACTCATTCAAATCTCTCACACCCTAACCCACTTAAACAGTCCGCCTCTGTTGTGGCCGCTTAATTTAATCTAGAAATCGCAACTAGTGAATGAAAATACAGTTTGTGAACTCGGAACCGCAGATCATCCAAACGTATTTAAACAGTACGAGGAAGGTAGTAATTTGGGCCGTAAAAATTTCTGCCGAAACCGCGATTCTAACTGTTGACTATTCGATTCCTATTCAACCACCCTAACCACCACTGAAGTTGGCGAATGGTCGATTAAACGCCACGCTATTTTAGTTTTTAAGATGTCGCAAATTAAGTTTAGTTCGCCACTCTAAAATTATAACGTGAGCCAATTTACATTATACCTATGTAACTTCTGTGATTACGGGCTGTTGAAGTGACCACGAAAAGATGGCCATGCGTTTCAGTATGTAGACACAAATGTTAACAGATTCTGCACATAAACAATTTCTAACATGAGATTTCAGTTTTACGTCGTGGTCCAGAAATACAAATTTACGAGATCAGTGTTATTTTTAATGTTGCTTGAAAACTGTTTCGAAGTGGACGAGTCCACGAGTTGGTCAAACATATCGCAGAACGTTAATACTCCGCGAGGCGAAAGCAATGGTTTTCCATTCTGTTACTTATTTGGGGGGGGGGGGGAATATTTATGAGCATCAACAAAGTAAACTGTAAGTGAGGCCTTAAACCAGGGGTGGCCAACCCAAATGATTTTGCGGGTCACTTTGGAAGTGCATCATAACTCCGCGGGCCACATATAAAATTATATATCCCCACTAGAGACATTTTTTTGGAGTGAAAAATTAAAACATGAGTTATTATTGTTTACTATTATTCTTACATGTAAACATAGATATTATAATAATAATGATACTAAACGCACATTGTAAAGAAATATAAAACACTAAAAATGGAATATAAAAAATACTTTCTAAAAGTGATGAATTTCGCGGGCCGGAAAAATGTTCAAGGCGGGCCGCGGGTTGGCCACCCCTGCCTTAAACTGTCAGTGCTCTAACAATGATACGTCCTATACTTTGCCACCATCATAATTAATTGAAATATCATCTGAAAATTAATCGAAAATCCAGATACAAAAGAAAATATTAATAGAGAACCTTTTTTTATTGTAGTTCTTTCAGTGACATTGATATTTGAATTTATTCAGTATTAAGGGTTTCACCAAAATAAACGCAATTGGTTATTGCTCCTGGGTATTAGGCACCAGTCAAATGATATTCTTCCGAGTGGTGTTGTACATAGCTGGACGAATGTCCATATATGGGAGAACGCATATGTGGTTGCAAGTGTTACCATTGGATATGATGTGTGTCAACGGAGGCGCGTCGGCCAGAGTTTCATGTTACAGTGGCAGAGCGACCCGTCTCACGTTACGCACTCAGCTGATGCGGCCGCTCGTTGTGCACGAGCCGTCAAGGCTCGATGTGAAGTCAGACGGAACAGTCTTCTGGTCTGGCGAAGTGTCTCAGAACAAGAAGCGTCGCGCTCGAGACCCGCACAAGACAAGAACGACCATCAATTAATTATCTTCCACCACACATTCAGTTCAATACAATACATTTATTTTCCATGGATCCCAATCTGAGACTGGCTCTGTGGGATGTGGAAAGTTGTCAATTAACAAAATAGATAATTACACACCAGAAGATGTACATTAATTACACCTGAAAATTCGTTTCTCTGATGGGCATCATGACCAATTCCCACGTGATTTTTCCGCCTGATCTATATCGGGACATTGATTTTACATCGCATTACCGCTGTTTGGCACTGTTTTCAAGAGTTTTTAACGTGTGCTTAAAATTTTTTAAACTGTTTCTGACGTGGTTTCTTCCAGACGACATACAAAATCTTGTGATTAGGAATAGTGCATCATTATCTTTCGTACTTTGCTGCCCAAATTGGAATGAGAAGCAAAGTCGAGACGAGCTGACCATTTGTTCAGAAGGGGTATATCTTTGTGGCTCCCTGGTAGACTTGCCCACTGGATTTCCTTTCTCGTCTCTTCAACTAATTTAGGAGCAACTACAGAGGAGCAAAGCGATGTTGTCCAAGTTGCCAAGTCGAGAGTTCATTGTTATATAGCGATTCAAAGAAAGCTCCAGAAACGTGTTTTTAAACCATAAGTCCAAAGATTAGGATGATCCCGTTTGAAAAGCCGACTCTAGATTAGGAATCACGTTTAAGAATGGTGCATCATGCTTAGTTCAGAAGAGATAATGTACAAAAAAAAAAGTGAGGCCGGTGGGTGAGCAAGAACGGTATTCGGGAGGACGCATGTTCTATATTTAGCCGTATACTAAATGCGAGCAGATTGACTGTCATCCATCGTTCTGTTTACTTTCCAATCACATTTTTCTACCGCAATGTGCTCAGGTGATAGGTAACTTCGTAGCTGATACGGCTCAATCACCTGATTTGAAATTCTTTTACGGCAGCAACACTACCACAACGAAAACTGCGTTTTGAAGCTACGTTTTGGAAGCGTACACCATATCATTACCAGGCACTCTGCTTAACCCACAATTTTGCCATATACTCTCGGCAGCAGAGGGAAGTGATCAACCCTGTTCGAACGTCTCTTGACAACGCTATATGGTTCGAAGAAGCTTTTGATCAACCTGATCTGGTTTGTTGGGAAGGGGGGAGTGGGGAGGTGTCCCGTCTCGGAAACCAGGTACCCCTACAAAATGACTTAAACTACATAAAAAAAAATACACATTTTGCTGTCAAATTCCAACTGTCGTATTATCACTTAGGGTATGTTTACACTGGAACCAACTTCGACCGATTTTTCACTCTGCCGAGTACGGCCGATATCAGCAGTACAAACAAACGTACGCAATAGTAATGATCTACTCTCTTGAGGTCTGACAAGCGCACATAATGTTAAATCCCGACAGAGTTATCACTTAACATTTGAAGACCGCCAATTTCGCCCATCTTGCAACGAGATATGTTGGGAACTGGAGAAAAATCGGTCGAAATCGGCCAGTATTACTTCAGTCGGCCAAGTTCGGCTGGATGAAAAATCGGCAAACCTCTGTTCCAGTGTAAACGATAGGAGCTTAAACTGTACAACAGAAACATTTCTCGTGATTGTTTAGGCAAACGCTGAGAATTTTTTTGACCATCCTCTCTTCAATAATCTTTGGTAGAGGGACATAACAACTTAGCCGCTGAAAAGATTCAGGCCGCAGCAAAAAATAAACTTGGTTTCTTAAACCAAATCTAAATGGTAGCCTTCATTCACACACCAAAATGATAGTTTTTATGTTTTATGAACTCCATCAACAATCGAAAATTAAAATAATCACATGAGAAATATGTTTTTAGCTGAATAAGAAAAACCGTTTGGCCATTCTTTTGTGAGTTCCTGTGTGGAACGAGAGGCGCTAGTTCAGTGACCTTGTGATCGACAGACAGCGGCGCTGCAGGTCGGCGGAATGCGAAACGAGGCAGGCGGTCGGCCGGACGTGAAGGCGACTCCACTCTTATCTGTGCTGACACCGCGCAAAATGTCTTCACTGCGCAATGCGGTTACGTTTCTCAACTCTCATTTTCGATCAGAGGATTTCTATCACACATAGTTCAAGGGACTGATAGGAAATTTAATAGAAACCACCTCCTGTCATTTAAAGTTAGCGGTTCTCCCTGAAGTATCTAGGCGTTACAGCACAAATGGGACTTGCACATAACTTCCGTCGTAGGCAAAGCTATTTCTAAACTACGATTTATAGGTCGTATTTTTAGAAGTTGTAATGCTCATACAAAGGAAATAGCGTACAAAACACTAGTGCGTCCGCATTTGGAATACTGTTGTGGAATTTGGGATCCGTATCGCGAGGGATTGATTGACACGTTAGAGAAAGTACAGAGGAGAGCCGCTCGATTCGTGACTGCTAGTTACAGTCCTTACGTAAGTGTCACAGAGCTGATACCTGGGTTGAGCTGATACCTGGGTTGAGCTGGGATTGTTTGGCGGACAGGCGACGTCGTTTTAGTTTAAAGATTTTCGCATATTCTCCAACAAATTCAATTTACGAGTGCAACGAAATACTTCTTCCGCCAACCTATTTAGATCTCAATGACTGGAGGGATAAGATTCGAGAAATAAGATGCCGTACTGATACATTTATGTATTCTTTCTTTCCTCGTTCAGTTCGGGATTGGAATGCACAGAATTAGGATTGGTGCTTAGCACCCTGTGCCACCCACAGTATTTGTGATTCGCAGAGTATAGATGTAGACGTAGTTGCGAGACGACGTACTCGGCGAGTCCTAGGTAGAAAAGCGAACGTAGTTCGGCAAACTGATTTAAATTTAGTGAAGTCGTGACTTTTCAAGTCACTCAAATGTTTTTTCGCTTCTCTTTAACAGTTAAAATTCTTTAGTTTTACCGTTCGAAGTACGCACATGTGTCGTGAAACAGTTTTTCTCAGTAAAAGTTGCCATAAGGCAGTCGGAATGTCTCTCACTGCAGATTGTTAGGTGCCCGGTTCCAATCCCGCTCAATGTAAGAAATTTTATGTTGCTTTTAACTTGAACTCCTGTGAATCATATTTTGCGACCGTGAAAAAGATCTCGGTCGTTTGGAAGAAATAAAGTGACCACGTTGCCTCTGTCACTGGCTTGATACTTCTTGAAGGTACAACAAACAGATTGTGGACTAAACTGTAGAATTTGTCAACAATCCTGATGAGTTGTTAGGACGTTTTTCTTTAACTTCTACTTCATAGCTGGTATGACTCACTTCTTTCACCAGTGACTATGATCTTCACAAAAAAGCAATACAACAATCGTTACTGGAAAACTTTCAATGTACTCGTGTATATGACGATGCATTTTTTTTTTCCGTTTTGCGGAAACCGATTTTATGACTTTTATTTTCAAGACTTAGAGCCCTATTTTAAAGTAGATCGAGGAAGCCACTTTGGCGAATAAGTGCTGTAATAATATTTACTAATACGATAGCGATATATATTACAGGTAGTAAACACAACAGTGAGACATCTAACTCGCGATCATCGAGTGACGAGTTCGTCACCACGTGTCCCTGCAGATCGCCGATTTCTGTAGTGTCATAGGTCTCCATTTATTCCTCTTGTTCTCAGTGCCTTTCCAATTTTATTACTTCATTTATTTCAGTTCAGGTAAACGCAACAGATCAGAACGGTAAGTCTTATCGTTACTGAAATGCCACACGATCGGTGGTTTCATCTGTGTTCATTTCAGCATAAATTACGGTTTTCATATCGTTCTGAAAGAATTTTGTTTGTTTGTAACATTTATGCTAGATTGTGCTGCCAACTTCTTCAAATAGTTGTGAAGAAGAAAAATTTTACAGAACTTTTGAAACGTAGTATTCGAGAAGTTTCGGTTCGATTCTCGATCCGGCTGTCGATATTTTATTTTGTAATAGTTTTCCTACGCGTGAAGGAAAGGTTCATGTGTTTCTGTCATTATATTGTAGCCCGTTTGTCAAAGATGGCTCGTCGAGCATCAACGAGTTATAAAATTGCCTAAATTTGATAACATTTTGCTTAGCCGATATTAGCTTTTTACTAGTTTTCTTTGCTGACGGCAGATTTATACGGTAACTGATTTTAATCTTAGTTCTTTTTTTAATGACTGCGACATGAAAATAGTTTGCGACATGAAAATAGTTTGCGACATGAAAATAGTTTGCGACATGTCTGGCAAAAGCAGCGACTAAATTTTTATTCGCTGTTCTTTAATACCTCTGCAAAAATATACCCCCTGACAAAACTGAGTTACGCTCCAATGAGTGGTCGGATTTGGACGTAGAGAGAGATAAGTACATACCACCGGTGTGATCAATTTAATTATTGGATTGTCACGCAGCTGGCCGTCAAGAACGGCCACTACATGACATGAGTGGGGACTTAAACTATTCACTGTTCTTGAGGCCTAGACGTCGTAGGTCACCGTGCAGATGATGCCTCGTAGACTCTTTACTGCCACCTTGCTGTGTTTAATAGGGCTCGCTCTCTGGGATTGCACAAGGGCGGTTGGTCAATTGCGTGGTTTGTGTGGCATACAGATGTTCAATAGTGTTGAAATCTGAGGGTTACGTGAGGTCACCAAACACGTAGAGGCCCCTGCCGCCAAAGATGGACAACATTAAGGGAGGGTGCGTCCGTCATGCATTACGCAAGCAAATGGCATCTGCACCTGCCCATTTGAACACAGGTGCTGAGTTTAAGAGTGTTGACTGCCTACGTAATAGATGTTCATTTGGAAGGATCTTGACTGGTTTGGGAAGTCTGCAGTGTCCTACTGCGGAATTAATTCTCTCGTCCAGAAGTAGAGAAACAGACGAGGTTGTGCAGTGAATTTATATTCCGACCATCCATGATTAAATTTTCCACGGGCTCCCGAAATCACTACAGGCGAATGGTGAAATCTTTCCCTAATAAAGCCCTAACTAGTTTAATTTTCAGTCATTATTTATAATGACCTGGCTGTCAATTTGAGAATAGGGTTACCAGAAGTCCCAGTTTGCCGGGTGCAGTCCTCGTATTTAGTTCTGTCCCCGGGCAGATTTCGTCCCCGCAATGTCCCCGCATTTTTACTGTTGTCCTCAGAATTTTTTTAATCAAGCGAGAGTTCTTTAAAAGCCCTGATTTGCTAATGCATTCGTTTAAAGCAAGAGACATGAAGCGCACTTCTTTCCTTGTCCGTGACTAGGAATAATAGAAAATTACAAGGGTACTGTGTCTTGGACACAACAGCTTTGGAAAATCAAGTCTCCTTGATGTGTGCAACATGGCTGTCTGTGATCCTCATTTAAAATACAAAATATAACCAATATGTGGCTTTCAAGTTAACCCAACTTTTAATCATATAACTTACAAAAGTACAACGCGTAATGCCGAAAGCGTCCCCAGATTTTGGTGAAAAAGTTGTGAAACGTCCCCGGATTTGGAGAAAAAATTCTGGTAACCCTAAATTAGACGTAACTTCTGAGCGAGGGAAAAGTCTGAAAGAAACTGCAAATAATTTCTTGGCTGCGCAGTATGATCAGCAAGAGGATCCACACAATTTTCTATCTTGATAATTATCCCGTTTAGGAGTTGTAACCATGATTGTTTTTGTTTACTTAAATAGTAGGAATGTAGAATATTTCCAGTAATGGTTTAACTAGTTTTCAGTTGTTACTCTGTTTGCCCAGATATTCTAGTGTTCCGAACAAATGAATCTGTTGTCTGTGTGATAATGATCTCTTTATGAAACAGGGCAAGTTACAAATTTTGAAAAAAAAAAAAAAGTGTTCACTCCACCCTACCTTTCCTTTCCAAACCTTCAAAATACTTGGTAGACAAGGCTCTTCGTGTACTCATAGCTCCTTTCAGAGTACCTACATCCACAATCTTACATTATATAAAACAAATGTGTCACGCGTGATATGTCCTACAATTTTTTTTAGTTTTTTCGCGCTTGTGATGAGCTAATTAATCATTGTCCTGGCATTTGTTTGACCCGAGCTGCGTAATTTTTCATTTCGATTGGTCCAGTCAAATTGGGGCACAGAATACACAGTAGCATGTGAGTGTTTATTTTCATAACTTGACTATCTCTCTGTTTTGGATAAGCTATATATTCTCAGTAGCCTGCGTGCGTTTGACTTACACGATACTGTAGTGATAAGGTGGCACGGAGACTGCTCGTTTAAACTAGCTGGCGCGCCGAAAAACATAGGCATGCTGTGACTGTTTTGATGTTTACAAATCAAGCTGTTTTGTTTCAACCGCCTTGATTATTGTCAATTTTCTTTTTAAAAAGCTGCGGTTTCTCTGGGTGTCATAGATCGTTTATTTAGGATAAAAAAATCTGATGACTTGGCCATTATGTAGGCCATGTTTTAGTTAACCTATATAAATACCTTAAATGTGTTGCTTTATCACCGAGCGTGGTGGTGTAACGGCTAGCGTTCTGGCCTCGCATTTGGGAGGACGGCGGTTCGAATCCCCGTCCGGGCATCCAGATTTGGGTTTTCCATGGTTTCCCAAAATCACTCCAGGTGAATGCCGGGATGCTTCCTTCAAAAGGCCATGGCCGAATTCCTTCCCATTCCTTGCCCCCCCCCCCAATCCTTTCCCGTCTCTAAAGACCTAGTTGTTATAGGAGACGTTAAGCAGTTAAAAAAAAAAGTTGCTTTATCAAACTTATAAGCCAATATTTCCCTCGCTCTTTTTCGAATTTGACAAGTATATATTATTCCCTCAATTTCAGTAAAAATTATGACGTGCATAATGGCCAAGTCATCAGATTTTTTTGTCCTAAATAAACGATCTATGACACCGAGAGAAACAATTCTGTTTCACAAAGTGAATTGAATACACACTGGTAAAGTGTAGACTTGGGTCAGAAGAAGATCTCATAACTTTTTATCACTGCATGAACACGAGACTTGGCCTTTTTTACAAGAATGGTTTTTGTGGGATCTCATTTCTTTTTGTAAGTTTATCGCTTATTCTGAATTGCCTCTCAAATGTAATTATTCCATTTGAAAATCATTGGATAAGAACGTTTCAGAATTTAAGACATCAATATACGTTACCAACAATGCCACACTCCCTGAAAACAGTGAGTGTGCACCGTAGCCGAAGAATTGCCGTTGGTTTCAATACCACCATAAAAAAAGTTAATAGTTAATTCAAACTAACCGCAGGAACAAATTAAAATTTAAGACAGGCTAGGACGCATCTCCAGGGACCCAAGAAGGAAATATGCTATATGGCGAAGTTGATTGTTACGAGGCCATGTTTCCGCTCACCAACTACATTAGGTGTTCACGTGAAAATACACCCAATATCAAGCTGTAAAATTATGCAATTTCGATTCGTACGAAAAGAAAGCCAGTTATCTAAGTTGTTTTGTTAGGTTACATTGGCAATCTTATTTCTCAGACGAACGATGTGTTACAATAGCTGCACACACATATCCCCGCACCTTCTTTTGTTGTTCTGTTTTTAAATATTTTGGAAATTGATTCTCTTCATGAGACAGGTTCGACGGTTTGAGCATATAGCTTCATCCAGAACAAAGCAATTAACCAGCAAATATGTACCAGAAACGTTTCACGTTTGGGTTGCCATTCAATAAATAAAGGGAAAATCAGCAATATCATTACCAACAATGCCCCGATCTCTGTAAACAATTAATGTGCGTTGTAGCCGAGCAACGAACGTTCCGCTGGTTTAACTACCACCTCAAATAAATAACAAGTAACTTCCAAACTAACCATAGGAACAAAGTAAAATTTAAGGCTTTGGTTAAACCTGCTTGCCTCTATAATGTATAGAAATCTCAGGTTTATAGCTTCATCCGGAGAAAAGTAATTAAGCCGCAAATATGTGACAGAATTTTTCATGTTTGGGATTATAATTAAATAAATACGGGGAAAAACTCCAATATCAGATTTTTCTTATGATTTAGGGATGAAACCATATATGTATACCAAATTACTTGTTTCTAGGATTACTGGAAGTACAGTGGAATTTTGATGTAGGAGGGTTGTGCGGAATTAAAATTTTGAATTTTAATAACTTCCAAAGTAAGAAAAGGAAAGAAGTAAAATTAAACACATTAGTTAAACATAGTGAAAATCTGAGGTATATAAAGTAATTAGGGTAGAAAGCGATTTCATGTTAGGGGTAGGTAAGGGGGTAGATATATGGAAATTTACGAGTTTCAGACTTTTCTTATAATATGTGGATAAAATTTTATCTGTGTACCAAATTTCAGCTTTCTACGGCTACGGGAAGTGCCTTAGAATTTTTATGATCTTCAGTCAGTGAGTGACAAAATCGCTGTAGTTTGCATCTGAATAACAACCGAACTAAGAACAGTAACGAAATAAAATTTATTAAGTTTGTTAAGATTGCTGATATATATGCAGAAAAGAAATTTGAGACATGTAGCTTAAATACGACCGGAAGGAATTGAGGTTCAAAAATGACCCGAATCGCTTCGAGAAAAGGGTAGGCAGTGCCGCCGTTGACTCGACTTTCAAATTCATCCTGTCGGCATCCGTCCTTTTGACAATAAAATATAAATCTTGCGGGAGGTTCTTATGGACTCGAATCTCACAACCGAGTAAGCGAATGTTTACAAACGTTGTACATTTGTTACTGTGCTGTGTGTACATTGCTGCTGGAACGTCTGCCACGGTTCGTGACCTACCTCAAGTCAGGAACGAGAAATCGATACAGCCCCATCCCGACAACTCGACGCCTCTGTCGGACCTTAGGTTTGGTGACGTAAGAACGTGACGTCACAACGTTGCTATTAGCAATCGTACTGGATATAAAATGCGAACATACATACATACATACTTTTTAGTACATCTCCAAGTTTCAGTAATTTAAATTCAGTGCATCACATGCCTCTGTATATTTCTCTACACATCTACTTCTGCATGTCATGCTTTTGTTTTTAATTCTTTTAGTGCAGTTTCATCCCCCTCCCTCCCTCTCTATTTTTGTCCTTAGGGAATTTTGATTATAAACTTTTTCGGCGTTTTTGGAAATTGTCCAACGTTTCCCATGGTAATTTATCTGTCGATAATGGATAATTTCATTTGATTTAACAATCGAAACTTTAAAACGGTGGCTGTTTGAGCTGCAGCACATCCCTGATTCAAATTCTGCTGTATGAAAATAATGGTTAACAAAAGCTGTAATTAAGTTATTTAGTGATTTAGTCAGGTGAAAATACTTAACTGTGAATTTAACAGTTCGAAATCCAGGTTTAAATTGCGCATTAGGGAGCGTCCATAAACTACGTCTCTCCGTCCAGGTGGGGGGGGGAGGGAGGGGTTAGCTGGAAAGCTACGTTGGGCTACGTGGGGGAGGGGGAGGGGGAGAGGTGTTCCGAGTAGTGTTGCAAACTGAAAAAAAACAAAATGTTTTTTTTCAGATTTGTGAAAAAAAAAAACATGAAAAAAAACTTAGCACCCTCGTTTTTTTTCTAAATTTGTTTGTTGTTTTTTCAGAAAACTATATATTTGATAAATTATAGTTTTATTTATGGAACTTACATTTTACATGTGTGTTTTAAACCTTACTAAGTCATATAATATCTTACATAATGATTCATAAATGTATCTATATAGGTAACAATTTTTTATTCATCTTATATGTCGGAACCACATTCACTAGTATCAGTACTACCAGCACTAGTTCGGTCGGAGTTGGAATTTTCTGTTTCTTCTTCTGTCCCCTCTAGATCCATAACTTCAGAAATAGTTGTACTGGTTGTATTGTATGCAAAAGCTTATGAGATTGAAATTTTAAATTGTGAACAAAGTACACACTGTGCATAAAGACTGCGTCGATAGTTCCATATTACGGTCTTTTAAGTTTGAATTTGAATCTATTATCATACAAAATAGGAGCTTTATTTCTTTTCAATCGTTGGTTTACGCCAACGGTTGCAAGGAAATTATTCATAATTACTGACAATGACTCAGTATCACTATACGCTGCGAGTTTAACAAGTATACGAATATAAGGAAAGCACAAGTAATAAAAAGAGGCAAAAAACCGTAGTTAAATTTCCTAATTTTTTGAAGATTCGTAGGTCTACAGATAAATTTGTAGGGCCTGGCAGCACTAGTTCAAATAGTGAGTACCAATCCAAACAATGGGGAACGGGGATTCCTTCTCACTCAACCTAGCCTTTTCGGGAAGTCCCCTTTCGTACAAGAAAACTTCAGTCAATGTTACCAATATTTTTGTAATTTTTTTTCCTACTGAACCAGAAAGTTATAGTAGATTTAAAAGTAAGATAAGTACTTAGTATAAACTCTAAAACAGTCATTTAAATGATAAATGCCTTAAAAATTTGAAATTTAGTAGTTATGAAAAAAAAACATGTTTTTTTTCACAGTTTTTTTTCATGTTTTTTTTTCACGTCAGAAAAAAAACTAGTTTTTTTACAACACTAGTTCCGAGCCAGGCCACGTAGCTTTTCATTCATATTATTTGTCGCAATTAAACTAAGATACAGAACACACAACTGCATGTAAATATTTATTTCCGCCATTTTATTAACCCCGTATGAAATTTACGATAGCTTGACAATAGAAAGCAGTTCAAAATGTCTTCTGGAACAAATAGGGAAATTAGCTGCGTGCTACAAAATGGAGCTACGTGGTTTATCGACGCTCCCTTACGGAGCGTGCATAAACCACGTAGCTCCATTTTGACCTTCTGTGAACCCCCCTCCCCCTCCACATAGCCCTACGTAGCTTTTTTCCCTTTCGATTCCAGAAGACATTTCGTACTGTTTTCTCTTGTCAGACAATTGTAAATTATATAAGGAGATAATTAACCGAGGGAAATAAATATTCACATGCTGTTGTGTGTTCTGTTCCTCATTTTAACTGTGAAAAATGTTTTGAAAGGAAATCTACGTGGCCTGGCTCGGAACCCCCCCTTCCCTCACGTAGCCCTTGTGGCCTTCCATCCAACCCCCCCCCCCCCCTCCCCCTGGGCCGAGCCACATGGTTTGTGCACGCTCCCTTACCTGTTTATTCCCTGACGTTTTGTTGGAGATACCGATGGAAAGTTTATTTACGTTCAGTTGTCGAGAACATTACAAGGGATGGAATAAAAATGCGTTAAGTTCCACGAAGTGGTATGACCGAAATCGTATTTTTAAGTATGATGTTTTAATCATTGCTTTCCCCCATTGAACAATTTATTTTTGTGACAAGTTTAGTTTGCCCGGCACATGCTATTTGTCACTTCCTGTTTCGGGGTTTAAAATAATCCCACCTCAGCGGTAACACCAGCATTTACCTTTATAAAATGGACTTTGGTTGCAGATATTTGATACTGAAAATGAAGTTAAATATCCTATGGCTAAGTTATCTATTATCATAGTCAAATCTTATATATATATAAAAATAGACGTGTTTTTTCCTATATTTCACTTTTCAGCCAACACTACCTAGCACAGATCACTGATGTTTGTGGGTGGAAGTAGCATGGAGTTTCCTGTCGTGCACAACGTTGGCCGAATGCCGATAGCTGTGGGGATGTGGGAGATATAATGATTAAGGTTGGTCAGTGCAGGGCGTTTTCATATTTCGACCAAAAATTCGTATCTTCGTATACTTCTCTTTCCTGCCACAACTACATAACATAGACCTTTGGTGTTTGTGTGTGGTAGTAGAATCGTCTTTCCTGTCGTGCACTATGGTTGTTAGATGTCGGTAGCTATGGGGGTATGGAAGATATGGGGGTTGAAAGTGGTCGACCTGTGGCAATTTCATACTTCTGCCAAAGACAAAAGTGTCATGGTGTATCACTTTTCAGCGAAAACTATAGATCACAGATAACTGGCGTTTGTGTGTAGTAGTAGCACAGAGTCACCTTTCGATCACAACAGCGGCCGAATTTCAGATACTGTGGTACTGTGGTACATATGGTGGTTGTAAGTGGCCGACCAAGGATATTTTCGTATTTCGACTGTCTCCGCATATGTCACTTTTCTGCCACAACTACATAGCATAGAGCATTGGTGTTTGTGTTGGGTAGTTGAATCGTATCTCATGTAGTGCACTATGGTTGTTAGATGTCGGTAGCTATGCGGGTGTGGGAGATATGGGGGTTGAAAGTGATCGACCTGTGGCAATTTCATACTTCTGCCAAAGACAAAAGTGTCATGGTGTATCACTTTTCAGCGAAAACTATAGATTACATATAACTGGCGTTTGTGTGTAGTAGTAGCACAGAGTCACCTTTCGATCACAACAGCGGCCGAATTTCAGAAACTGTGGTTGTGTGGGATATATGGTGGTTGTAAGTGGCCGACCAAGGATATTTTCGTATTTCGACGAAAGGCATGTGTCTCCGCAGATTTCTCTTTTCTGCCACGTCTACATAGCATAGAGCATTGGTGTTTATGTGTGGTGGTAGAATCGTGTCTGTTGTCGTGCACTATGGTTGTTAGATGTCTGTAGCTATAGGGGTGTGGAAGATATGGGGGATGAAAATGGTCGACCTGCGGCAATTTCATATTTCTGCCAAAGACGCATGTGTCACGGTGTATCACTTTTGAGTGATAACTATCAATCGCAGATTACCGGCGTTTTTGTGTGGTAGTAACACAGAGTCACCCATCGATCACAACGTTGGCCGAAATTCGGTAACTGTGGGAGTGTGTGAGATATGGTGTTTGAAATTGGTCGATCATGAATATTTTCGTATTTCATCCAAAGACTTGTGTGTATCTGTAAATTTTACTTTGCTGCCGGAACTATATAGCGCAGAAGACTGGTATTTGTGTGTGGTAATAGTATCGAGTCTCCCATCGTGCACTATGGTGGTTAGATGTCTACAGCTGTCAATATGAATACTTTACAATCACGAACGAAGTTGTGGGTACCAGCAATTATATTATAATTGTGGAAGTAAGTTTCTGTCTTTTTGTTACGTTTTGACGACTAATTGGCTATATTAATATTGATGGAATTTAACAATGAAATAGTGTAGGAAGGACACAGGACATTTTTTCGGTATGAATAACAGTTTTAGTCACGAAGTTTTAAGAACTTATCGAATGATGAAAGACAGACAGATTCGTGTGTTAGTCTGTAATGTTACGTTGGTTGCTCAGTCGCGCAGTCTGTTAGTGTTTGTTTTGTTAATAAATTTCGATAAGAAACAAAAAAAACTTATTATTTAGTATAGAAGTCAATTTGCTCTGCACTGTACTATTAATTTGTGTCTGTATAAAAGTTTCTGGCACCAATTTGTCTTCCTTTTTGACATGCCTTACGGACGTAAACCTGGCCTAAGGTGCAGGTCTAGCAGACAATGTGCTGCTATTAGATTATAAGATTCAGATGCTCATGTTGAATAAAGAAGAAACAACCAAGCTGAAATAAAGCTGCCATCAGTTAACCCCCCCCCCCCTCCACACACACACAAATCCCCGCACCTTCGCTTACTTTTCTGTTTTTAAATATGTTGTAAATTGGTTCTCTTCATGAGACAGATTAGACGATAGGATGATATAATGATGGCTTTCCATCATATTATGTCGACTCGGTGTTGTTTGGGACAAATCTTACGTTACTAACAGTTTTCTATATCCAATTCTGGCAATGAAACTCCAAGTCCACGCGTACGAAGTCGCGGGTAACAGCTAGTAAGCTGAATAAAGCAATTTTTCTATTAAGAAAATAAATACGTTTATTTGTTAAATTAGGCTGAATTTCATAACCTTCGGCTGAAATCTTTCACATTACACATCATTTGCCGAAAATTGCCGTTGTTTTGCTGTTTATTAGAATCTGACTTATTGTGGAGGAGTCCAGATGTCAAAAGTGGATTAAAAAATAAATCATTCATTATAATTTTCGTGCCAGTTCCAAATAAGACGTTGATTAAAACATGTTAGTTCAGAAAGAATTTGCACCTTTATCGGAGAGAGAGAGAGAGAGAGAGAGAGAGAGAGAGAGAGAGAGAGAGAGAAAGAAAGAGTAGTGTTTGTCAGAATTAACGCCATGAACTTCAATTAACCGATTATAATTTGATCAATATGGCAACTCATCCTGACTTACATGATGTCAATTATGCATGCGTAAGGCAGTAAGGTTTCTTTTTGAAACTGGACAAAACTGAAGCTTCCAGGGATATTGGCTAACTCTATTTGAACGTGGGGACACAGTCGCGAACAGGCTCAAAAAAATCAATTTTCTTTTTTTAGTCTCGTTCAATGCTCCAATTATTTAGCTACAAAATGCCGTTTGTTTCATGCAAATTTGACAATTAGATTGGGAGTTATTAATTTTTTCGTTATGCGTGGTAAATAGTGCCACGCCCATTTTTGCTCTGTCTTGCGGAGCATTGAGTATATGTTTCACAGATATTCTTATTTCGGTTGCAAGAGAGAATTGTTTTGATGTTTGTCAGCCTGTCTGCATTGTCGAATATCCTTTGTCAGCTTTTCATCTTTGTTGTTTACGTTTTGCGATAGAAATGTAATGCTTTTGTGAAAAGTAATAGGAAAATGGGTAGAATAAGGAAGTTTGGGTATAAGCTCAAGTTTCGTGGAAATAAATATGTAAAAATAAACTGGAAAGGTTCTGGATACTGAAATAATTAGTAAGTTCTGTGAAACCTGTATCAAAACTCCCACTACACAACATGTGTGCAAAAAGGACTTCGATGGTTCTAGTGGAGGCATGAAAGTGGCTGGTGTTGCTAACATTTTCAAAAGTTCTATGCAGTCACGAGGTGTCCTGTACACAATCTTGGAGATGGGGACTGTAAGGCTTATCAGAAAGTTGTACAAGATGGGCCTACAGTCAAAATTAATAAACTAGTGTGTATTGGGCATGTACAGAAAAGAATGGGATCACGACTACTGAAGGTACGTAAGGAAAAAAAATTAGACGCTAAAGGTGGCCTGACAAAGGTTGAAATAGGTAGGATCCAGAATTATTATGGTATGGTAATTAGGAATAGCTGCAACAATGTAGAATCAATGAGAAGAGATATCTTAGCTATATTCTTTCACAAAATTTCAACAGATGAGAAGCCACATAATCACTTTTGCCCACAGGGACCTGACAGCTGGTGCAAATTCATTAACCTATCTACAGCTTCCAGTTATAATCACAAACATTCACTTCCAGAAAATATCCTACTTGCTGTAAAACCAATTTCCAGACACCTTAGCCAACAAGATCTCTTAAAAAAGTGTATCTATGGTAAAATTCAGAACCCGAATGAAAGTTTGAATTCTATTATTTGAACAAGGCTATCAAAAACAGTTTTTGTTAGAAAAGAAACACTAAAATTTGGTGTTCATGATGCAGTGATGTGTTTCAATGCTGGGGTGTCAAAGAAGACTGATGTGTTAAGACTTTTGGGAACACAGGACGGCATCAATACTGCAAAGGGACTGAAAAGCGTTGACGTGGACCGTATCCGTTATGCTGAAATTTCTGCAGGAAAAGCTGCCAAGGAGGCCAGGATAGCCAGAAGATCGAAGAAAAGAAAAAAAGACGATAAAGAGGAAGAAGTATAGTCCTGGAATGTTTTAATAGTGTGTCTGTATTGTAATGTACATTAGTTTCTTGTATGTAAAACTTTAATACAGTTTTTCTCAAAACTACATTTTTTGATTTAGGTACACTTTTCTCAAAAACTAAGACTGATAAAGACATCAGACTTTCAGTATATCTTGTTAATAAAATGATGATTAATCAGATAAAAATGGGACCTGTAGTAACAACAAGAACAAACTTGCAAGCTCTAAGGTATTTTAAAAATGTTAGTTTTTTTGTCTTTTAGAACAAAAAATCATAAATCATAAACTATATAAAATAAAGTAACAAATCTTTGTGATTTGCAGATGATATTTCATCTGTATGCTGCAAAAGTTTTAGATGTGTATCTCCATTAGTTTCATCAGAAAGTGTACCTGAAGTTTGCTTGTTTTAACATTGATTTCTTATGGGAGGTCTTTCGCGACTGTGTCCCCTTAGAGTGCACTAAAATCTGTGAATGGAATCGTAGCCGTTATATACTTCAGCTAGGTGTAAAAACAATTTTAAAACTTGATAATTGGCCATCTCAGACGAGTCTCGATACTGATCATCAACGTGAACTTAAACAGCATGCGCAAATTGTGTTGGAGCAGAAAGAAATTTCGTTTACACGTTTAACTGTTGAATGCTTTGGCTTCATGGCTCATCGACGTCGAGCTCATTAAAACTGGAAGATAATTTGTGTCAAGGAATGGGCAGGAATTTAAAGGAACTATTCTGGGACTCACGAGAAGTGGCTGATCTATTGTTAACCGAAATCAGGATGGTGGGACGGAATCGAACCCGCGTCCTCGTCCACAGGACTCTGTATTGTTGGACGTACGTTCCAAAAGTCGAATGGCCCCTCTGCTTACCAAAGGGGTCCATGTCCTAACCGTAAATTCAGCACTTCCCCCTCCATATTCTGCTTTTATATTCGCTATGGGTATCCTGCACTTGTACGTTGAGACTTTCTCCCCATGGTGTGAAAAGTCACTGGGTGTAATGTAGAAAACACCGTATCATGTTTTACTGATCATAATCTCCCGATTGCTCATAAATTGGTACTCCAAATAGTTATTGTAAATCCTTCTACCTTTTTATCTCTTCCTGTGGTTCCTTATAGTAGAGTACATTTTGCGTCCTATATTTTATTTCAGACGACGCATAATACAGGATCTTCCGTTATAGTTTTATCATTTATACTCATTTTTATCCGTAAGAAAGAATATATTCAATCTTTCCTTTCGTTTACATCAGTAGTCTCCGTCTTTTTACTCGATATTAATCAAACCGATGATCACTTGGAAAAACATGTATTTTACAGTATTATACATCAGACTGCACTCAACGTGTTTTTCTATACAACTATATTTTTCTTGGCTGCAGCCATTACAATCTTTCTTACATCCGCCTTTAAAGCTCAGAGCTCAATCCGATATCTTTTGCCGGCTCATCTCTAGCCTCTTCCATCTCGATGCTCATCTTTCTCCTTGCTATCGGATCTCCTGCAGCACAGTGTACTCCTTGTCTGTCAAGTATCTTTCAAATCGGTCCATTAATATTTATGTTTAACAATGTCATACATAATAAAAAACATTTAAATTTACGACCCCACTCCCTGCTAGCGTCATAATTTCCCTTACGACCATGTTTGGCATATCAAATTTGACTTTGAATATCATTCTGATTGTGTTAGTATATATACTGACACTGCACACCACCATTGAACCAATGAACTTGTATGTGCTAGCCGTCATAAACCAGGGTAATTTTCTTTACAAAATTCATGTGGATAAATTGGAAATTTGGAATTGCATTAAAAGAAAAGGCATGAAATTTTTTGGAAGCATTGTTAATGCAGATGTAATTTTTAGTGCGTTCAAATTAAAATATCAGCTTGATTAACTTAAGGCCACATGAATCTAGTTATTTAACATCTGCAGACCTGTGACAGCAATCTTCATGACCTACTGTTGGGAACAGGTTTTGATGTTTCCAAGGACTGTGTCCAAATTTTATTAGAATTATGAACGGA
This sequence comes from Vandiemenella viatica, assembly GCA_031002005.1. Lineage (NCBI taxonomy): Eukaryota > Metazoa > Arthropoda > Insecta > Orthoptera > Morabidae > Vandiemenella > Vandiemenella viatica. The sequence goes on along the minus strand of JARYHS010008074.1, from coordinate 209,615,349 downwards.
AGAGGCTACACGAGTTTTCGAACTGTTTTGCAATTTTTTTTTTTTTTAAAGTTGACTAAAATTTTCACATATCGTAAATTGTGATTTAAAGAAAAAAACTGCACGCAAATATATAATAATTTTCATTCCATTATAAATATTAGAATTAAGGCATAATCTCAATTTGCTCCTAACCCGCCACCTTCTCTCGTCCTTTTCTTATCATAACAACATTACACTTTCAGTATTAACAGGGCCGCCGTAAGCGGGCGTGTAAGGCGTGCACCGCACGCGGGCGGCACGTCGAGGGGGGCGGCAAAACAAACGAGTGATCGACAGTCTCCGCTTCGCGATAGTTGCCACTCCATTGTCGCCGCGACGAAATTTGCAGCGTATTGTTTAGCGGGCGACCTTTTTTTTAAGCTCAACAGCTGCTTCGGGCGGCCGGCGACAATGGGGGCGGCAAATAATGTTGGAAGGGACAGCAATCTCAATTTTTTTGACCCGGTTCGTAAATTTCCTAGATCCTCCACTAGCTGTAGGTAGCCAGGGGACGGCGTAATCGGTATTGCACGCGGGCGCTCAAATAGCTAGCGGCGGGCCTGAGTATTAATAACCTCCAGACTGGATTGCATTATCCTAGTCAAAACCGGCGGAACGGCGGTAGGTTGGGAATTCCAGAGATCGCGGCTGACAATGGCGGGGAATCTCATTCAGTGCATGTCGGAGAACGTATTTTTATACTACACGCGGCATTCTGGGTGTAGGAAAGTGATTAAAAAAAACTGAAACGAGGAAGGATATTGGTGAAAGACTCTCAGGCTAATGAGTATATATTTAGTTTAGACAACCTCTACAATTTTTAATAAACCATGAGGTACAATGATATATTATATAAAGTAGGTTGTGGAGGTAATTTAGAGAATGGTTTCGTATAGCACAAGCAGCATCAGTTGATTCTGTCTGAATCGATTTGCAGTTGAAAAAGCATAGGCGTGTTGATTTGTTGTTATTGTTTATTCTTCTAGTTCAGTTTCAGTAAACTGTTTTGCGTAACTTCTTACGAAATTGTGAAGGCAACATGTAGTTTTGGCAACAAGAAATGCACTATCTACATCGAATTAGATGACCATGACCACAAGCTGGCACGTAATTTTGGGCACAAGATTTTCGTTCGTAGGTAAGGAGTTCAGGGATTGGAATAATTTATCAAGAGAATTGATGAATAATTTATCAAAAATGGTGAAACAATTGAAAGTTGAAATTTGTAGAGAGCAAAAGTAGGTGGGCACAGGAAATAGGGAAAAATGGGTGTTTAGGGAAATTGCCACGGAAGCGTGCGCTCCGTCGCAATTAAATTCTATAGATCTACAAATATACGCCACTTCTCAGCTTAACTGCCAAAGGCATTTCCTAATACACTGAAATTACTAATCTTTTCTTCGTACTGATGAGCCTTTTCCTGTTGTCAGCTTTGATATTTCTGATTTTGTCAGCTTGTGTAAAGCTTCAAATTATTGTCGAGACATTCCAAAATAAAAATGATCTTCTAACCACAACTGCTCCATCAATGATCCACCGTTTAGTTATATGCGCTCTGTTCGACCACACCAGCTTCAGCGAACTGTTGTTAATTCGCTGCGGACAGTCCGCTTTCTGTTTGAGTGAACCTTTAACGTGATGAATAGCCATTTGACTTTTATTTCAGTGCATTAAATAGATGCTGGAGTTCACAGTAAGGACACAGGCCCAATCTTAGTAGGATGTCACGGCACGTCAATATTTAATACATGCGTCGATTTGGCACGGAAGAGAGTCTTATTGCTGTTTGTATTCTGCGCCAAGTCCCTCCAGAGATAAAAGGTATCAGTAGTCATACCTTACGGCTCTCCGAACTGTGTTGCCAGGAGTGTCTCTCTTTACAACATTGGCCGGATTCTATCCCCTCGGCACCGCCATACGCGAACACGATGGTCACTTGTGGTCAGGCAGAACCGCACTACATGCGACACCAGTATAGCCTTTTTCGTGAAAATAGCACGCTCAGTCAGTCTTTGCTGTCTTCCGTGTCCGCAACCTCTACTTGTCCTTAGTTTGAGCCGGCGAGTTTGCGACAAGTTTTGCTGCCTGTCGTCCTTACATAGTTTTGTATGTGATCTGTTTATTCGTTAGTTTAATGACTATTTGGGGTTGTTAGCAGTGGGTGAAACATGTCGTGCTTTGACAGAAGTAATATTCATCAACCAGAAGGCGGTTTGGTCAATGTAAACCAAATTATTCATCGTAGCAGGTATTTTCAAGTTTTTACTAGGAATATTATGAAGTGTCACGCTAATTGTGACATCAATAATGTGTAATTAATTTAATTTATTATAAATTTATCAATTAATACTTTGCATGAGGGATGTGAATTAATCATCAAGGCACCATTTAAAATTACCATTTATTAGATCACGTATATGGATTGCATTAGTTTGACGTGATTAAGAGATGTGATTTGGATAGCATGAATTGACTTGTTCATCAGGGTCGTTTGCTGGGCTTGTGGACGCGGTAGGTGAACGCACTCAACACACACAAGTTCGTCAGTTTCACAATACCGTGAAGTTGGCGTCCGCGACGGCATCTGAAGGCAGGTCCGTGGAGGCGCTTCTTGCTGCGGGACTGCGAGAAATCAGTCAGCTCCACTCGAGGTCGGCGTTGTGTTCGACGCCCGGTCGACGCTGTCCGGAGTAGCTGCACCAAGTAACTTGGACGAGAAATGGTCGACGCGGTCTGGCGGCGAACCTGGTCCTTGGAAAGCTCTTCCAGCAGGAGCGCGAACTCACACTGACCCGGGGCGCACATTGAGCTGCGTGGCGCAGTTAGTGATGTTCCGATACCATCAAAGTATCGATACCTACTCAAATGAGTAGTACTCAAATTGTCTTACGATACTTACTCATATGAGTACTGCTACAGTATCGATACTTACTCATATCGATACTTTTTTTAAATTAATTTCGAAATATAAAATAAATATGTGACATGTTGCTAAATTATTTATTTTATTTGCGTTGTGTAATAAAATCAAATAACACTCAGTAAATATTTTAATTTATTTATTAAAATTATAATAAAGCTCACATCGTAAGCATACTTTGAAAGTTTTGTCTTATCCTTAAATATTTATTTATTATAGTTTTAACACTTTTAAACAATAAAAGTTCGCTTTTGGACGGTTTCCCCAAAAAAGCAATTGTTCAAAATATTTTGGGGACAGCTTGTTTCTTTTGTTTGTCATTGTTTCACCCGCATTAGAAAACAAACATTCACTCAATACTGACGTTGCTACAGCAATAAGAAGCTATTGTGCGTATGTATACTAGTGTTGTAAAAGTTTTTTTTCTGACTTGAAAAAAAAAAAACGTGAAAAAACGTGAAAAAAACTGAAAAACGTTTTTTTTTCTGGGACATGTTTTTTTCATAACTACTAAATTTCAAATTTTTAAGGTATTTATCGTTTAATATGACTGTTTTAGAGTTTATACTAAGTACTTATCTTACTTTTAAATCTACTATATTTTTCTGGTTCAGTAGAAAAAAAAAATTACAAAAATATTGGCAACATTGACTGAAGTTTTCTTTTACGAATGGGGTCTTCCCGAAAAGGCTAGGTTGCGCGAGAAGGAATCCCCGTTCCCCGTTGTTTGGATTGATACTCGCTATTTGAACTAGTGCTGCCAGCCCTACAAATTTATCTGTAGACCTACGAATCTTTTCAAAAAATTAGGTATTTTAAATTTAACTACGGTTTTTTTGCCTCTTTTCATTACTTATTGTGCTTTCCTTATATTCGTATACTTGTTAAACTCGCAGCGTATACAGAGTCATTGTCAATAATTATGAATCATTTCCTTGCAACCGTTTGCGTAAACCAACGATTGAAAACAAATAAAGCTCCTATTTTGTATGATAATAGAATTAAATTCAAACTTAAAAGACCGTAATACAGAATTATCAGCGCAGTCTTCATGCACAGTGTGTACTTTGCTCACAATTTAAAATTTCAATCCCAAAAGCTTTTGCATACAATACAACCAGTAAAAGAAAACGTAACTATTTCTGAAGTTATGGATCTAGAGGAGACAGAAGAAGAAACAGAAATTCCGACCAAACTAGTGTTGGTAGTATTGATACTAGTGAATGTGGTACCGACATAGAGGATGAATAAAAAAAATTATGTTACCTATATAGATACATTTATGAATCATTATGTGATTTAGTAATATTTAAAACACACAAGTAAAACGTAAGTTCCATAAATAAAACTATAATTTATCAAATATATTGTTTTCTGAAGAAAAAAAAAAACAAATTTAGAATAAAAAACAAGGGTGCTAGGTTTTTTTTTCACAATCTGAAAAAAAAACATTTTTTTTTATTTTTTTAAAATTGCAACACTAATTTATACAGACAAGGAAATATAAGTTTCATTTCTTCCCATTCTGTAAATGGATTGCTTTTTTAGAGACATTACAGTGTTTGACAAGTGGAGAGAGACTTTACGGTGCATTTTCTTTGTGATGTCTTCAGAAGTGATATTCCTGTGATACGCTAGCTGAAGCAGCTTCTTCTTCCGATTGCTCATGAATCATACCTTTTAGTTTTTGTGTAGGGCTGCGTGGGAGCGACCATAGGCCAGGTATAGTGAAATGCGCGCCAAGTACTACTGTATTACAGTGAAATAGGGGCCTAAAACTAATTCTTTGAGATTAGATTGACTATTGTAAGACTGACTGACTGTTTTATTTTCAATGCTACCAACTTGACGTCAGGCGCGACTGAGTGGCGCAGCAGGGATGATGCGTATAGAATTTAACACCGGGTGCGTTTCGATACTTTCGATTCGATACAAGTACTTTTCTTCCGATACCGAGTAAGTATCGAATGAATTAATTCAAATACGAAAAGTACTTGGTATCGAAACAAAGTATCGAGTACTTACTCGTATTTACTTGTATCGGAACATCACTAGGCGCAGTAGGGGCAACGCAGAGCAGGGCAGGGCAGTACAGACTGGCAGTTACTCGCGCATATTAGAGCGCAGTTTCGTGCGGCAGTTTACAAAGCATTGTGTTGTGCGAAAAACCGACAATAAAGCGTAACCAAAAATAGGTCGATGCAAAAACTCGATTTTTGATTTCTGAATCAGATTGGGATGACGAGCTTGGAAAATTGTTATTACTTTAACAGAAGCTGAGTTAGATAAAACTATGCAAAAGTGAGTATACGAAGAGAAGAAACTCTCATCTGGCTTTTGCAGTCACAAGAGAATTCTCAAAAGATAATTTCCGGATGACTCGAGCGGAGATTCACGGCATAATGTAACCTGTTATTTTCTCGACAAAGCTCAAATATCTATTAAAACTGAAGAAAATCTCGCAGTATTTTCGTGGTTATTTATTTAATTATTTAGCGTTTGACGGTACATGACATTTATAAGAATGGTTCTCTCTTTTATTTCATATTATATTTTTAAGAAAACTATATAACAGAACATAAACACTTGAAACTAAAAAAGCAGTGTCAACAAATTAGGTGTTTCTCGGGGACACTATTGAATGATGTAGTACAAATAATAAGAAAACAAATAATGTGCTAATAGCCTATATATATCAATCTTTTTCGAAGTTTTATTAAAAATGAATTCAAAAAAAGAAAAGTGAAAATTGTAAGTAGACAGTTGTATGATAAATAAATGCTGAATTTACTCGCCACTTGTTGGGCTCATTGTCCAAATCTCTTGTTTAAATTTAATTTTTATGTATTTTTTGTTACTGATATTGTGAATCGCAGGTTGGTTACGCACCAGATTAATCAATTTTTCTTATTCCATAGTTGAAAATGATTATAAGTAAAGCAAGATTATAAATAACGCAAGAAGTGTTACGGCAAAAACCGGCACGAGTGAGCTGCGTGGCACAGTTTCTGTGTCGTGATCACAACGTCGCGCATGCCACGTGCGGCGCAGTACTGCGCTGCCCTGCTCTGCGTCTCCATACACGCTGTTCCGCCCCAAAACATAGACACAGAAACTGTGCTGCGCTGCGCTGCGTGGACTGCGCGTCAATGTGCGCCCGGCCTAACACCCGCGTATTTTTGCACCTCCGTCCGTGCTGCCACGAGGCTTACACTTTCATCACCTCCCAGCGAGTCTTATATCCCAACGTCCGGACGAGTACCGCCACGAGGTGCACACCTATGTGGCCTCCAAGCGAGTCCTCACGCCACCCTTCCGCCTAGCGGTCCAGCGGATTAGTGGAAATACGAGGGGTAGCCACATTCCTTGGGCGACAGCTATCTGTCTGCATCTAGCTGCAGCCTCACAAATCCGTTAGCAAACTTACGTGGTGCGACTTACTGTATCTGTACACGACTGTAATGTGTGACATCACAATTACTCATAACGAAGTGACCAAGAAAAACCTTAACTTGGCCTAGTTAGAAGCATTGACGTGGAGGTATTTCTGTGAAGTAGTTTCATTATATCACCGCTACCTTATACGTGTTATTTTCTATTTTGTTATCGCTTCTCAAGTTTCCGTATGGATTTTGTCATATTTGATAATTCTTAGAAGAGCTGCAAATTAAATTTTCAAGGAGAACTGGAGATGATATCTTCAGTTGTACGCCGAGTGGACAACCTGCGTCGAGAGCGGGAGCTGCGTGCAATAATTATCGCAAATAAATTGTAAAACAAACAAGAGTGTTGTCTGTACTGCCAGATTTTCAGTATTTTCTTAAACTTTTTAGCTGAAAGTTTTTACTTGAACAAATAGAACGGAAGTTAATCTGTGACATTTCACATTACACAGCGGGAACAACAAAACAATTCGTATGACATTTTTTACTGTTATTATTATTAGCTTGCTTTCCTGTTTAGTGGTCTGAATATATTCGATAGCAGACTGTTAATTTTTTCAGCTTTTTTAAATTTGTCTAGATGTTATTGTTGGTAGAAGTTTAATAAGAAATATCATTCACAAGTTTCATAGAAACATTAAAAAATAAATTAAAGTTGCGTGAATGTTTCAAATTAAAAAGTATATCAGCTTATTCTATTCAATGAGTATTATTTAAAAATTTTCCGCACTTATAAATGATTTTTTTAAAATTTATTTTCGTGAATTGAGCAGACCTCCATCTTTGTCTCCCAGGTCCACCACAACACCAAACTGTCTTTTCTGTTCCGTTGTTAACGACATTCAGTGGTGTAACCTAGTTTGGCCAATTCCATTGGTTGAGTCACGCTGCGGTATGACAGGGGATGTAGTATCCAATACATGTGACCATACTCCCTTCTATTGGCGAGACCTTCCTCTGACCGGGTCTGCTTCATGCACAAGCCTCTCCATTTCGTTCTTTTATCCCACCACCTCTCTGTCACCACCTTGTTCCATTCCTCTCCTCTCATCCGTACACACTCTTCCACTTCTTTCAGCTATCCATATCTTGGTCTTTCCCTGGGTCGTTTACATGCATCTTTTGTGGATTTTTCTTTGGATTCTCTGAACCTCCATTCTCTTTACACGTCCATACCATCTCAGTCTGGTCCTCTCTACCCTTTCCTATAGGGGTTCCTCTTTTATGGTGCATCTAATCAATTCATTCCTTATTCTGTCCATTTTAGTAACTCCCATTCTACCTCTTAAAAACTTCATTTCGCTTGTTTGTACTCTGCTGATGTCCCGCTTCTTCATTGTCCATGTTTCGGCAGCATAAGTTAAGATAGGAACATAGTATGTGTGATAGATTACTCTCTTGCTTCTCTGTGGCACATCTTTATTCCATATCAGGCTTCTAATGCAGAAACGCCTCTGCGTGTATTCCTCTTCCACTTATCTCGCTACCTCCCCAGATCAACAGATCGTCCGCAAAAAGCCATCACCTTTATGTTTGCCTCTCCCATCCTCACTGCCACCTTCTGCATTATATCATCCATGATTTGATTTTTAGTGGTGTGTTGATTTACTTAGTGTAATCTTTGATTATTTTTTTGGAAAATAGAGGTTAGTTACAGTTCAGCAGTCGCTGAGGACAATAGTGGATTTTCGTTTGGTATTTTATCTTTAGTGGTGTGCTGATTTAGTTACTGTAATCTCTGAGTGTTTACTGTTTGTAGAAAGTAGAGGTTAGTTACAGCTCAGCAGTCGCTGAGGACAGTAGCGGATTTTCGTTTTGTATTTGATCTTTAGTGGTGTGTAGATTTGGTTAGTGCAATCTGAGTGCTTATATTTTGAACGAAGTACAGGTTATTTCGAGTTTCTGTTCCTTTTTTCTGTTCTTTTTTTTCTTTTTCACGTTTTTCAAAAGCAGAATGGCTAGGGACTGTGATTGCTGTGTGCAGACACGAGCTGAGGTGGCTGATCTCCGCGCATAGCTTGCAGCTGTGTTAGCGAAAGGTATACAGCTGGAAGCTGCCGTAAAAGGTTGCAGCAGATGTGATATTGGGGAATCTGATGTAGCCAAGCCTACAACAGATTCTCCCATATCGACCGTCGTACCTGCAACCCAGGCTGAAGAATTGGAGGCTGTGCAGCGGTCGCCTGTCGGTGACTGGCGTATGGCCTCTAAGACTTCGAAGCCGCACACGGGGGCAGTCGAGCAGGCTTAAAGGCTAAGACGCTGAAGATGTTCGACTGTCCAACCGGTATGATGTATGGTCGGAGGCTGACTCAGTCCCACAATTGTCATCCTGCGAGTTGACGCCCCCCCCCGGCAAACAAAGAAGGGGATTTTGGTAGTTGGGAGCTCTTATGTTAGAGCCCCTTAGGGAAATGGCGGATGACTCGGGGAAGAAACGTCCATTCAATGTGTATTCCAGGTGGCCTGATCCGAGATGTGGAACAGGCCATCCCGGATGCCATGGAAAGGACGGGGTGTAGCCAACTATATATTGTGGCTCATGTCGGCACCAATGATGCTTGTCGCCTTGGGTCGGAGGTTATCCTCTCTTCCTTCCGGCAGCTGGCTGAAAGGGTGAACTCTGTGGCCAGTGGCTGCAAGATATCGGCAGAGCTAACCATCTGAAGTTGATTGTGGACCTCTGGTTCAGAGCCGTATTGAGGGCTGAACCAGAGGCTACGACGTTTCTGTGATGATATTGGCTGCAGATTTCTCGATCTTCGGCATAGGGTCGAGTCATGTAGGGTTCCCCTTAATAGGTCAGGTGTGCACTATACACGTGAATCGGCTACACGGGTGGCAGGGGCCGTGTGGAATGCACTGGGTGGTTTTTTAGGCTGAGGGAGGAAGACCTGAAACACGAAACATAGTTACGGCCAACTCAAACAAATGCAATACCGGAATGTAGGAGGAACGTAAAAGAATCTCGACAGTTAAAAGTTCTCGTAATTAATTGTAGAAGCGTTTTTAACAAACAACCGGAACTTGAAAGCGTTATTTGTAGCACAGGAACGTATATCGTTATTGGTACAGAAAATTAACTAAAACCGGAAATAAGTTCCGCCGAAACTTTTAAAGATAGCGTGAACGTTTTTCGTAAAGACAGATTACATTCTCATGGAGGTGGGGTATTTATAGCTGTGAGTAAATTTCTCCCATGTAATGAAATAGACGTCGATACGATCTGTGAAATCATATGGATTAAACTGAACGTTGCTGGGTCAAAACTCTTCATAGGCGCCTTCTACCGTCCACCGGATTCCGACATAGCTATCGCCGAGGAGTTAAGAAATAATGTACGTAAATAGTATTGCTAGCCGTTTTCAGGATCATTCTATGATTCTAGGAGGCGACTTCAATCTTCCTTATATTGACTGGCGTAATTACGTTCACATTACAGGTAGCAGGTATAAAGTAGCTTCTGAAGTACTTATCGATTAGTTGTCAGATAATCATCTCTAGCAGCTAGTTAATGAACCTACGCGGTGTCATAACCGTAGCGAAAATATTTTAGATCTGCTGGTTACCAACAGGCCAGAATTATTAACCGACATTTCAACGACCACAGGAATAAGCAATCACAAAGCGGTAATTGCGGCTATCAAACTAATGACCAAGCGAAAAAGGAGAAAAGGGCGGATTGTATACAGATTCAGTAAGGCCTCAAAGGAGTGTTTTAGAACCTACCTGAGGAATAATTACCATAACTTCAAGTCAACAAAGGACACCGTTGAAGATTTATACTAATAGTCGGGGAAGGTATGGAAATACAAATACCGAAGCGGGCAATAAATGGGGAGGATGATCCACCGTGGTACACATGAGAAGTCAAAAGATTACTCAAAAAACAAAGAAGGATACACGCACACTCAAGAAGGAAAGAGTGTCGCAGCGATTTAGAAACCTTAGCTGAGTTAAGAGGACGTATTAAGAATGTAATGCGCAAGGCCTTCAACGATTTTCATTCCAACTATCTAAGAGGCTCACAGAAAACCCAAAGAAATTTTGGTCGTATGTACGAAAAATTAATTGTACCAATAGCAATATTCCAGCACTAATTCGTGAAGGTTCCGAGGCTAGTGAAAGCCGCGATAAAGCTAACGTACTAAATAATGTATTCAACAATTCATTTACTGATGAAAATAAGGATAGTATTCCCGTTTTCCCACGCCGTGTCGAGTCGGTGATGGATAAATACTGCAGGTATCACTAAGCAATTAGAGCTCTTGAAGTGGGGGAAAGCACCGGGCCCGGATGGAATTCTATTAAGAGAATTTTCACAATATGCGCCGGAAATCGGGCCATTTATATCTGATATATTCAGTAAATCATTAGAAGAGCGAAAAGTACCTTCAGACTGGAAAATCGCGCAAGTAACTCCGATTTTCAAAAAAGGTGTTCGAAGTGATCCTGGAAACTATCCTCCTATATCTTGTAGTAGAGTTATGGACCATATTATATGCTCGAACATCATGAATTTTCTAGTTGAAAATAACTTGCTTACAACAAATCAACACGGATTTCGGAAGAAAAGATCATGTGAAACACAGCTGGCCCTATTGACACACGACGTAATGAAAGTAATTTTGATGCAGGTTCAGGGAGCGTGCATAAACCACATAGCTCCATTTTGGCCTCCTGTGAATCCCCCCTCCCTCCCACGTAGCCCTACGTGGCTTTTGCCTCTACCCCCCCCCCCCCCACCCCACGTAGCACGTAGCTTTTTTCCCTTTTGATTCCAGAAGACATTTTGTACTGTTTTCTCCTTTCAGACTATTGTAAATTACATACGGAGATAATTAACTGATGGAAATAAATATTCACACGCTGTTGTGAGTTCAGTTCCTCATTTTAACTGTGAAAAACGTTAAAGCTACGTGGCCTGGCTCGAAACCCTCCCTCCCCCCACGTAGCCCAGCGTAGCCTTCCAGCTAACCCCTCCCCCCCCTGGACCGAGCCACGTAGTTTGTGCACGGTCCCTCACAAGTAGATGCAATTTTTTTAGATTTTCAGAAAGCCTTTGACTCTGTGCCATACAACCGCCTTTTATCGAAGCTTCGAGCGTACGGTACATCGGATCAGCTTTGTGAATGGATAATGGATTTTTTTAACTGGTCGGTCGCAGTTTGTCGTCGTCGTTGAAGAAGAAAGTACTTCTAATCTAGATATTACATCGGGTGTACCTCAAGGAAGTGTAATAGGACCACCTCTTTTCTTAATTTTTCTCTCGGAGACAAAGTGAAAAACCTTTTTAGATTGTTTGCTGATGATGCGGTTATTTATAGGGAAGTAAGAACTTTGGCCGATTGCTTAGAAATTCAGCGTGATCTGGATGTTATTTTGGCATGGTACGCTGAGTGGCACCTTAAGCTAAATTGTAAAAAGTGCTAGACAATGGGCATAACTAACAAAAAGAATCCTATTGTTCAGAAATACGAGTTAATCAATTCAGTGATTGAAATGGTTGATTCAATGAAATATTTGGGAGTAACAATACAAAGGAACATGAAATGGGACATGCACATTAATTCGTTAGTAGATAGAGCTAATTCTAGGCTGCGATTCCTAGGTGGAATCTTGAAAAATTGTAATGAGCAAACAAAGGAGAAAGCGTTCAAATCTCTTGTGCGTCCGCATTTGGACTATTGTTGTGCCATTTGGGATCCGTTTCGTAAGGGGTTGATCGAAAGTATATTTTGGGGGGGGGGGGGGGAGAGAAACGTGGAAAAAAACTATGAAAAAAGTTTTTTTTTCTGGGACACGTTTTTTTTTCACAACTACTAAATCTCAAATTTCTATGGCATTTTACGTTTAATGTGAATGTTTTAGAGTTTATACTAAGTACTTATCTTAATTTTTAAATCTGCTATATTTTTCTGGTTCAGTTGAAAAGAAATTTACGAAAATATTGGCAACATTGTTTACATTGGCAAGTGTTTACGAGCGGGGACTTCCCGAACAGGCTAGGATGCGTGAGAAGGAATCCCCCGTTCCCCGTTGTTTGGTTTGACACTCGCTGTTTGAACTAGCCCTACGAATTTATCTGTAAATCTACGGATCTTTTCAAAAAATTAGGAATTTTAAATTGTTTACTGTTTTTTGCCTCTCTTTATTACTTATTTTGTTTTCCTTATATTCGTATCCTTGTTAAACTCTCAGCGTATAGTGATACTGAGTCATTAAATTGTCAGTAATTATGAATCGTTTCCTTGCAACCGTTCGCGTAAACCAACGATTGAAAAAGAAATAAAGCTCCTATTTTGTATGATAACAGATTTAAATTCAAACTTAAAAGACCGTAATACAGAATTATCGGCGCAGCTTTTATTTAAAATTGCAATCTAAAAATCTTTTTGCGTGCAATACAAGAACAACCAGTAAAAGAAAATGTAACTATTTCTGAAGTTATGGATCTAGAGAAGACAGAAGAAACAGAAAATTCCGACACCGACCAAACTAGTGTTGGTAGTGCTGATACTAGTGAATGTGGTACTGTCATAGAGGATGAATAAAATTATGTTACCTATATAGATACATTTATGAATCATTATGTAAAACATTATATGATTCAGTTAGATTTAAAACAAACATGTAAAATGTAAGTTCGGTAAATAAAATTATAATTTTTTCAAATATATTGTTTTCTGAAAAAAAAAAAAGAAAAAAAAAACCAATGGTGCTAAAAGAATATAAAGAATTTAAAACGGAAAATCTTAAGGGACGTGTGGCTTTTCTAATTTACGAGTAATAATTTAACCATGTAGTTGAGTCTGTAAAAAGTTAATAGAAATACCCGGAAATGAAGCACAAAATTCACTTTGTATTTTTAAAATGCATCAGATGACTTGTAAGAATTTTATATTGGCCGTACTGACTACGGAACCAAACCCTGTGCTCTGTGCGTGGTCAGACATGCATTCGGCTGGTTTTTTTTATTTTAAATTTCGTAAAGATTTAATTGTATAAATACTACAAACGAGCGATTATTAGGAGCAGTAAGTTTTGTGATAAGCCGATAAATAAACATAGGTACTTACCAGAATTTCGATTTTTTTGCACTTATATTTTGCATTAACAGATGAAATACTGAAGAGCCAAAGAAACTGGTACATCTGCCTAATATCGTGTAGGGCCTCCGCGAGCACGTAGAAGTGCCGCAACTCGACGTGGCATGAATTCGATTAATGTCTGAAGTAGTGATGGAGGAAATTGACACTACGCATCCTGCAGGGCTGTCCATAAATCCGTAAGAGTACGAGGGCGTGGAGATCTCTTCTGAACGGCACGTTTCAAGGCATACCAGATAGGCTCAGTGTACTTACTCACGCTTACGGCGGGCCTGGGACCCCACTGTTCCTAACCCCCACAGGCAATCCCCCAACTTGCAGGGCCGGCCCTAGGATTCTCGGGCCCCAGGTAATTGTTCTCGGGCCCCCCGCCTCAATTTTTTTTTTTTACACTTTGATTTTTTGGATAAAGTCAGAAAATTTTAATCAAAAAACATCAAATAACACCTTTTTCAGATTTTTTTCGGTTGCCTGGACCCCGGGTACTTTTACCCCGCTTACCCCTTCCTAACGCCGGCCCTGCGCAGGGCCGGCGCTAGGAATTTCGGGCCCGGGGTAAAATGGGCGACTTTTTTTTTTTTTTTTTTTTGCTCTACAAAATGGCCAGGCGACAATGTGCGTATTCTTCGCTTCATGGCCTGAGGGCCCCCCTATAGTCGGTGATCGGGCCCCCCATAAAACCGCGGGGCCCGGGTACTTTTGACCTGCTTACCCCCCCCCCCCCCCCAACGCCGGCCCTGCATAGACGCATTAGACACCATTACTGACACCCGGACCCCCAAAGTCCAACCCCTCTTCCACGTGGTGGGAGATGGGCAATGGCATCAAGTCTATGAGGCATTCTCTCTGCCTGGTGATCTACTCTTACCGTGCTGTCTGACTGACAGGACGCTGCAATGAGTTGTTGCTATCGCTCCAGGTGTGATGTCACCGCTCATACCCTCTGCGGGCTATTTTGACAGGTCTGATACAATAGAATTGTTTTCCTACCCAGCTTATGTTCAAATCATTCCGTTTGGTTGCTTAACGTTATTGTATATATGTGTGTGTACATTAATATTGTAGTCGTATGCGTTACTCGCAATACCACTTGGGATAATGAAAGAAAAGTTACTTTTGATAGCTAACGTATTTTTGATAACGAGAATAGCTGACAGAATATGAAATTGTAAAGACGTTGTCTTCGTAAATGCTTTGTACAGTTGACACGTGGCCTAAGTTCCTCGAAGAGTTTTGCTGTAAAAGTATACTGCTACAAGTATTGATGAGACAGTGACATGAACATATAAATTACTTCAGATAACCATTACATGCATTTTAGTTTTTAATAGAACTTTTTCCAACTTTATCACAATTCCTAAACTAAATTTCATCGGTCAAATTTATTAGTGATATACATCATTAGTCATTGGATGTAGCCTTATTATAAAGTACAAATAATGCTAAAACAATTTGTATTTTGTTTCTCAAACTGTTTTGTTTAGTGGAATTTATAAGTTACAGTTGTGTGTTATGTTTAATGTAATGTTGATAACTTCTCTGTAGTTACATTTAATCATCAGCTCACATTTATATTAACATACTTTTGATTGAAATTTACTGTTAATGGCTGAGTTGCACAGTGGTTTTATACAAAGAAAAAGTTTAATCGTTAACATTTTAAACTACACTCGGGGCCAGCGTTAAGGGGTGGCTGGGGGGGGGAGGTAAGCAGGCCCCCCAAAGGGGTACCGCTGGCCAGTTTGCTCAGCTAAATAAAAACTTCTTAAAAAGTGTCTGATTTTCTTTTATTGTAATTTTATGACATTGTCAAAAAAAAAAAAACAAAAAAAAAATTGTCCAGGTGGTGGACGGAACAACGCCTACCTGGAGCCCAAAAATATTAGCGCCTTTCTGACTACACTGCCATACTTTTTATGGAGATTAATTTCATTCATGGCAATAAAATAGTTAAATTGTGTTACAGATGATAAAGATACATGCTGAGTAGTAGAAAATCATAATGGACTCTGGGAAAAAGCGTGAGAAACCTCCAAATCCACGTGCTTCAGCCAATCCACTGTCGGCTTTAACATACTGGTAAGTATTTTGCACTTTGTTAAAAAAAGAAAAAAAAAATCGAACAACATTTTATAATGATGGCATGTTAAGAGATGGTGAAACATAGTGGAGAGTTAACTGCACATGGTTGGGGCCTTTCCACCTTCCTCTCTCTCAATCTCAAGGTCAAATGAACCTCTTCTTAATCCTGATTTTAATTTGATTGTAATGGAGCAATTGTACCTGTGGCATCTTCTGTATTCACCTACTATTGCGTTTAATGAATTTTTTTTCATTGTTTATGGTAAATTTCCCCTTGTAATTTATTTCAATCATTGACTCGTATCCTACTAAATAAACCTTAAACCTGAAGTCAAGTGCTAGCTAGTGGTCATAATTGCCCTTCTCTTCCATATAATTCTCCTAATTTTTCTACTAATATTATTTCAGGCTTCATCACTAAAGTAAGCCTAGGATTGCCCAGCACACACATCACATGCAACTTGTCTTCCAATGAATCCCAACACACTTCCTTATCATACCAGTTATTGGTTGTGTTGTGTGGTAGTTTCTAGTTGTTTCGCTTTCACTTCCTCTAACTTCTGTATTTGATATTCATACTGTTTGTTCCATATTCCCCCCCACCCTGTCCCCAATCTTGAGTGGAGGACTGATCATGTTTTTGTATCGCTATACTTCCTGGGAATATCCTGCCACACTTCTCCGGTAATGGTAGGATTTGAAAACTTTCCCCTTATCTGCCTAATGTACCTTACCCAATTGTGTTTTTTTAAATAAAATGTAATGCCAAGATATTTACACATAATGTCGTCAACAAATAATTCCTACTTCACTTTACAATCGTGCAAAACCTTTATTTCTTTGTGTACCTAATGAGTTGACTTCTTCATATTTAATTCCATGTTGACTTTCTCAGTTAGATATCCTATTAAAATTCCCCTGCAGGTCACTCTGCAGTATCTTGTTCTTTATAACCTTATTTATATAATTTTGTTGTAAAGAACCTTTATTATGACTTTGGCTTCAATAAAGAGCCATAGTTGATTTTTTTTCCTGCCACACAGTATTTGTATTTAAGTGGCATTAAACCATTTTCTACAATAAGTGATGGTTTCCTTCCTCATTGTTAATATTGTAGCCAGTTCTATTGAAACAATTTGAATCCATCACATTGGCTGCATCAATTAGTATAAAATATGTGTAATTTTGAATAATAGTTTAGTTGCTAATACTCTTTTCTCATTTCCACAGGTGGATATTAGACATTTTTAGGATAGGATATAAAAGAGATTTGGAAGTAGAGGATCTATTTGTTCCTCTCAAAGAACACAGGTCAGATGTTCTAGGTAATAGAATTGAAAGGTGAGGCTAATATTTTAATTTAATCTTATTTTTGTAATCATTTCAATTGCAATATAAAGGATAAATGTTTAAACTTCCTTGTTATACCAGGATCTGGGAACAGGAACTAAAAATTGCGGAACAAGGAAAACGAACTCCAAGTTTAACACGTGTGCTTCTGAGATGTTTCGGACCAAAGATTGCAGCATATGGCTTACTTCTAGCTGCAACTGAGCTAATAATGAGGTTAGATGTTGTAGTCACAAACATAATGCATTCAAAATATTACTACATATTATCTTCTTTCTTATTGTATTAGGTGGATTATATATAGGCACTTTAATAAAAGAAAATGTGGCCTTTTATCAAGATTTAATGCATGCTGATCTTCTGAAAAGGATTTCAACCCCTCCTGTCCTCATTTTGCTTTTTCCATTGTCTCTGTCAAAGAATAAATTTTGTTTTATTAAAATCACTTGTTAGTATATTTATGGCTATGTTGGCAATTTACTTTTTCCTGTAGTTAGAAAATATTAAAATATGAAATAAATGATCCATTGTATCTACACTAGAGAGCCAAAGAAACTGATATAGGCATGTGTATGGAAACAGAGAGATATGTAAACACACAGAGTATGGTGCTCCGGTCAGCAACGCCTATATAAGACAACAGGTATCTGGTGCAGGCGTTAGATCGGTTACTGCCTACAATGGCAGGTTCACGATTTGAGTGAGTTTGAATGTGTTGTTATAGTCGGCACACGAGAGATGGGATGCAGCATCTCCGAGGTAGTGATGAGGTGGGGATTTTCCCATATGTCCATTTCACGAGTGCACCGTGAATATCGGGAATCTGGTACAACATCAAATCTCTGACATCACTGTGGCTGGAAAAAGATCTTGCAAGAACAGGACCAACGACGACTGAAGAGAATCGTTCAACGTGACAGAAGTGCAACCCTTCTGCAAATTGCCAGGGATTTCAGTGCTGGGCCATCAAGTGTCAGTGTGGGAACCATTCAATGAAACATCATCGATATCGGCTTTCGGAGCCGAAGGCTCACTCGTAACCCAAGATGAGTGCATGATACAAAGCTTTATGCCTCGCCTGGGCCCATCAACACCGACATGTTGCCTGCTCTGACGAGTCTTGTTTCCAATTGTTTCGAGTGGATGGACATGTACTGGTATGGAGACAACCTCATGAATTCATCGACCCTGTATGTCGGCAGGGGAGTGTTGAACCTGGTGGAATGGTGTGGGGCGTGTGCAGTTGGAGTGACATGGGGCCCCTGATGAGTCTAGATACGACTCCCTGGCGGGTGACACTATGTACACATCCTGGCTGATCACCTGCATCCATTCATGTCCATTGTGCATTCTGATGGACTAGGGTAATTCTAGCATGACAATGCAACACCCCACATGTCCAGAATTGCTACAGAGTGGCTACAGGAACACACTTTTGAGTTTAAACATATCTGCTGGCCACAGAGCTCCCCACACATGAACATTATTGAACATATTTGGGATGCCTTGCAACATGCCATTTAGAAGAGATCTCTACCCCCTTGTGCTCTTACGGTTTGTGGACATCTCTGCAGGATGCATGGCATCAATTCCCTCCAGCAATACTTCAGACATTAGTCGAGTCCATGCTATGTCATGTTGCGGCACCTCTGCATGCTTGTGGGGAACCTACACAATATTAGACAGGTGTACCAGTTTCTTTGGTTCTTCAGTGTATGTAGTGGTTTAATGTAGTCCTTTTCATTACTTTATGTTGAAGGTTTTTAAGACTGTTTTTATCATGTCCCTTAGTAATGAAGTCTAGGCCACGATTTATTATTTCTGATTATTTGGTTTTAAATATGTTTTATGATTGTTTGTGTTAGGTTTTACAAGTCCTGCATTTTATTGCACTATTAAACATTCTCTTTATCTAAACGCAAAAATTCTTGTAAATGCTTTCATGGCTATGTTGCAGAAAGAGTTCAGAACTACTCCCCATCCAGGTCTTGGTATTTTGAATGATTTATGAATAAAGTTGGCATTATAATAGAGGTGGAATCGGAAGAACTATCCAATTAAAACTTTGTACATTAAATTTACATAATGTTAGTTAAGCTGCAGAAAGTATAGTTTCAGGGAAGGAGGATTGTTATTCTTTTGCTGTTTTACATAGTTTGTGTGTAGGGGTAATTTTTTTTAAAAATTTCTTATCTAATGTTTTCAATGAAACAATTAACAAGTAATCATAAATGTGTTTTGTTAACACAATTTAATTTTGCTTGAATCCACAACCACCCTCTTTGCTGTACAGGCTCCAACAACCCGTCTTCCTTGGTTACCTGATTAGGTACTTCACACAGACGAGCTTAAAATGTGTTGCGGAAGAGAAGTAAATGGTTTATCAGTTATGTTTCTCATCTATGTACTTAATATTGTTGTGTTTGTGTGCAATTAACGGATAAAAGCTTTGACCCTGTTTAGAAACTTTCCATAGAAATTTATTTTGAATTTGTAAACATTAAAATAATTTGCTCTTGATTTTGTGTATAGGGCTTACTGCCCACATTTTGCACGATTTCTTACATGTTTGCTAAAAATGCTCTGAAGAGCAAACTTGATTATTTCTCTTCAGTTATTAAGTATAGAAAAATGGGAAACAATGCTGAATAAGATCACCATAATATTACAATATGGTGATCTTCACAGAGTTATAGTATGTAAACCTGTGGTCACAAATTTAGTATAAGTCTCATTAAATGAAAAATAGGGAATTCTGTCTTACTCGGTTATCTTCTATTCTTTTCTCATTTACTATGTAGTTCTTGTTTTAAACATTCACACTGGTTCCATATGCCTCTTTGAAAGTATGTAAACATTTGCTGAATATAAATCAATAACAAATGATAAAACTTGTCCTAGTTTCAAGATTAATCTTTTTCGAGATAACTATGGATGTTGATGGAATTTAAGTTTTTTTGTTTGTTTTTGTTTTAATTGTTTCCATAACTAATGCTAGTAAAGTTATATTAAAATCATCACTCCACAAATTTTCATTATGCACATTACTACTCGAATTATTTAAATTATTTCAGAGTTTTCAGATTCTATTGCATTGTGCAGTAGAGAAATTATATTTGAAAACTGAATAACTTGTGTATTTTGTCAGGAAGAAAATTGCTTTTTATGTGCACCTGGTACAAATTATTCCAGAAATACTGTTGTAATTATAACTTGAATATTTTAATAAAAATCCCAAAATATACCTAGACACTTTTGTTTACTAAAGTACAACTGGATTTGTCAGAATTGAATCTTGGCAAAGAAGATATCTTGAACTGAAAAAAATATAAAGATAAAGAGTTTGAGGCTATTGAGAGAATGTACTGAAAAAAAAAGGATACAACTTGATGAAAGAATGAAAAAATATTGGGGGGGGGGGGAAACCCGAAGTTTTTTCCTGTGTTACACAGTTGATCAAGGCGAAAAGGAGAAGAATAGGTATAAATTGTAGATAAGAATGAATCACAATGAGATGCGGATTTCCATTCATTTAACTGTGTGGATAATCAGTGTAAAGTTTGTTCTTTGTGTGTTTGCTACTGTCTGGCTTTGTTTGGTGATGGTTGTCTTCTTGCATTTGCGTCGAAATTTTACCATTCCTGTGATATAGTTACTTTAAGTTTGCAATGAAGAGTTGGGGTATTGGCATTTTGATTAAAGACAAGATCTGGAACTTAAGCTATTATGCTAATTGAAATTTTGATTAACGAGCTCAGTGTGTACATGATTTTAACCTTTTATTCATCACAAAGGATTTTACACTGAGCCTGTTAAAATTGTGGCTGAAAGATAAAGCATGTCAGCAAGTGAGAGTGTGATTTTTGTGATGTAAGCTGTGTTGCATGAAGAATTAATATTACGGAATAATTAGGGTTTAACATGGTTTGTTCCATTAATCAAACTTTCATGATAAACTTCGAAATGTTTCTACTTGATCATTAAGCCCAGAACTTTATTATTATTAATTTAACTGCGATGGAGCTAATACTGGTGGCAATTCTCCCAGTTATCCAATTACCCCTTTTCGTATACATATATTTTAGAAAATTCTTTTATAATTGGAATGTTAAATTCCTTCCCCATTTACTATTCTTATTTACAAATTTTAATTTTAAATTCCATAAGCGTTTTTGGAAAATCCCTGACACCCTTACCAACGAAATAAAATTTTCTCACTCCCTTATGCATGAAATCGAGCGCAAGCTTATGGTCATGGTCACCTTTCCCCTTCCATGCACTATTCCTAATTCTTTGACGAATATCCCTCTAAGCTACATCACCAACATATGCCCTGTACATTCCCAGTACACTCTTCACCCTCCTCCCTTCCTCCAATGAGTCCCAATCCTAAAATAAAATAAAATAAAATAAAATCTAGCTGCTCTTCTTTGCACACCTCCAACTCCTGTATTCGAAAACCAAAATGTGGGTTCCAACTACGCCACCATATTCAACCAGTGGTCTGACCAAAGTTTTGTTACCCTACTCCCTAACTTCTTTGATACATCCTCTCATCACCCTCTCGAGTAAATGAAGGATTTTGTAACTTTTTCCTACCATCTGCCCAATGTGCTCTGCCCAGTTGAGTATGTTGTCAAATGTTTTGCCAATATATTTACACTTCAAGCTTTCAAAAATCTTTCATCACGCAATTCTGACCCCACCCTATAACCATAATTTACCTTTTGTTTTTTTATCTATTTACCTAATAAGCTGACTTTTCTTGGCATTTATTTTCATTCTATGTTGACCTACCCATTTAGATATTCTATCCAGGTCACATTGCAGCTGTTCAGTCTTCACCTGTTTTGATCCCATTGTATATTATTATAAAACAGAATTTATCTTCAAAAGAAATCTTAAACTATTTTGAGTGCAATAACCTGTACTTTAGATTACACGTGTATTCCAGTTCAGATAGAAAAGTCTAACCTATGAATATTAAACACATTTTGCAGGGTTACGCAACCATTGTTCTTAGGCAAGCTAATAAGTTTCTTCAGTCCGGACAGTCACATGTCGAAGGAAGAAGCCTACGGTTATGCGACTGGTGTTGTGCTGTGTTCTGCCTTCAACATTTTTGTAATTCATCCTTACATGATGGCAATAATACATATGGGAATGAAAATCAGAATTGCCTGCTGTTCCCTTATCTACAGAAAGGTAAATTAACAAGCATTCAGAAGCAAATGCTTAGCAATATACAGTTTGTAAATAATTTAAGCTTTCAGTTTCAATTTTAAACTAGATAGTGTTTATAAAATAATATAACTCAGGTTTGTGGTCATTCTGTCTCATTGTTTATGTTGATTCATTGACACCTTAAGTAAATAGTATCTGGAGTACTCCCCTGAATTTCATAATTTGTCAGGAAAAACATTTTAAACCATGGCTCTGAAGACTTGGAAACAAAATCTGAGACTGATTCATATAAGAAAGCAAGGTCCTTAAATGAAGCAACTTTCCTTTGTCTTTGTAACTGATTTCCTTGTTCTAAAATTCCTCCAGTTAAATTGAATATAAAGCTTTTACATAATCTGCTTCGCATATTTGTTATTTTAAATTCTAAAATATTTTAGTGATAGTTTCTGCTAAATGTTTGACGTGTTTTATTTTAAATATTTAAGAGTAAGTCGCATAGATGTTAAACAAATATTCAACATGTTAATTCTAGTAATCTTTTCGGATTTGTTGTGTACTAATAGTCATTTCCATTAAATATTTCATTTTCAAGCAATTTCAGTTACATTAACGGCTTAAAAAAAATTGCTCTGCTTCTAATTTTCATATAAATTTATTGTAAGGTGCCAATCATTTTTTTAAATATCATCTATCTCAAAATACTGATTGAAAATTCAGGTTAATGAAGAAACTGAAGAGCGTATGTTGTTGATGTGTATTTGTTTTGCCACATTAGGGCAAATAGATCAATGAATCTACAGTTAGGAGTTTAAAATTGTTTAGAAAATTGGCAAACCTTTGTAAGTTGACAATATTCTACATACTGTATTTGATTGTAACCATTTGGGTGTCAACAATTTGGGGGAAAAAAATAAAACATATTAATTGTTAAAAATTTTAATATAAATTTGAAATATCTACTAAATTCCAAGTAAATGAACACAATTATTCCATTAAATGAATGATATTTAAAAGAAACTAAAAAATACAGCATAGATATTTTTTTTGAAAGATTAGGCCTATGTATACAGTAACAAATGTAAGTTTTGGTTAACTTCTTAGACTAAGATAATATTTTTTTTTTAAAGTTACATATCAGATCTTCTAAACTTTTCAATCTCTGGTACAGAGTAAACTCCTGATCAAGAGGTTGTGGCAGAATCAAGTCTGTAATTTTTTTTTTTTTGCTTACTCTTCTGAAGATTTGGGTGTGATATTCCTTAATTCTTTATGCTTATTTTGGATGCACTTCTCAACATCATATGGAAAAATGTCACTTTTCTTAAAAGCATTTTGAATTTTCACAGCAATTGGTTTTTCAAAAGCTTCCTGAAAAACTGGTGTGAAGTTGCAAAGTTTTAGCATTATCATGCTTATGTTTCCTCTTTTGATCTGAAACTTTCCAAGCAACTTTTAAAGGTCTGAAAACATGAACACATGGTTGCAAAATGTTTGTGGCATTTGGCATTTCTCAAAGCAAAATTTGTTCAACTCCAAATTTTTCTGATTTATCACCGTCGAGCAGCAGCAAAACAGGAAACTATAGAATTTTCTATCAACCATGGGTAGAAACAGTTAGCAACATATTCATAAAATGTTGCTGGCACCATCCAAACAGAATCGCCTTGCCCAATGAAATAATGTGGTGGGATGGATTTAGTGACATCTCTAGGAATCCTCTTGTTGGGGAAAACAATCATTGGTGGGACTTTTTTTTTTTTTTTTTTTTTTTTTTTTTTTTTTTTTTTTTTTTTTTTTTTCCCACTGCCAGATAAATTGGCTAACACTGTTACACTATCTTTTTCAGAAGCAATGCTGTATAAGTCCTTACAATTTTTAGGATCCATCACTCTCCCCTTTTGGGCAACATTCAATCCCTGTTTCATCTGCATTGAAAAGTCTATCACCATCCAACAAGATATCTTCACAATTTTCTTCCTTCAGGTAATCTTTGAGGTCCTTGAACCATTCCCTGATATCTTCTGTTACGCAAGCTTTGCCTTCGTTTATGGGCTCTTAAGTTCCTTTCAGTTATAGAAGAGATTTAAAAATAACAAAACCCACTTTTATCCAGGGCGATCATCTACAAAAGGTTTTTTTCTTCCAGTTTCTTTCATTACATTGCAAACAGCATCTTTAACATCATATTTGTGCATGGAAAACCCTATTTTTGCATTCCCAATAATAGTCTTTCAAGTATTGTTCTTCTGGTCCTGTTAGTACTGGTGGTGGACCCATCCTTCTGTTTTCAATAGTATTTCCATTCAGCTTATTAGAAAGAGTTAATTTGGTATGTTATAATTCACAGCAGCTTTATTCAAACTCTTTTTTTTTGGATCTTACTGATTCCAATCAGTTGTGTAGCTAGGTTAACAAGGGCACCGAGTGCAAAAAAATAAAATGATAATAATAATAATTTTTGGGCACTCAGGCCAGATGTGCAAGATTTTTTAGCTCTACCAAGTTTTGTGAGGTTTGGCTTGGGAGCCCCCTGAGGCCTAGCCCTCCGATAGTTACGCCCCTGATTCCAATGCATTACTCATATCTTCTTCTGTATACTTAAATCATTCATACTTCTTCTTGTTGGTCTGAAGTCAAGAATCCGCCCATTGTCCGACTGGCCGGTTTGTTGTAGAGCTACACCTGTTACCCTGGGCCCGAAATTCCTAGCGCCGGCCCTGCTTGTAGACATAATATGTATCCATTATTCATATTTTCTACATTATCCATCTTAAAACAAGAAAAGTATAGTATTTTTTTAAAAAAAAAATTTTTTAAAAAAAAAATCATAATATTCATTTGTCAACAGCACATTGTTGAAATAGAATGATAGTCTGACCTTATACTATATGCATACAAGTTGATTTTAGGTTATACAATTATTTGTAAAACCTAAATATATGAAAAAGTAAGAAAATAATTCAAATAAACAGACATAAATTTGTGTTAATTCACTGGTAGTTTGCTTACCAGTGAAGGAACGTTTATCTTTATTACTGTTCACTTACCGGTTACAGTAAACATTTTGTTAATTCAATAGATTGCACATGATCAGCGTGGTTTTGTTATAAGAAAAAAACCACAAGAATTTTTAGAATTTCACTTCATGGAAAAATCCCACTAAAGGAACACCTGTTTGTTTACTGGTTTGAGGTATATTTCAGATCCAGTAGGTGAACACCACTCCTAAACTCTAAACAAAGCCATGCTGAAAAAAAAAATATTAAAAATATACCTTGATCTTGCTTAATTACAGTAACACATATTAGATGTACTATATGAACACACAACAATACGAAATTCGTTATAAATTAAGAGAAGTAGCTGCTTACCTTACTGTTTTAGGATTGAAACCAGTCTGCATGAAAAATAACAATTTGCAGTTTTTTTTTGTCAGAAGGTCATGTGACTCAAACATCCAATCAAGTGCTACTTAAGTTCCAACATTAAGTAGGAAGCCAGTAATACCAAACTAAAGGTTATATGTAAAGAAATTATCTTATTTTTAAACATCTTTCCCAGACTGTTCATTTACTGGGGTCTGTTTCACTCAATGGTCAGGTTATCCTATCTTGTACTAGATTTCACTTCTCAGCTGGCACTGAACTTGCTGGGTTGTTGTGACGCTTGTCGATGATTGATGGACTGATTATAATTATAAATAACTCAGTTCTTTCGTTCCAACAATATATGGGTTATTATATATTATTTGAATCTACTAAAGATTACAATGAAATTGGTTACTCTCAGAAGATGCAGGTTCGTTTTTGGCAATTATCTCAAGCATTCAATCTACTCATCTACGCCGATAACTAACATCTCTCAAGTCCAAATCTCCATAGCAACTTATATCTTATTGCTTTTCTCTCTAAGAGTATGTATATTATTAATTTCTATCTACTCTCAGGAAACAAAAGTATAATTTTCTTATGGAAATGTTTCTGTTCTGTCACATTGTGAATTTGAATCTCTGTCTGACCATTCAGATTTTGGTTTTCCTTGGTTTCTCAAAAATGCCCCAAGCAGACTAATGATAGCTGATGAGGGTAAATAATTCCCAACTAGCTAACTTGAATTTTGGGTACACAAAAATATTATATTTCTCTTCATAGTAGTATTTTATTTCTCCTATTAATCATATACCTATATACATTATATACAATGATATCAAACACATCAAATGTAAATTAGGGTATTTACATTAATTACTTCACATAATACATTTAGGATATTCTTCTATTGAGTAAAAGGAGTGGTACTGAAGATAAGACAGCAACAATAATTTATCAAAATTTTCCCTTTATTATGTGTTTTTCTTATTATGGGGTAATTTATTGAAAAGCTTAATACCTATGTGAAGTGATCCTTTTTGATACATAATATGCAAATCTAATTGTTTCCTTATATAATGTTCATCCACCTCATTATTATTATTATTTTTTGAGCTGTATCTTTACATGTGACTTTTCCAATAAACAAAATAGTTTCAAAGATATTATTGCTTAGCAGTGGGAGAAAATTCATATATTTAAATAAGGGTCTAAAAGATTCCTAGGTTTGCTGTACTCAGTGCATCTGATGATGAACCTCAAAATATAATTCCATACTTTATTTGTGAATAAAAATTGGCAAAGGATGAATTATACAAGTTTTTTTACTATTTGTCAATTTTAAAAAGCGTGATGCTTAGCAGATTTGAGTTAATTTAGTGTTTAAACACTGAATATGCATATTCCATTCAAGATCAGATTGAATCCATCCATTTGATGCTTTTAATAAATTTGAATTTTCTTCTCCTATAGTGATTAATGCAAACATTTTACTTTATTGCAGGCACTGAAGCTGAGCAAAACAGCATTAGGTCAAACAACAGCTGGTCAAGTAGTAAATTTGCTGTCCAATGATGTAAACCGTTTTGATGTTGCAATAATATTTGTTCATTACTTATGGTTGGGTCCTCTGGAGACTGTTATTGTTTTATACTTCTTGTGGAATGAAGTTGGTGTATCGGCTATAGTAGGAATAGCAGCACTGTTAATGTTCATTCCTTTACAAGGTATTTACTGGTGTCTCTATATATGAAAAACTTTTGTTTTTTATTGCATGTTGTGTAATGTTTTTCCCATATATATTGCAGGATATCTGGGGAAAAAAACTTCAACTCTTAGGTTAAAAACAGCCATAAGGACTGATGAGAGAGTTCGCCTTATGAATGAAATAATTTCTGGAATTCAAGTTATCAAAATGTATACTTGGGAAAGACCTTTTGCCAAATTGGTTTCAGCTGCTAGGAGGTGATTATAGTTGCTTATTTTTCATTAAGTATGTGTTTTATAAACAATTATTTGAAATGAGTTTAGTCGAAATTTGTGTTTTTAAATTTTCAGGAATGAAATAAAAGCTATAAGAGCAACTTCATATATCCGTGGTATCCTACTATCATTTATTATGTTTACAACAAGAATATCCATTTTTATGACAGTATTGACATATGTAATGCTGGGTAACAATATATCTGCAGAAAAGGTAAAGTATATACAGTACTTAAAAAAAAAAATTGACAAATAGGTGCTTGATGTCCTGTTGCAGAATAATGACCTTTTATCCATCAAATGGGGATGCTATTGCTGAAGATGATTTATATTAATTACTGTACTGATAATTTATTTGTACTGAATTGAATTAAGATATTTCAGTTTTGAAACTAACTGTAATCTGGTCATTAGTAAATAGAAATCATTTCATCCATAAACATATCCCCATTGCACTGTAAAAAAATTGTGGAAATCGCTCAAATTGGGGAAAAAAAACGTACTAAGGTTCACTATTACCTGCGTTTTAGCAGCTCATGGATCTCTTCACCACATCCCAAGTCAGTAATATTAGACTGAACGGGTTTAAAAATATAGCACATTGGATAACATTTCACTTGTAACACACATAACACAGGAAAGGAAAAAAAAATCACTTTTCTCATATTCAGCATATGAAAATAATACAAAATGGCTGATTTGGTTCTGCAGTATCTGGTACAATCAGAAATGTATAAATGAATGTCAAGTAAAAATAAAAAAGATTGTTAGAATTTTTTCTACTTTTTTGTTTATCCTTAAATGAAACATAATTTCAAATCAACTGGATTACTGTGAATTATAGTTATGCATTTGCAGTTGTATGTAGACTATTAATGACAATCGGTACATTATTTACCAGAGTAAGATAGCAGTAGGAAATGCTTTCTTTCCTAGATCTAAAGGACCACAGGAAGAGGTTTACTTCCGTCTGTTTATAAGTTAGAAAATATAATTTGCAGACACCTCCATTCTATGAAAATATTTGTGATTTGCCATAGTCGTCTAAAGGTATTAACTTATACTTTAAAACCATTTGACTGTATACAATGGCATATATTGGGTGCTCTTGTACAGTTGACAAGAATGTATTAACTATGCCTCTTTTGCTTATTTAAAGTTATTCTGGTTCATTTACACAGTGCAAGTTCATAATATATCATTTATCATAGTAACAAATTTACTTTCAGGTGTTCGTTATGACCTCATACTATAACATTTTGAGGCAGACAATGACAGTGTTTTTTCCTCAAGGCATTGCACAGGTTGCTGAGGGAATGGTATCGATCAAAAGATTACAGGTGAGTCAGACAAGGTAGTTTTAAAATAATGTTAACACCAAAGTATTGTGGAATGAATGCCTTAAACATACTTACTTTGCAAAACTATTTTGGTTTAAATAAGATAAGAGAAGTTAACTATTGTTTGCCACAGATTCATTTTGGTATAGGTGAACAGAAATGGAGACCTTGAGGTATGTCAAATATTTTAGTGCAAGTCCTTCACAAACAGATGATGTCCAGGAAGGATTACATATATTATAACATTCCACAGTTTTTGGTGGTGCCACCATTTGTAAAAAGTAATGCTTACATTGTGATGTTATTTAAAATTGTTAACCAGAATTTGAGCCATCCTTCATACAAAATTTGTTTCAGAAATTCCTTCTTTACAAGGAGACTTCACTTCGTTCACGTATTCAGACCAATTCCAGCAAAACCCCTGTGGACAATAATGATCTTGGCAAGGAAATGGTCCCATTAGAATCTAGAAGGTTCATTGGTGATAATATTGAAGAGAATGGTGTGATAGTAACTTCTTCCAAAGCGCAGAAAAATGAAAAAAATCAGGAAATGGCAAAAGAAATTCTTGGTAATCCTGATAATGTAACAGTGATACTTAAAGATGCTACAGCAAAGTGGACAGAAGATGCTAATGAAAACACCTTAACTGGTGTAACACTTTCCATTCACCCTGGTGACTTAGTTGCTGTGATTGGTCCTGTTGGTGCTGGGAAGGTAAAGAGAAACATTGAAATATTTTAATTTATTTTTAACGTGGTTAATTTGCTTTTTGTTTTGATACTAAAAATCTATAATTATCTGTTAAAACTTTCCCACAGACCAAAAGTAAGTAAATCATTGTAGTGTAAGCTTATTAACAAAGTATTGGGAGCAGAATGGTCAGTTCTTTTTCTTCATGACCTGTTTTTTATGTGAACTTGAATCATAGAAATTGCCTTGTCAGATTAACGGCAGGTTTTAAAAGTTCTTCTCTATTTTTTAAAGGAGAGTGTATACCTTTTGGACACCTGTGCCTTATATATGATCACAAGAAAATGTGAAGCATTTATCCACAGCTGTTTTTGCTCATAGTAGTACTGTTGGCCAGGAAATAAAGAATTTTGCTGTACAAAAGTATATACTCGTGCTATCGGTCAAACTCAAAATTTAAAATGTGATGCTAAAATCGTAGTAAAATGACTAGGTTCATTACTAAAATAAAATAAAATGAAAATTAAAAGCCAATTCCTTTCTGGATTTTTAAAAAATAATTTCAATTGAAGCTTGTGCCCTGGTGGCAATTCCTCGCTCATCTACTTCTGTTAATGAAAGTTTTGCTTTAGGTTCTGTTGCTGTTGGAAGAAAATGTTTAAATCTCACTTTATAATTCAATCTAATTTGTTAAATCATTGAGAAGAAATTAATACTTACCAACTTCTTCATTCCTTATGTAGAACACTAATTTATATTCATCCTGGTTTCTTACAGTTACTAATCCTAATTCTTCTCCCTATATCAACTAATGACTCCTTGCCAGTGAGTAACTTTACACATCCATCCCAGTCTTTTCTGTCTTTTGTTGTTCTTCCCTGTCAGTTACCAAGCCTGTTCTATGGAAATTTACATAGATTTGTCTGACTTACTATGCTAACCCTCCATTGCATAAATTTGCTAGTGATAATGCGAGTCCCATTTTACCCATCAAACTCTGCAAATAATCCAAGCAATGTTTCTATCGCAGATACCTCACTTCCCTGG
The DNA here is from genome assembly GCA_031002005.1 of Vandiemenella viatica. NCBI lineage: Eukaryota > Metazoa > Arthropoda > Insecta > Orthoptera > Morabidae > Vandiemenella > Vandiemenella viatica. The sequence continues at coordinate 209,584,809 of JARYHS010008074.1, read as the reverse complement.
TGGAGCCATTCATCATCCTGAATAATAGGTGCAGGACTTTTCTTACTGCCTACTTAATGTGTCCTGCCAAACTGAGTTTATCAGGTGATTTTCAAAGTTATTTTTATTTTATGCCTTTAAGAAGCAATTACCCTTCCTATGGAAAACTAAACAAAACTTTCATTCCCTCTGTGTTTATGATAAACTAACTCTTTGAGTCTATCTCCACCTTGTGTTGACCCATCCAAATAGGTATTTTTCTCAGATCCCTTTGTAGCTCTATAAAAACTTCTCGGGTTTCAAGCCACGTCAAAATTGAGCCATCTGGCAACGTTTCGGAAGCTTGTACTGCGTCCATTGTCAAGCCCTGCTTAACATCACTGAAGTCTGCTGCACGGTAGTCTATTATATAGCGCCAGCAGCTGGGAGCGGAGGGGAAAGCGCTGTGGACGGGCCCTGCTCACTTGGTGACGCCATGATTGGATCGCTTCTATGCCCTAATATGGCTCGATTCTGTCTGGCTTGCAATAATCCAATTACTGGCTTCCAAGCTTGGCTTAAATTGAGGCCTTGATCACAATTAATAACGTTACTACTAAACCTAATCTCAATCACCTCCTTCACCACACATTCCCAAAAGTTATTTCTGTAACAAAGGCGTGTCGTTTTGTCGAAGTGTGGCCTGTGCCCATTGTCAATGGTATGTTCGGTTAAGGCAGATTTTTCTTTATGTCCAAGTTTAAAATGTCTGATGTGTTCTTTGCATATTTCATCAATCGTCCTTCAGGTTTGCCCTATATAAGAAGCGCCGTGAAATGGAATTTTTTATACTCCAGAGCCTGAAGATTGAGACCATCCTGCGGAGTTTGCAACAGCTGTCCAATTTTTAGTGGAGGTAAAAAAAATCGAATGGCTGCCCTGTTTGTTGAACAACCTTGCTATTTTTGATGTTACTGCTCCACAGAAAGGTAGAAAGGCATGAAGCTTGTCTTGGTTCTGTTTTTTTTCCGATGGTTGCATGTCGGATGTCCTTAGTGATATAACTATTGGCACGAAATACGTGTTTCAGGTGTAGCAGTTCCTTCTCTAAATGTTCATTGTCGGACACCACCTTTGCCCTATGGACAAGAGTATTGAGCATTCCCAGTTTCTGAGAAGGATGGTGAAAAATTTGAGCATTAAGCTAGCGATCGTTGTGTGTAGGTTTTCTGTAAACGTTGTGGCCTAACATTCCATTTGGCTTACAACACACTAGTACATAAACGGAAGTGATCCATCCTTTTCGATTTCTACTGTGAATTTAATATTGGGATGAACCCATTAAGATGGATCACAAATTCATTTAATGCCGGAATTCCGTGAGACCAACACGAGAAACGTATCGTTAACAAATCTGTAAAAACATTTAGGCTTAAAAGGAGCCGTGTCAAGAGCTACATGCTCAAAATATTCCATATAGAAGTTTGCTACTGTGGGAGACCACGGGTACCCCATAGCCACGCCATTTGTTTGCTCATAGTATTCGCCCTAGTACACGAAGTATGTAAACGTGAGGGTGTGTCTGAATAATTCCAAATTTCAGATCAAAATGTTCACTAAGTAGTTCAACAGTATCCCCTAAAGGCATCAGGCTATACAACGATGTAACTCCAGGCTGACCATAATATCGCCACGTTCTAACCTCATTGCTTTAACCAACTCTACAAAGGCAGCAGAATTCTTAACATGATGTGCACATTGACCAACCAACGGATTTAACAAACGCGTGAGATATTTAGCTAACTTGTACGCTGGCGAACCTATAGCACTTTCTATCAGACGCATTGGAACATGCCCTTTATGTATTTTTGTCAACAAAACTGAATTTGTTTGTTTATTCATTTACCTACCTTGTTTCACTTCATCTCACACGAAGAAACTGTCATGTGTATGTGTTTACTATTAACATAAAGAGAAACAACTACTTGATTGAAGAGTGGTAATGGAATTCAGAACATCTTAGGTTCGAACATTGGTTGGGATAATATTTTTTTGCATGAATTTTTTCATTTTTGTTTGCTGTTTTTAGCATTACAGAACCATGTTCATATTCAAAGAATTCATAATGGTTGCTAAGCGTCATGCAAGCGTTTGAAACAAATTGCTGCCAGACAAGAAACCTTTTAATTTTTAAACTTACCTGAGATAGAATATCATGAAGGAAAAAAAAAAAAGGTTCATGGCGGATAATAATGGAATTTATTTTAGTAGTGAGATCACTTGTAGACATTTCACGTTAATCTTTTAACAGTTCTGGACTGCTTTGTGTCCCTTCTGTTGTAATTTTTACGTGACGATACAGCTGCAGATAACCTCCCTGACATAAATGTGTCTATTTAGGCGGTATTTACTTTTAATGTGCAAGTAATTTTCACAATTTATTTATTTTTTGAAAAACCTTTTTTTGGTGTGCAATTAACATCCAGTTCTTTTTTGAAGTCTTCTTTGGTTTTGTTTAAAATGGTTGTAATTCACTTGTTATCCAAAAGTTGTGAAGCTTTCAAGAAAAAGAAAAAAACTAAATTGATGTTTTGGTGGATTTTTGAAAAAAAAAAAAAAAACGATTATTTGATGCAACCAACAGCAACTACTATCCAAAGAAAACGACAACAGAAAACAAATTAAACATATTCCGAAGCGTGTATCGAACCTAAGGACCCTAACCCTAATAATACTCGCCTTAAACAACGTATTACATTTAACTCTACAATATTGTGGTGTAAATGAGCTTCACAGAAAATCGTAAGTGACTTTGTTGCAATATCAAATTGAAGTTGTTACATTTTTAAGCTCCACAGAATAAAACTAATATTTTTAAGCTCTACAGAATAAAACTCGGGGGTCGTTTCTATAGCTAGCCCCATAAATAAGGCATCTATTTTCAATATTTTTTCACTGTAGGTGTTTACAAATTGTTCTTAATTTTGTATTCAAAATAAACTTTCATTAATAACAAGAAATTCCCAGCAACCAACAATAAAATCAGTTTAAAACTTGAATAATAGGAAATGCTCCATTCGCAGCCGCAGCGTTTACAGACGTGTGGTGTCACGAGTGTTGTTGCTCGCACCAGGCAGCAAAGGAATGTTTTGGCAGGCTTTTAAATACTTTAACTTCGAATTTTATGCAAAAAAGCACTTTCCTCAAAAAATAAAAAGTACTCGGTGAATAACGTGTACCAATAAACGATTTACAACCATTTTCAAAAAGTAGTCAAATACCCAATTCCCCTGTACAGTAGGACACTTTTTGACTCATCTCCAGTGGTTGTAACCTTATTCAGCCATTGCTATGATTTACTCTTTTTGAAGGCAGGTATAGATTCTGTATTACGCTATAATCTTGATGTGTCCATTTCATCTGCTGACATTTGGTGCAGCAACTAAAATTCACATAAGTAACCCCTCTTAAACCATTGTTGCTGAATAGATATAAAGCTCACCATTAGTTTGTGATTGAGATAAAACTGAAGGTTTGAAGTTTTCAAGCATAACTGTATTCCCACCATTAACACGTTTCCACCGAGCGGGGCGGTGTAACGGTTAGCGTTCTCGCCTCGCATTCGGGAGGACGGCAGTTCGAATCCCCGTCCGGGCATCCAGATTTGGGTTTTCCATGGTTTCCCCAAATCACTCCAGGCAAATACCGGGATGCTTCCTTCAAAAAAGGCCATGGCCGAATTCCTTCCCATTCCTTGCCCCCATCCTTTCCTGTCTCTAAAGACCTCGATGTTAAAAAGAGACGTAAAGCAGTTACAAAAAAAAAAAAAAAAACCACATGTTTCTAGTTCTCTGATATGCAGCTACTCTCATTCGAAATATTAAACTATGATACAAAACTGTATCTAATCATCTTTAATACATCAGTGGTGATACTATCAATGACAACCCTTGAATTATATGTTACATGTAACAAGGCAGAAGGTTGCTTGGAAGAGGATATTTAAATTGAGATGTTTTAAAGTTTCTGGAATAGTGCTACTTGAAAAATATGTTATTGGAGCTTGATTTTTTTTTTCAGACTTCATTGCTACATGTTATTCTAAAAGAACTGGAACTAACCTCTGGTACTTTAAAAGTAAATGGAAAAAATATCTTATGCATCTCAAGAACCTTGGATGTTTGCTGGTTCTGTCCGCCAGAACATTCTTTTTGGGCAGCCTTTTGTTCGTGAAAGGTACAACCACGTAGTTAATGTCTGTGCTCTGAAACGAGATTTCCAACTCCTGCCATATGGTGACAAGACCATTGTTGGAGAAAGAGGTGTTTCTCTTAGTGGTGGTCAGAGGGCTCGTGTAAACCTTGCCAGGTAAGAAATTATTTTTACAAACCATAAAACCAGATCTTAATTGTTGGCTGAGCTATATGAAAACTGTCACAAGTATAATTTGAGTAACTGTGAGTTTACGGTGTTAGATGGGTGTCCTAAATTTACTTTACATGACACAGATTATGCTTGTGATAGTGCATTTAAGTACAAATTTTATCTTTATGCTTCAAAATATTATCATGTATTTTAGGAGAAACTAGTTCTTCCTATGAAGTTCAATGTTAGCTCTAGTGCCAGTGAATACGAACTCCCACATACTCGGAATTGTCTCCTTGATCTGACGTCCAGCAATTGCTATAGCTTATGTGGAAATAAGTGTGAATATGTGCTTTCTGTGCTGAAGTGTTTACTAATGATCTGCATGTGTTAATGTCACATGAAGTGGATGATAATGAAGCCAAACACTAAATTTCATACAGCAAGTTCAGTAATAAAAAATGTTTATTCATTAATTTTGCATACTAATTTATAATTCTCCAAATTGTTTTGTCATTTTCTAGGTTTATTTCTGGTCAGTTCTTACATAATTCCAAGAGTACACACTCTCAGCACACTGTTCCAAGTGGGATGGGCTTTACAGTGTGCTCTGTGCATTGTTTTTCAATGTTTCAATGTGTTTCTCACCAACCGTTTATCACAAAAACATGACCGATCTACCATTTTAATGCTGAAACTGCATTCTATTACTTTTATAATAGATCTTGGCTCTACAACTTTGATAGTTTTTCAGCAAATCTTGGTTAATTATAAAATAAGTCTTGTTTTGTACCTGCTTCATGATAAAATGAGAGTTTGTTTTTACTCTTACACAATGATTACGTCTAAAACTACATGTACATTCAATGGTTATTCTCTTCAAATTACTTATAGTGAAATGGTACTAAGGCAGATATTTTAGGAGCTACAAGATGTTTATACTGATCATAGTATTTGTGCCCTACTTTTGACAGGAAAAAAGTATGACGCAGACAACTCGGAGGTTAGGTCCTTTCAGTACTTGTTTCTTAGGTACTAAATAACATCTGTACCAATTATCAGCTCTAAACTATTTTTTTTTTTTTTTTTTCCGAAGCTCGTATCTGTAATGCTTGTGGAACAGCACTCGGCACTTTTAGCCCAACTCTGATTCGTTTGTTCTTATTTCAATGCATATCTCAACAACCGTTTGCCGCAGAGAGACAAACAACATACCATTTTAACACTGAAACTGTGTACTACAACTTTGGTCATATGTCTTGACATGGTAACTTCAATAGTTTTTGAGCTACAGAGAGTTTTTTTAAAATTATTTTTGAGGTTCATACCTATAATGCTTGGGCTATAGATGGAGGGGGAGAGGTCCCAGCTAGTGACAGATTTTCATATATTTTGTTTGACACAGTTTAATCAGGCTGCAGAGAACAACAGATTTGAATATTTATTTCCATTATTTAATCACCTGCGTATTTTATATACGTTATATACTCACTGTCTTGCATGAATGTGACTTGTAATCGTAATGCTTGGATGGCCTGTATTGATTTTATAGGAATTCACACGTCACATCTACATCGCTATTGCTGCCTATTACCATTCTTTCATGAGGAAGTCCGAGTTATGAAAAAAAATTGAAAATACAGGGAAAATAGTGCAGATGGGTATATAATTGAGATGCTTAGTTTGCAGAAATGGGGTTATCCAGAAACTTTTTGAATTGGGAAGTTATGACATTAAGAGAAGCAAATGATTACAAAAGCTTCCGCGGTCACTGTATGTCTTAGTTCACCGGGTGGAGCCGCGTCGATATATTTAAACTTAATGTTTCTGCCATCGTGCTGTGGCCTTCTTGAATATTGGATTTACAGGTAGATCCCCCTGTGGGATTGGCATTTCAGCAGAGGTGGCAACTTTTAGTACCCTTAAATTACGCATAATTGATATGAAAGTGTGTGCAAGAAGGGGTGGATTTTCTCAATGTTGCTGAGACAGAAGTTATAGTTTGAACTGTTTACAGCAGAGACAGGTATCTAATATTATTTTTGGGATTGAAAGAGACATTTTTAAATAGATGATAAAGATAGTAGTGCTGAGAAGACTGGTTAGAATTTCCTTAAGAAATATTCTATTATAGGTGTTTCAATATGGGTGCAGGGATGTGGGCACTTTTTGAATAATTAACATGTGGTATGCATGTTTTATTTCTACTATGGTGAATAATATCTCACTTTGTAAGTTTTTTTTTTTTTTTTTTTGTGTGGAATGGGACTAAATTGATTCTAAGGTTAAAAGAGCAGTGGATTGTTTTACAAGATCCTTCATATACTGTGGAAGCAGATGGAATGATAGATTTCTTTGCTATTAATTTGCTTGGAGGATTTCTTTACTAATGTTGGATGTAAGGATGATATTTGGTGTTCTGGTTTTTGTTTAAATCATTACTTACCCACTCTGCTATTTGTGAAATATTTATAATTTGGAGTTCATTTGTGGTTTTGACGATACATTTTCCATTTTTATATAATTCTTGTATTACATAGGGAGTAGATAATTTTGAAGTTCTTTTTTTTTTATTTAAAGTTACCAGTTTTATTACTCACAAGTTATTTTAGTGGAAAGAATAAAGTAATAGATTGGTGAGTACAATTTCAAGTAAATTACAATGTTCCTTTGTTACAGGGCAATTTATAAGGATGCTGACATTTACTTGTTAGATGATCCTCTGTCTGCAGTGGACACACATGTGGGAAAACACCTTTTTGACGACTGTGTTGTAGACCACTTAAAAGACAAGGCTGTCATCCTTGTTACCCATCAGCTTCAGTACTTGAAACATGTTGATAAAATAATCATTTTGAACAGTGTAGGTCCAAATACTAATTACATTGTTAGATTTAGAAGTTAAGCTAGTCAGTTTCGACTTAGTCCTATTACAATATTTTTGATTTTTCTCAAAATGCATAATTCAGTTTGTCTTAAGGTAATTTTAAGAACTATTGGTTCTAGTTTTATCATTTTCATACCATCTTGTCATACTGTTTCTGTAGATATAATATAAAGCTAGAAAAATGTAGCTTCTAAATATTAAGACTTATTTTCTATGATATGCTATTTCGTTTTAATTTTTGTTATTATATACTTTACTGATAATATCTAAAAATACACTGATAAGTCAAAACATTATGACCACCTGCTTAATAGGGTGTGGAACCAACTTTGGATTGCAATACAGTAGCGATTCAGCATGGCATGGATTTGACAAGTTTTTGATAGGTTTCGGGAGGTATTTGGCATCAGTTGTTCAACAACATAAGCTGAACGATGTGATCCAAAACACTTGTGCATACACAACCATTATACTACACCATCAGATTTCCCCCTATCCCGTTGGGTAAGGTTCCAACATACATGCTCTATGATGAAGGGTGGACATCCACCACCTCATCTCCTGCTCATGGTTTCACCTTTCTTCAGCCACATGCCATAGATGATTACTAAAGTAACATGCAGACAGCCGATCAGTCTTGCCATTTCCATGATTGTGGTGGCCCTTAACAATTCGTCTGTCCTCCATTTGCCTCATGTATTGTTACTAGAATAAGTCTCCGCTCCACTTTCATACTTTCCTTACTAATTGATGTAACTGCAATATCAGCAGATGGTATTTTACCTCACACTGGTCAGTAGTCATTATGTTTTGGCTGATTAGTGTATGTGGTGAAATGTTATGTAAGGAGATGTATGTAATTATTTACTATTTTTAATGCATTAAGATGTTTTGTTTATATCTCAGTTCTTGATTGAAAACATAAAATTTTCTCACAGGGTCGGGTGGAAGCAATGGGTACATACAATGAACTCCAAGCTACTGGTTTGGATTTTGCACGTTTACTGGATGATAATGAAGTGGAGGAGGAAATAGAAGATAAAGAATCATCAGGAGAAGTTTCATCTTTGAGAAACACAATTAGATTATCTGTTGGGGTTAGTATTCATTACATTTCATTGTAGCTGCATTGTTTATCATTTTTGTAGATAAATACACACATTTGTTGGGGATGCTGTGATGAAACTAGTATTTTTCTTCTCTAATGAATCTAAATAGGACAGCAATTGACACAAAGGACAAATGTGAATAATACGATTTGTTGGTGCTGAAGCTTAGTTTTGTGGGTAGATGAGAAACACTTGACAAGGAGACAGATGAGTTCACAGAAACGCTCACCAAGTAATTCGCTTGGTTGGAGTTGACTCCTTACCAAGAGTGTCATTTACCATCAAGACTTAACATTCAACACTGAAATATTGTATTATTCTTTTTTTTGTTTTTACCCTAGCCGTCCTCTTGCCCTTGTTTGTGGTAAGCATTGGGTTTATTTTCTCTGTTGTTTCCTTATTTATACTATTTCAAAGCATTTTACTTCTCATTATTATGAAGGGAAGATAAATACACTCAATGCTTGCCAAAGTTGAACTGAGGTGAAGGGGCAAAATAACAAAAAAAACCAAAAAAAAACTACACACTGTGTGTAAGATATAATTCACTACAACAAGGTGCTCTTCTCACCTCAGTGCACATCAAGCTAACAAATGTAGAACACTATATATACTTCAGCAGCTGCCATCCCTTACACACCAAACATCCTTATAGCTTTTGCAATGTGTGGCAAACATATCTGTTCTGACCATGAATTTCTTTCCAGGCATTCCCAAAACCTAACTGGAGCTCTCATTTCCCACTGATTTTCCCCTGATCTTGAAGAAACACAAATCTCTTGTGCTGCCCCCATCATTCCTACAAATCTCATTCTGCACTGCCTAAAGATGACCACAACCCCATATTCATAATCCAGTTTTCTCTTACCCTAGAGTGCATTAACTAGATCCTTTGTTATGGGCATGACTTTCTATATTCTTTCCTTTAAGTGCATGCTCTTCTTCCCACTGCCTCATGCACAAGCTTCAGCAGACCACCAAATCTCAAGGGTAACTTGGTCCACAAATACTCACCTTCCGACTCTTCTAGACTGTCACATGTATCTTTCCTAATCAGTCGACTACACTGCAAAACTTAAAGCGTGCGTCCAGCCACAACATATTCTGGTCTTACCACAGGAGAATCCTTTAAAATTATTGAACTTCTCACATGAAATATTACACACATCATTTATCAACTTACCCACCTTCACTACACAGCTTTTTATGTCGTTGCCACTGCTTAACAACTATCCATTTATACTGACAACCTAGACCATGCAATGTGTGCTCATTCCAGTTCATACAACTCTAACAGTCTCAATACTTGTTTTAGGGAGAGCTGTCAATTTTTCCTGATACTACTACTCCCTCAGAACTCCTTAGATGGGAACTAGTCTACCAAAATATCTTTGATACCCGGCATCCCCCTAGCTTCAACCTGTGGTAATTTCCTTCCAATAAATTTATCATTAATTTTTGTTATAATATACAATATTTTTATTTGTTTATATTGTTTATATTATCCAATTTTTTGTCTTTATTTTAAATTTTAATTCATTTTAATTTAATTTGATCAGCTATTACAGTGGTTGTACTTTACTGTAAGTACTGTTGGTCAACTTGTTAGGGTCTTGGGTGGTTTAATTAATATACTGATTAATTAAAAAGTCCACCAAAAGGTTATGTTGAAGATTTGTTTATTTTCTCAAAACGAAGTCAGCGATATTCACATGCATAGATACAATACAGAGACGCACTTCTGAGCAGTCGCAAAGATAATCTTTATAAAACTTCTGTGAACTCAACTTGAAAAACTAACTGGATACTCCCTGTAAAACTAACTATAAACTAACTGGATACTTCTGCTGAATTCCTATATATAGGCTCTTTAGAAATTGCGAGAATTTCTTCAAAAGCTTCCGCCCGATATTTCTCGAACGTTAACAATTACTCAAACAATTAAACATATTAAAAACAATCGGAATTAATACATAATCACTTAACATCATTACAAAATGACCAGAAATGGAAATTAGAGATACTTAAATACAAAATTATTTACAGAAATCATTTCAAACTGTAGAAAATTGTCCTGTAGACATTGTAACTTGCATTAATACTTGGAATTACACACATTTAAGCAATTTTCTTACACAATTCTGTTCTTAAACATATTAAATGGACTTTAAATAATTTTCTTTCATAAAACAAAAGTCTATATACACTGATTTACAATAAATTACAAAACAAACATACCAGATCATATTCAAGCAAACTTTAGCTCACTACAAATACTTCATACAGTACAATACTATTCAAAATTCAGGTATGAGGGCTGTTACAACCCCTCTCCAGGATTCACTTAATTTTACACAGTTAAAATTGATTGAATCCGTCATGAATCTAATCAGGTTGTATGTACCCATAATGCCAACACAAACAGATTACAATCAACCAACCATAATGACTTTTAAAATGAACAAATACAATTCTTCATTACATACAACATCTGCACATAGTCCATGACACTGATTTTGGTTACAATAATTGTCTTTTTTCAGATCCAATCTTTTTCAGTTACTGTTTTTACACAACAAACATTCAATGCCATTACCTTAAGTTACAATTAATTTTTCACTTAAACTTATACACTTGATGTCTGCTTGTTAATGACAACAGTTTGTTTACATTTTACAGCTGACATTTTGTCACGTTATTACAACACCAAAAGTCTCTACACAAAACTGTCACAAATTGCTTTATACAGTGAAATGCTTACATCTTAAACATTCAGTATTATTACATCTGCATCTGAACTTAAGTACTCACACAAACTATTTACATGCATCAATTGACAAACTTATTTACAAAATTAGATATTTACACATATAGTGGCACATTTCGTAAGTGACACTTATTCATAAAAGGCTTTTAGGGCTTCAACATTATACACACCCTTACATTTACCACTCTCAGGGGCTATTAGCTCATAAGAGTTTTTCTTTGGTATAGACTATATCCTGAAAGGGCCTTCAAAGAAACGGTTAAACTTAAGAGTCTCTTGTCGCAAAGCTGATGACTTACTATGAACTTCAACTAACACCAAATCACCCACTTTAAATTCTATACACTTCTGACCTTCAGCATGCTTTTTCTTTCTCCTTGTTGCCTTCTCCTTTAAATTTTTAAGAGCTAAAGCTACCTTTTCTTCATAGTTGAAACTCTTTCTATTTGGAAAACTAACACATTCTCGAATTAATCTGTTAGCCGGTTTCTTAAACATCAGCTCAATGGGTGGTATTTCAGTTGTATCACTAAGTATAGAATTAATTACATTTTCAAAATTTTCTACTTCATGTGGCCACTTACTGTGTTGGTCTGTACAATGTGTCCTAAACCAACGTCCCATTTCCCTCATTAGGCGTTCTATGGGATTTCCTGCTGGATGATAAGCAGAAGTATGTACAACCTCTATCCCTTCTTGTTCAAGTTTTTCTGTCCACACTTTACTAGTGAATTGCGGGGCATTGTCCGAAAGCACCCTCTTAGGTTTACCTACCTTCTGACAATATTCATCAATCACTTTTCTAACCAAAATTTTAGCCGTAGATTTCTTTACAGGGTAAAGTTTAACGAACTTGGAAAAAACATCAAATAAAACTAAAACCTGGGTCACCTCTCCCCGAGAAATGGGTAGGGGGCCAAGAACATCAGCAGAAACTAATTCCAATACACTACTTAGGATGATATTTTGCATTTTCCCCACTTGTTTAACACTATCTATTTTAGATCTTTGACACACTTGACAAGATTTTAATAGCTTGGAATTTTTTTTCCTCATATTATAGAAATATGTATCTTCCCTTAACACTCGGTAACACTTGGATGACCCATAATGCCCCTAACTATAGTGGTGATGCCAAACAATTTTTTCAATCAAACTTTCTGGAAGCTATAACTTCCAACCATCATCTTCTTCATTGGTCCTTCTAAGTAATACTCCTCCATGCAAAGTATAATATTTCTGAAGATTATCTTTGTATTCTGGGTTATCAAAATTAGTTTCTACTTCTGCTATAGCTACATCTTTGTCCTGTTCCTCATTGATTTGTCTCAAGGAATACTTAACCTCAGTCTCATACGGTACTCCTTTTATATAAGCAATTCTAACCTCAGTCTGTGGTCCTAGACATCTCTTTTCGGAATCTAGACCTAATGGTAGACGTGACAAAGCATCTGCAACTTGATTTTTACTAGCAGGTCTATATCGAATCTCTAAATTGTATTCCTGCAGAACCAATGCCCAACGGGTTAACCAACTGTGGACTAATTTACACTAATAAAAATGAAAGAGCCTTATGGTCCGTATATACAATAATTTTTCTACCTAACAGTAGGTACCTAAACTTAGTCAAACCCCCCACAATAGATAAGGCCTCCCTTTAAGTGATTGTGTATCTAGTTTCAGCTGGTTGTAGTTTTCTACTGGCAAAGGCAATAGTCCTAGAATCTGGTTCTCCATTGATTTCTACTTCCTGGAAGACATGTACTCCTAAACAGCGGCAAGGCAAAAATCTAGATCCCAATCTGGATAATAGAGGATATTGGCATTACACAATTCATCTTTGATTTTTTGAAAATCTCTTTCACATTCTGAGGACCACACCCACTTAACACTTGGTTTAACCAAAGCTGGGTTATTTAAAGCTTGTCCCTGAAGATATCTCCTATAATATTCACACAATCCAAAGAAACTCTTTAGTTGTTTCTTATCTCTAGGTCGGGGAAAATTCTTAATGGCATTTATTTTATCATTACTAGGCAAGATCCCCTGTGGTGTAATACGATAGCCCAAAAATTCAACCTCTTTTTGCAAAAATGTACATTTCTTTAACTTAATAGTCATACCCCCCTACTCAATGCTTCTAAAACTTCACTAAGTAGCACCCAATGTTCCTCAAGTGTTTCTAACATTATAAGAATATCATCTACAAATATCTCTACTTGTTCAAGCAGTTCCTTTCCTAACACACTATCCAAAGCACGAATAAAGGTAGCCACTTAAATATTTAACCCAAATCGTAAAACTCTAAAATTATAACAACGGCCATCAAATAGAAAGGCAGTGTATTTCCGGGATTCTTCTGAAAGTGGGACTTGCCAATAGCATGCAGTCAGATCGATAGACGAAATATATCTTTTACCTTTAAACCTGTGCAACAACTCACTGATAGGTGGAGGATGATCCCGTTCTGTTACTAAATGCTTGTTTAATGTGCGAGCATCCAGCACTAGTCGCACAGAATTGTCCGGTTTTATTACAACAACCAAGGGATTATTGTAAGGACTCCTTGACCTCTCTATTACCCCCCACTCCAATATTCGATTTATCTCCTTATTCACTTCATCTCTCTTGGTCAAAGGGATTGGATGTGGCTTGATAAAGAAAGGCTCTTCAGACTTTACAGTAAGCTTGCACTCATAATTTTTGATCAGACCTGGTTTGGCAGAAAATACGTCCCTATATTCTTCAATTAGACATTTCAGCGTTTCTTTTGGTCTGACGACAATAGTTTCATACTGTTTGGGTAATTAATAACGTTTCCTTCACTTATCTCCCGACCTTCAATCAGACTATTATTCTCATTACTCTGCCTTAACACATTTACACAAATCTGTGGTAATAGTTCGTCACAAACTCTAGCTACACCAGCATTCTTATATTTAACCCTCACATGATATACTTCTTGTATGCCTTTCCAAACATTCTCAAAATCAAACCAGTATTCCCCACTGTTTAATTTAATCCATAAGTTACCTTCTCCACAGTCTACCAAAGCCTTTACTTTTGTAAGCCAATCCATGCCTAAAATGCAATTAACATTCAACTTAGGGACTACATACATGGGTATTTCTACATTTACAGTCCCCATACACCCTTCCATCAACATTTCCTGCTTAATTCTCTTAATTCTCTTTCTTCGAGCACCAGTAGCAGTAATAACTGTCATACTATTAACAGGTAACACTTCAATTTGATTGGTGCATTCAATTTCATTAAATAATCCCTCAGCAAGGCAAGAAACCTGTGACCCAATGTCAATAAGAGCATTTATTTGTTTATTAAAAGCATTAATTTGCACTATGGGAACTTTATCTAAAACTTCATCCTTATCCTACACCTCTTCCAATAAATCTTCTCGGGGATTATTCATAAAAATTGAATTAACTCTATAGCAGTTGGTACCTGGACCCACATTTTTGTCCACCACTGCGGGGCCCAACACGGGTGGTCTTTAGTTTGCCTGCACCCCCCCATGCTGCCTTCCCTTCCAGATTGGGGGTTCTGTTCTCTCACTCCCCCATTATCATTCCTCCTTGCGTAATTATCACTACCCCTTCCCCTGGATTGACCATCCCTTGATCCATTACCCCTTCTAGGGGGACTCCTGCTGCCCCTCCTATGGTGTTGATGGTAGTAATGTTGTTCATTCAATGACTCCTGGGCATCCAAGCGTCTCAACAATTCAGAAACCCTATCCACATTTACTACATCCAAAGTAGCAATTAAATTTCTTGTTTGCTGAGGTAGCCTAGCTCCTATCAAATCAATGAATTCCTCCTCCCCATAAGGATGGTCTAAATATTTACAACGGATCCAACATTTGTGAAAAAAATCATGCTGAGTTTCCCTACCAGGTTTATAAGGCCTACCAGTCATCAACTCTCTCTTTTCCTGAATCTGCCTACTAGTCTACCAAAAATGTTATAGAAAATTTTCTTTGAACGGCTTATAGTTATTCACTTCCCTAGCTTGTCTATCACCCCATGTCCTAGCATTAGACTTTAGATGTTTATACACAAGTGCAATTTTCTTACTATCGGGTAACAAATTAAAATAGTGTAAGGGAACCAAGATAATAAAGCAGGATTTAATTTTATTTGAGAATTGGTACGTAAATTTTGTCATCGTAT
Source organism: Vandiemenella viatica (assembly GCA_031002005.1). NCBI lineage: Eukaryota > Metazoa > Arthropoda > Insecta > Orthoptera > Morabidae > Vandiemenella > Vandiemenella viatica. The sequence goes on along the minus strand of JARYHS010008074.1, from coordinate 209,569,533 downwards.
ATGCAAGTTACAACTCGCTCGGAAGCGGCTGCTTACAGCTAAGGCGGACGTGTATCACGCTATGGTCATGAGGTGATGCCGCGGATTCAGCGCTTTTGTGGTTGGTACAAAGCGAGCCTGCACACTCGAGAGGTTCTTCATTCTTTTACGGAACGGCGCGCAGCAAACATGTAGTCGTTTACAGAAGGTAAGACATGCAGCAGCCTCGGTTGGTCTCCAAGTCGATCAGGTCAATAAGTTTGGATTCTGAGTTAGTCAGTTTGTCTCCAAAAGTGTTCAGTCGTTGTTATAATAATTTCTAAAGTATTCGGTTGGTTAGGAGTTGGATAATATGTCGTAAAGTAGCTCAAACTGCCCCGGTGTAACTCATTTGGTTGTTTAGGCTTCCATTTATATGTGTTGTTAGATAATACCCAGTATAAGAATTATTCAGTCGTCGTTGCATTTCAGTGAATGTTGTGTATGTGTGAGAGAGCGGCCTATTTGTGTTAATGGTTGTAGAGTAATAAGTGATTTGTAGGAAGCATTTGTTAAAGTAAAGGCAGTAATTACGTGATAACATTGAGCAGTAAATTCAGTTTAATAAAGCAAAGACGTGTCATTTTCTCTTCAGGTCAGTTAGTTGGAATCGGACTAAAATGTATGTTAGGTTTTTTATATTAAATGGTTTGTAACTTATCCGCATCATGTTTGGTCTCAATAACTCTCGTAGACTAAGAATCCATAGCCCCACAGATCCTGATATGATATTGTATTGTGTTTCAGAATAATATTGTTATTTTGATACTATAAAGAAGAGTGAACGGAGTTTTATTTCCATGAGGTAAGAAAGTATAAAATCAATCGCAGTTTGGCGATCTCTGCGTAATCAAAGGTCACCTGGTGTCAGAATCCTGATAAATAGCTAGAATTAACATCTCCTAGCTAATTTTCTCCTCCCCCCCTTTTGGTAACAGATAAAAGTAAAGTTAGATGAAAATCTTTAGTAATGTTGGATAGTTAATATAATAGCAACCACTCGTGCCACAACCCCTCACAATAGTCCGACCTTTCAAAATTATCTATAAACTCAATAGGGTGAAGTCTTCCACTGTCATCATAGAATTCAAATTCTTCCTTAACATCAGCACTGAGAATTGTATTACCTGTTAAGGGAACCTGACTTAAATGAATCTGCAACCGAGCAAACTTTTTTCCTAACTCATTTACATTACTTTCTAATCCACGCGCTAACTGTTCCTGTTGATGTGCCAATGCATTAACATTTTTCCCTATACCAAATACTTCCTGTCTCAACTCAGTAGCTTTAACTTCACTGGCTTGGAATAAATTGACATATTCCTCCCTCATCTTATCACAATTTTCATTGACTTCTTTATAAATCAAATTTACACATTCAGTCTTATTCTGTTCACAAATTTCTATAACCTTTTCAAATTTCTCCTGACATTCTGTTACTACCTTCCCCAATTTAGAATCTAAATTGTTAATATCCTCCTTGAATTGAGAGCTAAAACACGGAAATTGCTCTGCGATTTTAACGTCAAAACATTTAGTCCAGCCAGAGAATGTTTTATCATTGTTTTGTTACAATTCAGGAAATTTGGAACTAATTTCAGAAAATTTACTGTCGAAATTTAACTCATTTTTAAATTCTGAAAATTTGTAATCGAATTTACCATTGATTTCAGCAAACCGAGAATTAATTTCATAAAATTGAGAATGAAATTCAGAAAATTTGCTATCATTGTCACTCCTTAACTCACTCCTTAATTCAGAAAATTTGCTGTGAAGTTTGGCTACAAAATATTCTAGAAATGCTTGTAGATTCTGAATATCAGCCTTTTTCAGTAATTAGCAAAATCTACATGAAAACAAAGTTAAGATGAATTAAAAAATTTCTAACCTGCCACCAAATAACATGCCAAAAAAACATAATTTGAATATTCTGTTATATCACTTAAATACTTTTCGTCACATTAAATTTCAGCTAGCAGCACTTTTTCCACACTAAACACCACTTTTTTCACTGATTAAAACACTTAATCACACTTTTCGCACTCAAAATACTGTACTGCTGGAAGACGATCTTGAGGCCGCAGAAAATCCGCTTGCCGTCGGAAAATAATTGCCGATTGCAGACGTCGAAGGAAAATCTCTGAGTGCTGTAAACTCGTTGTATTCAGATTGAAGTTGATGCTGTCCAACCCGTGTCGCCATTCTAAATGTCCCGTTGCCGTCCGCCGATACCTCGTCGCAATTTGCTGCAGATTCTTTTAGAAGATTAACATCTCACAGATGTTTAATGACTTCTCGTCGCTGTCAACAGTCGACATGTTAGGGTCTTCGGTGGTTTAATTAATATACTGATTAATCAAAAAGTCCACCAAAAGGTTATGTTGAAGATTTGTTTATTTTCTCAAAACGAAGTCATCGATATTCACATGCATAGATACAATACAGAGATGCACTTCTGAGCAGTCGCAACGATAATCTTTATAAAACTTCTGTGAACTCAACTTGAAAAACTAACTGGATACTCCCTGTAAAACTAACTATAAACTAACTGGATACTTCTGCTGAATTCTTTTATATAGGCTCTATCGAAATTGCGAGAATTTCTTCAAAAGCTTCTGCCCGACATTTCTCGAACATTAACAATTACTCAAACAGTTAAACATATTAGAAACAATCGGAATTAATAATCACTTAACATCATTACAAAATGATCGGAAATGGAAATTGGAGATACTTAAATACAAAATTATTTACAGAAATCATTTCATACTGTAGAAAATTGTCCTGTAGACATTGTAACTTGTATTAATACTTGGAATTACACACATTTAAGCAATTTTCTTACACAATTCTGTTCTTAAACATATTAAATGGACTTTAAATAATTTTCTTTCATAAAACAAAAGTCTATATACACTGATTTACAAGAAATTACAAAACAAACATACCAGATCATATTCAAGCAAACTTTAGCTCACTACAAATACTTCATACAGTACAATACTATTCAAAATTCAGGTATGAGGGCTGTTACAAGCTCCTAACCAATGCCATCACTATCACCGCACCTGCTTAATCTCCAGCTTAGTTGTGTGAGATGCAGTGTGTACACATCCAGTCCCCTTGCCTTATAGCCTTCTCCAATGATGAGTAATGTTCATACCACAATACAGAGTGGTGGTTGTGTGGTAACTCTCTGGTCTCTCTTTCTGGAGGACGCAGTATTGGATCTTTGTTCTGCCATCCAGAGATTGAGTTTCCATGGTTTCCTGAAATCACTCCAGGCAATTTTTGGAATGATTCCTTCAAAAAGGCAATGGCCTTATTCCTTGCCCACAGGCGGGAAAGCCTCTAATCACATCGAATTTCATGAGGCATAAAACCCTTAAGCAAAAAAATAAATGCCATAATATTGTAAAGACTATTTGTGTTTATATATTTATATCTTGTTACATAATAGCCCAGCACCTAGTACCTATTATGGGCCCTTATTTTCAATTTATTACAAGATGCATGTATGATTTAACTCTAGTTGACAATAGCAGTTGATTTTTTTTTTCAGGCTGAAAGATCAATTTGTCATTAAAAAGTTAAGTTGCATGAATGTTAGTTACTAACTAGCAATGTGATAGAATATATTTGATGGATGTTGAGCCACATATGCACATGGACACATCAATAAAGTACCATAATTCTCAGTCTCACAGTATGTAAAATAAGTGCCACCCCTTTAATATTTGCTGGTATGTTGCTCTTTGTTCTACTGTTGAAACACATTCCCATAGAACATGTTCCAAATTGCTCTCATTTCCAGTTACAGCTATTAGCGTCCACTAATTCTCTTCTCTGCATTTCATTGTTGTAATGTCCATGATCCATTATATAGGGTATAAGCCCAGGTGATGTGGAAAATGTGACATTTGACCCTTTCACAGACACTGGAAATGTATCGTAAGTTGTTGTTCCTGTTGTGGCAAAGGTTCCACCTCTGTTGCCATTCTTCCAATAACAATCTGTTCACCTCTGCAGCTTGTGCTCCGTGATTTTCTCCACCAGTTCAAGATTACCTGTCCTGAGCCAGTATAATGCTCCCAGCCAATGACCACAGCCCAAGTGCCATGGTAAGGGCATCCATTGCTATTTTGTAATCACCATTTGTCCTCCTCAGAAGCTTACTTGGCTTTAATTTTCTGATGTGTCTGGACCAGACGCTTGCTGCATGCCCTACAATTGATGTTGTTATTGTATTTTGGTATGTTTGAATAACGAGCAGTGAAAGTTGGAAATACCTTTGCCCCATGATGATTAGTTTGTTCATGAATGAGATAGCTCTCCCACATATTTCCTTCATATGAGGCATAAAAAATAGACTCGTTCAATTTCACATCAGGGTATCAACTGACTGGACTTCTCATCGTAACTCAATCTATTTTAATGGTAGGATTACTCTGTAATATGCCTTTCAGTAACATTTAACAGGTTTTGTGTGGTGCTGATATTAGTTTGACTTGTCAGCAGCATCGAATGAGTTCACGCAAAACCGTTGCACTTTTGGACTCATTGTCAGCTCTGATTTTTCCATCTACCAATAAGAATAGCTCAGGACTTCACAACCTGTGGTCCACAGTCCCCTGGGAATCCATGGACCTATCCTAAGGGGCCCATAAACAAAATAAAAATAAAATGAATCATTATAAAAACATAAATGTAGGCATGAGAACATGTGAACTCTGGCCGTAATGTGAGAGATGCAAGTTGAACTATGAATTTACGGTTTTAGAATAGCCAATGTACAATTATTATTATTATTTCTATTATTAAGGAGTCCGTGGCTAATCTTTAATGGGTTCACCATTAAAAAAGATTTGGAAAAGCTGGAATAGATCAGCAAAGGCACGAAGTCCCAGAAGTTCTGGCATTCTTTGCAGCCTTGTCATTCCTGGTTCAAGCCCAGTGTTCAAAAATATCTGGCTACAGATGGATCCCTGTAGACAACCCTTTGTCAGTGTTTTCTCAATGGAAGCTCCGGGACACATTAGTTTGATATATCTATTCTTACAGTAATCTTTAAAGGCATTATACCAGTTCTTTGAACAATAGATTTCCATAAAGCATGCAAAAAATGCAGCCACCATAGATTATCAAATGCTTCAGATACATCAACAAGAATCCCTACCACATAATTCTGATTTGAGCTCAGTATCATTGTACAAATGATTGCTTCCTCTGTAGATCTACCTGCTCTGAATCAATATCGGTTTGGATTTGTCCCTTCCTTCTACCAGTGTCCTTGTAACCTCTTGCACAGTACCTACTCTCATATTTTGCCCAGCACATTTAGCAAGCAGATGGGTCAAAAGAATTTAGGCAATTTTCAATCTTCGTCATCTCATTTCTTGATGATTAACATCTCACTTGACTTCCAGATGATTGGTTATAGCTTACACAAAGTGGGGGGCTACTGGCACTACCAGTTCTTATACTACTTCCACTGGAATACCGTCAAGATGTAGAGCTTTGTTCCTAAACATGACATTTATTGCTTGAAGTACCTCCAAGATGCTAATATCAGGAATGTCGGTGATACTTTGTCTATGTTGGCCCATTTCCAGATGGAGCACTTTACGCCCCATCTCGTCATCTTCTAATCTTAGTTTGACTTGTCTGCACAATCAACTGAGTTCACACAGAACCTTAGCACTTTTGAATCGATGTTAGCTCCGATTTTTCCATCTACCAATAAGAATAAATCAGGGTTCCACAACCTGTGGTCAAAGACCCCTGGGGACCTGCAGACCTATCCTTAGGGGTCCCTGAACAAAATAAAAATAAAATTAATCATTACAAAAGCATAAAGAGTTCTTGGAGTAATATAACTAGTCTTCCAAATCATAGTTATGGCTCCATCTTGCATTTGCGCAGATGACAGTGTAGTTGGAGGCTTTCCCTGCTTCAATTTTGAATGCACAAGTTTATTTTCACAAGTGCTTCCTAATTTTTTTGGTCAGTTGATATTAACAGTTCTGGGAATTTTTAATATGTTAAAATCTTTCCAGCAGCTGTCCTCTAATATTGGTGGTGAGGCAACATTGGTGACATTTTCTTGCTTTGTGCATCCTTTGTCATAGTCTTTGCAGTCTATCAGTCCAAGGTCTGTCCATTGTGCTGGTAGTTCTCTTTAGAGGAACGGACCTTTTCGTTTATATGTGGAGTTATTTATTTATTTATTTATTTATTTATCTATCTATCTGTACATTCTGATGGTTCATTCACCAGAGTCTTCAACGAACCATTATTTCTTAATACTATAACAACATTTTTTACTTAACAAATTAAAAAAAAATAAACAAATCCTATATACTTCGAAATGGTACAAATAATTTACTATTATTGTTACACACAGTTACTAAAACCTATTACCACAACGTGTTACCATAACCTGTTGCTAAAAACTATTACCCAATAATATAGAGAACTAAACAGCTTGAGCTTCGTTTAACCTTAGCGTCCGTTGAAGAATAAGCTTCGGTAATTCCAGAAGCCACACTTCCAGTATCAGTGTTCCACTTAGTTGTTTGTAACGTTTCTGGTCCATTTTGGGTATCTTGAGTCATTCCTTATATGGTTTGCTGTATCCTGACAGGTTGCTAGCTATGCTGAAGCCGATACCGCTCCCTGGCTGCATCTGACACAGCATCTGCCAGCTTGTCCAATTCTTCCCAGAGGAGGTTGTCATTCAGTATTTCCGAGGTAGTTTTTCCCATGAGCTTTACTCTGAATGTGCATTAGTTGATGATCAAATCAAAAAGTACAAACAGTTTATGATCAGGTGTTCTTGCGGATCCACAGGTGCATAGATCATTATCTGCCCTATTGATCCTGTAGAGATATGTTTCATATGGTCCATGACCGGTGCGGAAATATATCAACCCACAGGATGGATTAAAGTGCTTCATACAAATCCTCTCTCTGATTTCTTGAAGTATTTCAAATACTTTCCTTACCATTTCCGAATTGTTCCACTGCTGTTGCCATTCGTTTAAGATACACTTTTTAATGTTTACCTTCTTGGAAGCCACTTGACCCAGGATATCCATTGCAGGTTTAACTAATCTTAATCCATGTGCCCATGTGCTTGCTCCATAACTTGCAATAGCCGTGGTAATGGCTCCATGATATAACCTTATTGTTGGCAGTGGTATTATAAATCTTCTTTGCCCGATACTAATTATGTTATTCATAATCAATGTGATCATTAAAATTCCTACGTTAATCCAGAATAATCCATACGTATCTTACTGTTTGGCAACTCCAAACTTCACAGTAGGGTTGCGTTTCAGTGATCCTTTAATCAATATGTATTGGGTTTTTATTGGAGCTTAACTTGTTTACACCAGCATTCTACTATTTTCATAATTTCTTTTGTGTTTGTCTCAATCTCTATCCTATTGTTTCCTCCAACTAGCAGCAAAATATCATCTGCGAATGCAACGATTCCTTCAAGGTCTGCCAGACCTACGAGTCTTTTAAGGACAGGTTCCAGAGCTATATCCCAGAATTTTGGGCCACATACTGAACCTTGTGGACATCGTTTTGTGAGACGTTTTTCAGTTGCTGACCAGAGCTGTGAAGTGTTGCAGTTCTTCCAAGACAGTAGTCTTTCAAGCTCACATACAACACTTGTGGGCACCCTCTTAGTTGGGCGAACATTCTCAGCCACCATAAATTATCAAAGGTGCCGGAAATGTGGAGTGTTCACGTGAGATCTCTTGTGGCTTGATCTACATCATAATCATCTAATAGGATTTCTGATTGCAAAGGACTATCTCTCAGACTGTGCCAGTCTGCACGTCAAACGTTATAATGCAACTTGGAAATCTGTGCCTTGAATATTTCAAATTCGTTTAACCCTCTCACCAACTCAAAAGTAATAACATTATGGTCACTGGTTGTTAAGCATTCCAGAATGTTTCAATTTTACAGCAAGTTCCCAGATCATAGATTGGTCAATGTTACATTGATGTGTGACTGAACACCTGCTCAGTTGCTATGTATGTAGGTTTCATGTGGAAGATTTCTTTCTTCTGGATTCAGTTCACTAATAGCTTCCACTAAAAACTCACCTCTTGAATCAGTCACCCCACTATGCCAGAGTTCAGATTTAGGATTGGCATTAGATTTAGTATTGGTCTGTTTCCCATGGCAGTACATGCCTTTTTGCATTTTCCCAATGTATGGTTCAATGGGATCACTATATTGAAAATACATATTGATGATAATTACACTACCCAATCATCAATAAGTTCCACACAAGTGGTATGTTCATAACAGAACTGTGCTATCTTACTTACATTAACTTGTTTCATAATACTATTGTTGCTGTCATAGTGTTTCTGCCTGTTGAGATTACCTGTGATGATACTGGCATGTATGGCTTGAATGGCTGTCCTGGAGGCATATGGCATTCTATTTAAATTCCTGACAGCTTCCTCATAACGTGTTGTAATAACTATATTCTTGTGGTATTTAATTGTGCAATTTGTTGTTCTTTCCTTTCATTGTTACCTATATTGTTGTTTAAAAAACATTTTATAACTTTGGATATCTAGTGTGGACATTGCACTGTTTTGCCACAGAAGTTTTAAATTGAAAATTATACGCCCATGAGTTAATACATATTGTTAATATATTTGATCCGGATCAAAAGCTCCATTCCTTTTTTCAAAGACCTTGTGCATGAGAGTGAGAAGCTGGCAAGACTCTGTAGGTATATTGATGGATTTTAGATGTATATGATAAATGGTCTTGATCTGGGGGAAGGTTTACATGAATACTGGCTGGATATGCTATACATATTAGATGCCTCGGTGCCACATTGAGATTTGGAGCCTTCTCAAATCGATTGAGTTTTAAATTTTTTTTTCTTCAAAATCTGTATATATTGTTTTGGGGTTGATAGAAGTGTGTTTGTTTGACAAGTTTCTTAAATTCATTGGATGTTCTACCAATTTTGATCTTGTTACAGGCTGTGAGTCATGGTTATGTCAACTTGGTTTGCCTGTATTCCATCCCAGACCAACCCCCTTGACAAAAGGTTTCCAGGTATGACTACCAGAACTTGAAGAAATTTTGTTAATCACTACTGGAAGGTTTTTAGTCTGCGTTGCGACATCATTTTTCTTATTTTTTTTTTCAGATTTAGTTTTTCTCTAAAGCACTCAGCCCTCTTCGCATTTTTTTTCCTGGAAGGGGATTTCCTTTCGTTTTCATACATTAGCCAGCTAAAAGTACGAGGGCCGTTCAGAAAGTAACCTCCGATCGGTCACAGTGCGGGTGGTGGCGGTAGTCGCGACGCCATCTGTGCATTCACGCACTCAGCAGGTCAGTCGGCATCAAGCCGTGGTCGAGTGAACGTCGTACCTGTGCTAGTTTAGTTTTTGTGGCAGTTTGAAATGTGTGCTGCAATAGAAAACCCCGCCAAATGTGAAGTGCGTGCTGTCATAAGGTTTTTTACAGCCAAAGGATATTCTGCAGCAGCTAGTCATCGTGAGCTTTGTGCCATGTACGGACCAAGAGTTATGAGTGAAGGAGTTGTCCGTGAATGGGTATGTTTATTTAAAAGTGGACGAGAAAACGTTCATGATGAAGAGAGGAGTGGTAGACCATCATTGGTGACTGACGAACTCGTTCAGACAGTTGATGCAAACGTTTGTAAAAATCGACGTTTCACAATGTCGGAGTTGTCTACTGTTTTTCTGCAGATTTCTAAGACTCTCTTGTACGAGATAGTGACAGCAAGATTGGGTTACCGTAAGTTCTATGCACGATGGGTGCCCAAAATTCTTAACGACCACCACAAAACTCAAAGAATGGCCTCTGCATTAAACTTTCTGTCACGTTTTGAGGACGAAGGAGAACCATTGTTAAACAGAATCGTGACCGGTGATGAAACCTGGATTAAGTACGTGAACCCTGAGACAAAAGAACAATCAAAGATGAGGGCACATTCAAATTCGCCTACCAAACCAAGAAAAGCCTTGCAAGATTTTTCTGCCAGAAAACTGATGGCAACGGTGTTTTGGGATGCCAAAGGGGTGTTGTTGGTTGAATTCATGGAACGTGGGACGACCATTAATCAAGACGTGTACTGTGAAACACTAAAAAACTTAGGACGGGCTATACAGAACAAACGCCGTGGTATGCTGACTTCTGATATCGTTTTTTTGCACGATAACGCCCGTCCTCACTCTGCTCGCAGAACAACGGCCCTTCTTGAGTCCTTCAAGTGGGACGTTATCAACCACCCACCTTACAGCCCAGATCTGGCGCCAAGCGATTATCACCTCTTCATGCATATGAAGAAATGGCTCGGGTCCCAGCGGTTTGATGACGACGAAGAGCTCAAAGATGCGGTCACAGGCTGGCTCCAGGCACAAGCGGGTGATTTTTATGCAGAAGGAATTTCAAAGCTTGTGAAGAGATACGATAAGTGCTTAAATCGCTATGGAGACTATTTAGAAAAATATTGCAAAGATGTAGTTGTAAGATGTATATATTAAAATATTTTTATTTAACTTGGTGTATTTTTTTAAATCAACCGGAGGTTACTTTCTGAACAGCCCTCGTATATATCATTCCCCACATCTATTCCTTGTAGTAAACTAGCCATAATCAGTCTGTAATTGGTAGGTAAGACACTCTTTGCTCTTTTTGTTGCAGCTTCTGCCCCGTCTGTTGCATGGAATGCATATTGAAGGTTGAAAACTTTTCTTGAACTGGTCACTTTGGTGATTTTTGTTCCCACAGTGTGAACAAGAACTATTGCTCATACAATGCTAACTGACGTGCCATAAATTTATTGCATTTTCGTATGATGAAATAATCTCTCACTGTTATATCAGAAAATTTTAGATGATTTTCTTTTGCTGTAATAGAAGTTTCTTAACAGAAGGACTCACCATCACATGTACGGTTGCTCTTTCTCTGCGACCGGACTTAAATTTTATTTGAAAACCTTCCAGAGATTGACTTTTATCTGTCTTTCCTTCAAGGTTTTGTTTTTAAACAGCATTGGCAAGGTTTTCTTGTGTGTTGTTCTTTGTATGTCATGCAAAATTATGAATGGCCTTTATTTTCTAGGGAATTTGCATCTCATCTTTTTTTTTATTTTGGTGGTGGTGGGGGGGGGGGGGGGAAATCCTCGTGAGATTTTGTTTCAATTATAATGGCATTATTTGTCAAGCCTATTCTGTTGATTCCAATTTCATCCATTTCATTTTTCTCACTTCTTTGACCTTTTGTTTCAGCTCCCCCCCCCCCTTCCTTGTTCTCTTTTGAAGTGATAAAAACTTTGCTTTTAGTGGACTGAATGATATTTAGGTGCACAGCAGCCAATCCTCCAGATTTTGCCATTGCAGGATAGCTGGAAACTGTTGCTCCACTATTTTGAGTTGCTCATTTTCTTTTTTTAAGCGCTTACGTTTTCTTTTCCTAACTGACATTCCCAGCCCTCCAAGAAAACGATGTTTGTTGTCCAACAGGCTGTCTCGTCTCTTATTTCTCTAACTAGAGCCTTGAGGTGGTTTTGTCCACAAGTATCATTTAGATATTTGACTAATTCCACATACTTGTCTCCAATGATTTTATCCATCTGTCCCAGACTTCCTTTCCTGAGCAAGGATAGTGCTCGTCACCTATAAACTTTCAGGTCTAATAGTCATGCCCCAAGTACCACAGTTTGGGCATTTGTTACTGTTGTTTTATGTGCATTACTGAGCGTAAGAAAAATTCTTCTTATTTGTAGTCTTACTTTCCTAAAGTGTCCGACCCAGATGCTTGCTGACATTGTATTATGGCATGTGCGAATTACCAGCATTGATAGTTTGAAATGTCTTTGCCCCAAGATAACTAATTTATTCATGATTGAGGGGGGGGGGGTTCACACATATTTCCCATTAATAGGTCACAAATTTAATATTTTAATTTCACACCAAGGTATCAATTTACTGGATATCTTATTATAACTTAATTATTTTGATAGACAGATTCAGAGCAATCCGACTATCATTAACAGTTTTGTTTGAAATCTTAGTTTTACTTGTCTACACAATTTACTGTTTCCATGCCAAGCTTCATTACTTTGACTTCAGTGTTAGCTTTGAATTTCCCATCTATCAGCAAGGATATACTGTCAGTGAATAAAAGTAGTCTCAGAATTCTGGCATTCTTTTCATCCATGTCATACCCAATTCCATCTCAGCCACGAATTGACTCCTGTGGGCAACCCTTAATCAGATTTTCATCTATGAATGTTCGGAGAAACCTTATTTTAATGTACCTATAATTTAACATACCTATAATTACTACAATCTTGAAAGGTGTTATATTGTTACCTGCACAATTGATTTTCTTGCAAAAAGCATAGGCCATCATAGATCATCAAATGTATAGATACATTGACCAGCAAATTCCTACCATGTATTTCTGATTTCCACTTTTTATAAGATGCATGGGGCAGTTGATTGCCTTTTTGGTTGATCTGTCTGTTCTAAATCCATATAACTCTGGATTCATCTGTTCCTATTTCCAATGTTTTTGCAATATTTTGCACAATACCTTTTCTTGTATATTTACCAATACTTTTAGCTGGTAGATAAATAGGCCATAAGGATTTTGGCATTTTTGAATCCTTGTTTTCCTTGATGATTAAAATCTTACTCTACTTTAAAAAAGTTTGGTACTCTAGAATGCCATCTGGACTATATCACTTTTCCTAGTTTTTTTTCCCCCTCCATCTCCAGATGGATAAGCAGCTGGACCTCATCATCATGAGGGAGCTTTTGTAACATGCAGTAGTTTCTGAACATTTAGTCGCAGTTCCATCGTGTTTTCTACAGAGTGTTTTTAGGTTTTATTTTTTCTGCTATAACTTTGTATGGGAGTCTCCAAACATCTGTGTGCAATTTGATTTAATACTTGCTTCCTTGCTTTATACATTTTTCTCTTATTCTTTGCACTATATTGAACCATGAACCATTCATTCCAGCTGTTCTGTTTGGGTTAAAGGTCTTCCTCACTGATTTTTGGACTGCCCACATGACTTCTATTGCAGCTTGATCTACTTCATTATTAAAATTTCTGTTTGCACAGAAACATCCTTCAGATTATGCCCTGCTGCCTGCCAGATGTCTTAGGGTCTTTTTGTACCCTTTGCCTCCATTATTACAAATTCATTCCATACTCTGGCCTGCACAAACTTAATATTTTTATGATCACTGGGTTTTCTAAAATGCTCCACTTTCTTGATAAGTTGCCAGATCACTTGTTAGCTAATGTTACATTGGTGTATGACCTACCAAGTTGCTATATTTGTATGGCTTAAATTCCTTACTTCAGGAATCTTGCCTCTTGTGTCTGTCCCCCTGCTACACCACAGTTTGGAATTAAATTTGGCATCTGTCATTATTGCTACTGGCCTGTTTCCTAGAGCATGACATACCCTTCTTAATTTATCAATGAAAATTTCAATAGGATTGCTGTATTGAAATATCATGCTTCTTCTTCTTATTGTATTTACGTCTCTCAACAGCGAGGTCTTTAGAGACGGGAAAGGATGGGGGGCAAGGATGGGGGCAAGGAATGGGAAGGAATTCGGCCATGGCCTTTTGAAGGAAGCATCCCGGCATTTGCCTGGAGTGATTTGGGAAACCATGGAAAACCCAAATCTGGATGCCCGGACGGGGATCGAACCGCCGTCCTCCCGAATGCGAGGCGAGAACGCTATCCGTTACACCGCCACGCTCGGTGAAATATCATGCTGAGGAGAATTGCAATACCACTGTCAACGTTGAGTTCCATGCATGCCATGCCATATGTTCATCACATAATTATGCTATCTTGGTTGCATTAATTTGTCTCGATAGCATAACTAGCATAACTATTGTTGTTGTTGTTGTTTCTGCCTGTTGAAATCATCTGGATTGGCACTAGCATGTGTGGACGTTACACTGTGACAGGGAAGTTTTGAATTTAAAAACTACACATCCGTAAGTTAAAGTGTAATGTTTGTATACCTGTTTTAAATTAAAATTTTCATTCCTCCTTGTGTTGGAAAATTAGTATCTTGGAAGTCTCTTTTGTTAGATTGATTTGAGATGTATACCTGTATTTATTAATAGCCTCTAGCTGGGGTAAGTCAAATATTTAGTAGTGGAATGGACTATTTGTTTATGTGCCATATTAAGGTTTGTAACCCCCTCAAGTCAGCCAAGTTTTAAATCCATTTCAGACTCCCTGTATATAGTTTTAGGATCTATGGAAATGTCTACTTAGCATGATTCTTGTATTCTAAGGATGTTACACCAATTTCGGTATTGTTACAGGCTATGGGTCACATTCATGTCAATTTGGTCTACCTGTACCCCATCACAGACAATCCATATTTACAAAAGATTTACAGAGATGGCTCACTTAGGTCGAAGAAACTTAATACGAATGCACTGGTAGATCATCACTGTGTATTCAGACGTCCTTTTTATTGACCTTTTCATGTTTAGTTTTTGCCTTTTCTGTTTTAAAGGGTGATTCATGTTCTTACTCCCTCAGTTATTTTTCTAATAACATTTGCTAGTTGAAAATAGATATTGCTTTCCATATCGGTTTGTGATGGTAAAAACCCATAACCTATTTACAGCTTATTGTAGAAATAATTGTAAGACTCTCCTTGCCCTTCTTGTTACAGCTTTTGTCTCATTTATTACATGGAAAGTATACAGAAGGCTAAGAGTTTTTCATGCACTATTTTTTTTTTTTTACTTTTTTCCCCACTTAGTGTGAACATTCGGATTACAGTGGCAAAAACTGAGAAAAAGAATAGTTAAACATTTCATGCATCTTGGAACAATGATATAATTTTTAGTACAAAATTAGTTGGCTACTAAGAGTAAAGATTAAATCAGATCATTTGATGAGGTTGTTTGATTTCCATGCAAGGAACTATTTTCATTTCAGAGTGTAAATTCTATAGATGAAAAGAAACAAGAGGAACCAGTCGAAGTAGCAGAAATGAGAACATCTGGGCGTGTGGGTGGAGAAGTGTATAAAGGATACTTCAGTGCTGGAGGCAATTGCTGTCTTATTTTTACTACATTTCTCATGTTCGTCTTGGCGCAGTTAGCAGCAAGTGGTTCTGATTATTGGCTGAGTTATTGGTGAGTAACGGAATTGTATTAATTGAATGAACTTTGCAAAACAGTTTTAGGGAGTGTGACAGAAATTTAATTTGTTTTATGTTTGAACTGATAGGGAAAAACATTGCTAGTTTTCTAGTTGTTACTCCAATTTTAGGGATATTGTTTAAAGTGTGGTTTCAAATCGTTGATTGGAATTCAGTTAACAGTTTATAAATTATCACATTACATAAAAAATGTACATGCGTAAGTCATTGACTCTTGGAATCATGTGGCAATTAACTTAAATCTTTACCCAACAAAGTCTCCCACTAGTGAAGAAATGGTTGCATTGATGGTAGTTCTTATTCTGCTTTTGGAAACCACTATTTTTTTTTATTTTTTTTTAGTGTAATGAAGCCATTCCTACTTCTTTTGATAAATTTCAATTTTCACATTATTAATAGTATAATTGTTGATTCTGTTAGAGCTATTGATCCCAATTCTAGAAAATAAACATACAATGGATTATGTTGTTGAGTTGGATCTAATAAACCTGACACCAACCCTTACCATATGAGGTGGCATTCACATATGAAAGTAACATACTAATTAAAATATGTGAAGAAAATCTGAACTGTTTTGTAGTGCTGTGAGGATACAATGCCTGCTTAGATATTCATTCTGATGCCAGGGCAACATTTTATGTGTGGAACCTTCATAAATAGTGTTTGTATGGCAAAGCTCTAAGGTATTATAATGTGAGCATACTTTTCAGCAATACTGAACAGTGTATAGCGAAAGGTAGTATGACATTAAATAAAAAGACCACATGAGTTCTTAATCTAAGAGTGTGCAGAGATTGAAGTTAAAATGCAGAACTATTGGACATAATTTAATGATAAAAATACTAAGATCATCTAGCCATCTAGTTTTGTGAAGTAACGGTGATATTACTAACCCAGTTCAGAACTTGGTTGGTCTGCGCAACATATCAAACACTGGGTATCAACACAAAGAAAATGATTGAGTCCGACAATGAATAAGGCAACTTTATGATAAGATATTTGAACCATCTCATTCTTACAGTTTGTTGCTATTGAATTGTATTTGATAAGTGCTCATGTGAAAATACAGGTAAGGCAACATAGATAAGTTTACATGCAATCACTACGGCTCCTAATCCTCAAATAATGATGAAAAGTTTATCAAAAAGCCAAAGACTACAGTTAAATTAAAATGCTAACATTTTTTTAAATTAGTGTTTCCAGATGGTAAAAGCATATGCCTGCATTATACTGTTTTTGTAGCTTTTTCACTTACGTCAGTTGCGTTCTTCTCTATTATACCTATGGAAAGAGAAGTCCAAGGAGAATTTGGTAAATGGGCAGGCATAGGACTGTGTAGCATGAAATTGAATACAAATGAAAGCTAGTGTTTGATCAAAATCAGGGAGGGCAGACTTACAATGACAGGATAATGGCTAAATAAGGTGAACACTTTTAAATACTTGGAAAACAGTTTTCAAACTGAATCAGTAATGATGAGGTAATAGTGAAAGAAAAGTCAAGCTGAAAATTTTAAAAGAAGTGTTGGAAGCCTTGTTTGGAGCAAGGATGTTACACAGAAGAGGGGGCATAATTTGTAAGATATATTATATTCGTGTTCTTAAGTTTGCAGCCAAAAACCTTGAGAGTGAAATAATGGGACTTCTTGAAGATACATATGAGTGAAATTTCTAAAGATTAAATGGAATGGATAGGATTGGGAAGTAGTAGGATGGAAACATGGTGAAAGAAGAACCATTGCACAAGAGACTACTGGTAACAATACTCTATTGGTATGGATATGGTAAGAAAATGGAGCAGAGATTATGAAGAAAGATACATGAAAAGAAGATGAAAGGCAAAAAGCGCAGAGGAAGACAAAGAGAGAGATGTCAGAGCAGATGAGGAGTGCACAAGCTAAGAGAACTGAACAAATGTAATATTGGAGAGTTGGTGGAAGGAGAGAAGAAAGGAGGTCAGTGGCTGGGTAATGTGGATGACGATAGTAAGTTCCACTATGTTTTGAAAAGATTGGGTTTCATCATTCTGTGCTAGTAAAAATGCAAACTTCACAGAAAGAATGCATCTTGAGAGGTTGAATTTTGTTTTATTTGGCATTTGAGACTTCTGAAACATGACTGAAGATACATCCTCTATATGGAGTTTTGAGTCAATGATACTGGGATTGACTAATTAAAATTCTATTTCTTTAGTTGTTGAGTCTAATCTTGTAAGACAGTGTTTGTTTTATCCTTAGGGACAAATTCATAAATTTTTGAAATATGTATGAACATTTTGATTTTTACTAAATTCTTACAATGTCATTGTTTTTACTGCAGGACAAACGTTGAAGAAAAACGTGTAACTGGGCAGAATTCAAGCAGTGTTGGGATGAATAATGTTACTGAGGAGGCTCGTAACATAACCTTCACTGGAGTGCTGAACCAAAATGCATTGTTGAGCACAGAAATTTGTATATATGTGTTCTCTGCTATAACAGTTGCAGTTATAGTTGTCTCTTTGACAAGATCATTTATGTTTTTTTGGGTATGCATGCGTGCTTCAATGAATTTACATAACCGAATGTTTGAGAGCATAACAAGAGCAACCATGTATTTCTTCAATACCAATACATCAGGTGAGAGCTTAGTATCTAGGTTAAAATGAGATTTACTTTAATTCAATTGTGATGGAATGCATGCTCCAGTTGCAATTTTCCTAGTCATCTATTTTCCCATTTGTTATTTTTATCTTGTATACTTTGGGTATGAATTCCTCCACCCATTTAATTTTTGACATTTACTAATTTTAAAATAAAATTTCGATTTAAGCGTACTCTTTTTCTTAGTGTCCATTGTCGTTTGTTCTAGGTCGTATTCTAAATCGATTCTCAAAGGATATGGGCTCCATAGATGAAATGCTTCCGCAGGCAATGATAGATACATTACAGGTATTCAAAGGATTGTAAAAGTGTGTGCGTTTGCAGGTGCGCATGTGCACTTACCCAGATTTTAAATGTTTGCTTACTCACTAATTGTTTCATAACACTTCACGGATTGTCAGAATCATTTAGGAGAATTTTAACCATGGAGGAAGGAATATATGGAGATGACGCAAGGGACCTTCACCATATACTGGAGTGAAACCGGGTGGAGAGACGTAGGGAGGGGAGGCCGCCATATTGCTTGGCAGGAGAAACACGGGAAATAGGCACAAAAACCTCAAGGGAATCGTAAGACAACCGTGGCACCGCAATTTGATGATGGATTATTATGTAACTCGACTAGATGCATCAAAAATGATGAATAAAATTTTTTGATACCGTGCTTAGTTCTTGAGATATACTGTCTCAAAAGAGTGGAGTTTCTGGTTGAAATTCAGAAGAAACATATCCCCAAAGTCAAATTTGGTGATAGATTCTTATGTAACACGACGATACAAATCGAAAATAAAGAATAGTTTTTCGATATCTCACTTAGTTCGCGAGATATACTGTCTCAAAAGTGAGGTTGTTAGGTTATGAGGGGATTCAACGATAACCGTGGTGCCACAATTTGATGACTAATTCTTATGTAATTCAATGAGAGAAACTGAAAGTAAAGAATATTTTTTTTTTGATATTTCACTTAGTTTGAGATATTGTACCTTAAAATTGACGTGGTTAGGTTGAAATGTAGCCTGGACCAGATGAAAACTTTTGCCATATCCATATTTGATGATGAATTTGGACGTAACTTAATGAGCAGGTAATTCTTTTGAACTTGAATAACAAACTGTTTATTTCTACAGTCCTTAAATTTTAGTTGATGTTCAAATAGGTTATATTTTCAAATTCTATTTCAGTAATTGATAAGAATGATTTCAAAATCTAGAAATATGGTTGTAGACATATTTACAAACAGAAACAAGTCATATCTGAAATTTTAAAACTAGCCTTTGTCAAAGTTTAGAACTTTAATAAAAAATACTGTCACTTCAAAAGACCTCATAGTTTCTGAGCTTACTTAGAAGATATTGTACTGTTAGTGACCTATATAATTTTGCTAGCAAAATCAGTGCATTCATTAGTCAGAAGCTAAAAACTAATAATAAATAAATTGTTTGTTCTCTTCTCGTACACACCGTATTTCAACCTGGCAACATTTCCATTAATATTGGCGCTACAAAATCAAACTATGTAGACACATCTAAAGACAAGAAATGCAGCGTGAACTACATTTCAAAAAACAAAGTTTATTTCATCACATTTAGTAGTTTGCACAGCACAAATTATCACAATTAATTTCATCGTACACTTTCAGTGTAAACTTAAAGCGTGCAGAATACCATATTCACTGTGTCGCGATGTAAACATGACCCGCTTAAATTAAATTTTCAACACTTGCCTACAATAAGGCTAAATTTTCAGGTTCAAAATAGTAACATATGCTAATTGTCTACACTACACCAACAAAAATTTGAGATCGATATGATCCTATTGAGAGCAATGAATAAATTTATAGTGAATGGTCCTAATGTTGCAGTTACCTGTCAGATACTTGAAGAACGATAATTGCAATGTGTCTTATGAAATGCTATTCCAGGTTCTCGTCTGTTTATGCAACCATATGCAGCACAACTTGGCATTATAGAAAATTTAGAATATTAGAAAATGAAATATTCTCAGCAGCTGACACAGTGCAAACAGTCCAATGTTTTGGTACTCCTACGATGTCCACTGTGCATGCGCAGTAGGAGAGTAGTTTTTTCATGAGGTTTCACGGATTTAGCGTTATTTCATCTCCATATATTCCTTCCTCCATGATTATAACATGTTGAATTTCGAGATACTTTGCCGCATTGCCTTAAAATGTGGCAGACTCATTATCATTTTGTAGCAAATACTGAATCAAAGTACACCTTAAGCTTTTTGGCAAAATCTTTATTTCTGTATGGTCATGCACTACTACTACTACTACTACTACTACTACTACTACTACTACTCTTTGCTGTAAGGTAACAGTAGTCTGTACTGTCCTCAAAATTTTGGCATACATGTACACATAGTTACAAAAGACCTGCCCCATACTTATCCAAACATATTCAAGCAATAATTGATCTCTGTGTACTGATGCTTGAATTTACAAATTTTAAATGGTAATGTTGCAAGCTGCTCATTAGATAATTAATGGCATGTTATGGGAGTTGGTCCAAGGACTCCACTAACATAGCAATCCATGCAGCTTTTATTTTCAGTTACTAGCTCTTGATAATTCCCTTACCAGCAGACATACTCTCACTAATAAGGACTTCTTAATGTATCGTCAAGAAATCATAACACATTTTTATTAATTTTGACGGTGAGTTTAATACTTTTAACTGTCAAATTCCACATTATATACACACATATAAATTCAACAAAACAAAAAAATTGCTCGCGGAACCACATGCATGCTTTCCTGTCCGTGCAGACAAAGAATGTACTATGGGATTCCAAGACGTTACAAATAAGATTCTATAGCTACCCAATCCACTACACAAGCTATCATCTGTGGAACCCAACTTACATATTATTGCAATTATTTGTGTTAATTGTAATCAAAACATCATTAGCATATATAGTTAACATCAAATTAATTATTTACTAAGTAGAAAAGATAAAAGAAACTATTGTACAAAAAAGGTTAGACATAAATGTCACAATGTGTAGCAAACATTGAGTAATATAACTGTTAAATTTTATTCAGAATTTAAAAAGCAGTGGTATAATTTTTATTATTGCCTCCTAATTTTTCATGTGTGGGGAAAAAATGAAGTGCAGCTGTTGTGACCTCTCAACCACTGATAGGCTGGCCGAAATAATGTGTGTATCAGTTGTTGGGCATCACAACCTCTCTCTCTCTCTCTCTCTCTCTCGACTGAGCAAATGCATTAGTTTCCTTGTCAATAACTTTTTTTTTATTACTCTGCAATCCACTAAAAGTGGTGGCGGAGGGTGCATTACACCAATCCTAATGTGCAACTATTTTTACATTGGAAGGGATATATGGGATATGGCAGGAGGCGCCAATGGGCTATTTTGTGGAACCATCCTGGCATTTTCCTGGAGTGATCTGGACAAACAGTGGAAAACCCAGATCAGGATGGCCAGAGGGGTTTATAGGTACCTACTAAGTTCTCTTGCTTGATAACCCATTCCTATTCCACTCCCTAATCACTCGTGGAAAAAAAGTACAGAAATGAATTGGTTCTGGCCCTTATTTTCCCAGTCATTCCTAGATATGAATGTAGCTGGTAATAATATGTGTTTGCTGTTATCCTGAAATAGATCAGTCGAGAATTTTTCAATCAGCTTCTGCTGAGAACAACGCATTCAGTGTTCCAGATCTTCCCAACCCAATTCATTCAACATCACACTTACACTTTCCATCCAGCTACGTATGCCTGTAACAAATCAGGCAGCTCTTCTTTGGACTTTCTCCAATGTATCCATTAACCCCTTTAATATGGACCCCGTGCAGAGCAACAATATTCTAAGTGAAGACGCACCAGAGGTTTGTATGCAATCAATTTAACTTCTGGTGTACATTGTTTTAAATTGTGACCTAGAAATCAGAGCATATGATTTGCTTTCCCAATTACATTCTGAACATGTTCATTCCACAATAAATTATTACAAATTGTTACACTAGATATTTAGCGGAATCTACCGTTCTAAGGACAGTGCTGTTAACTATATATTCAGAGCTAAATGTTGTCACTTTTTTACTTATTTGCATGACTTAGAGTTTTTTAGCGTTTAACTCCAGCTGCCAGGTTATTTTCATAACATCGGCTTGTAACAAAGCGTAGTCGTCTTGGAATTTTATTTCAAGATAAATAATCGGCAAACAGTCTTTTTTACCCCTTATTTCATTGCATAAATCATTGATGTATTTGAGAAACAGCTTCCCTACCATACTTCCCTGGGGAACCTCAGACCTCACTTCGGTCAGTGACCAATGCTCACCATTGAGAAATACACACTATGTTTTACCCTTCAAAAAGTTTGCAACCATGTCACATATTTGTCTACATATACCATAACTACGACGTTTCATGAGTAATCATAAATAAGTGCCAAAGGCTTTTTTAAAATCTAACAGAACTAAGTCAACCTGGGATTGCATGTCTATATCCTGGCACAAGTCATGAATTAAAAGTGCAAGTTGTCTCGCAGTATTGACCTTTTCTGAATTCATGTTGGCTTGAGTTTAAAAGGTCCTTTTCATCCAAAAACTGCATGACATTTGAATAGATGATATATTCTCAAGTCCTGCAAAATTTGAAGTTTTCAAGATCAGTCTATAATTTTGAGGATCGTTGACATTCCCACTTTTAGTTATATTTCTAACATATCTTAAGCCCTCATATTCCTACTTTATCCTAAACATGCCCACAAACATATTTCCTGTATGATTTCTCTCCAAGTACAGTTTAAGAACCAGACAAGATTAAACAATAAATACAGCCTCAGGTTCTCACCCAGTACTACCAAAGCACTGAATCTAGAAAATATATGAGCTGGGCTAAGAGTTTCTCTGACCTGAGATTACTTCTACCAAAACTTCTACTTGTTCTATGTGGAACATGAATGGCAGATCCATCAGTTCAAGTCCATCTTTCTTCTCAAACAGTCTTCCCACCTCATGTCAATTTTCCATATTCAGTGCCAATGGTTTCCTGGTCAAGATATTACTACAGATATCTTAAAGATAGCCGGATGTGACATTGTACCTTATCTTGAAATAATATTTAAATTGAGTCTAGACACTTGCTGCTTACCACAGGACTGAAAAAGTGCAATAGTAGTACCGGTACATAAGGGAGGGGTGAGAAATAGAGTTGAGAATTACAGACCAATCAGTTTGACATCAGTGGTAGGTAAATTAATGGAAAGATTGATATGCAACCACATCAGAAATATATGTGAGGAACGTAAGTGGTTTTCAAGCAGGCAACATGGGTTCAGGCAAGGATATTCATGCGAATCTCAGTTGGTGGGATGACACTAACCTGACTGTGCGTAAAACACCAAACAGTACTATAGAATTTAATGTAAATGAAGTACTTAGAGTAGTAGCAAATTGGTTTAAGGCAAATTCATTAAAATTAAATTTTGAAAAAACACATTATATTAGGTTTAAAACAAAAAACTATGCACAGCCAGATATATGTATAAACTATAAAAACAACACAATCTTAGAAACAGAGAGTATAAAATTTCTTGGTATTAAAATAGATCAGAAACTCTGTTGGCATGATAATATCACTACACTACTGGCAAAGTTAAGTACTGCCACCTTCGCAATACGAACACTTTCTCTAACAGCAGATCTGGAATTAATGAAACAGGTGTACTACTCATATTTTCATTCAGTAATGTCATATGGCATAATTTTTTGGGGAAACTCTTCACAAAGTAAAAAAGTTTTTATAGCACAGAAAAGAGCTATTAGGTTTCTGTGTAGGGTAAAACCAAGAACTTCTTGCAGACAACTCTTTAAGAAACTCAATATTCTTACAATGTATTCTCAGTATATATATTCTCTCATGAGCTTTGTCATAGAAAATTTTAACCTGTTTACACCTAATTCACAGGTATACAGTTTCAATACAAGAAACAGAAATAACTTGCATAAAACACAAACATCTCTGTCATTAGTACAAAGAGGAGTTAATTATTCTGGGATACATCTGTTTAATAAACTACCTAATCGTATAAAACAGCTTTCAGATAATAAAGATGTATTCAAACAAAAACTTAGAGATTATCTTATTGGCAACTCCTTCTACTCCATTCAAGAATTTGAAGAAAATAATTGTACTCATTATGACGTTTGCAAAACTCAGTTGCAAAAATGTATGTTTATTATTATTTCTTGTATTTGTAAAATATGTATATATGTATATGTTTACTATGATATGTCTCGTATTATGTGTATATGTATCAACAATGACATGTTTCACATCCTAGAGGTACTTCCTCAGCAGGGATCCATGGAACAAGATTGATAAATAAATAAATAAATAAAGGGAGGCCAAATTGATAGTGTAGCACTAGATCTGTCTAAGGCGTTTGACAGAGTTAGCCATAAAATGGTAGTAAGTAAGGTAAAAACCATTGGAGTGGATAAGAAAGTCATTTGCTGGCTAGAAGATTTTTTAAAAGGTAGAAAACAGAAAGTTAGGGTAGGAAATGTAGTATCAAAAGAAGTGGAAGTAAAAATGGGTGTGCCACAGGGTAGCGTATTGGGACCATTGCTATTCATTATTCTAATGAATAATTGTGTTGATTGTTTACTATCTGAAATTAGATTGTTTGCAGATGACATAATGCTGTATAAAAGAATCAAAACGATAAGAGATTGTAAACAGTTGCAGGGTGATCTGGACAGGATATCTAATTGGGTTAGTAAACATGGAATGAAGATAAATGCAAAGAGGAGTCAGCTTATTAGATACACAAATAAAAAACAAAAGGTTAATTATGAATATAAGGTGGGGAAGGAATTGCTTGCTGAAGACTTGAAATGTAAATATCTTGGAATTACTTTTGATAACAAACTTAACTGGGCAGGACACATAGGACAGGTGGTAGGAAAAGGTTTCAAAGTTCTGCACTTGTTGGAGAGAGTGAGGAGGGGATGTACGAGAGAAGTCAAGGAATTGGGTTACAAAACTTTGGTCAGATCATTGCTCGAATATGGTAGTGTAGTATGGGACCCTCATTTTATGTATCAAATACAGGAGTTGGAGAGGGTGCATAAAAGGGCTGCTAGATTTTTTTAATAGAAATTATCGCAGAATGCAATCAGTAACGGATATGATAAAGGAGCTGGAATGGGATTCATTGCAAGACAAGAGGAGGATGAGGAGGGTCATACTGGTGATGAGGCATGGAAAGATATTGCAATAGGTATGAAAAGTAGTGCATGGAAGGGAAAAGATGACCATGACCACAAGCTGGCACTCAATTTCAGGCACAAGGGTGTGGGAAGATTCTCTTTTTTAGGTAAGGGTGTCGGGGATTGGAATGAGTTACCAAGAGAAATGATGAATAATTTGCCAAAAACTTTGAAAGAATTTAAAGATAAAATTTGTAGAGGGCAAATGTAGGTTGGTGCAGGATAGGGGGAGATGGGTGTGTAGGGAAATTGCCACCGGAGCCTGTGCTCCATTGAAATTAAATTAAAGATAATACCTTCCCTGCTTATCAGGGCTTTTGTCCAAAAATTTACTGCTTTGTTGTAATCTCATCTTATACCATGCTGATTACTTCTTTCCTAATTACCAATTACAGTGGTGCAAAAATTGTTATGTAATAAGTTCTTCATGTTTTTCTGATTGTTGTTCAGTTTGTAATCATTATATAAAATATTCTTTTTTTCCATCTCTCTTTTAAAATTGTTTTATACTAAATTTCTTGCGTTTGTGACTTAAGATTAAGTGTCGTTTGTCATGACTCTAATTTCAGATTGGTCTTGCACTAATTGGAATCATTGTAGTAGTGGCAGTTGTCAATTATTGGCTTCTGTTACCAACTGCAGTAATTTGTGTTATTTTCTACATACTCCGCCTCTTCTATTTGTCTACGTCGAGAAGTGTCAAAAGACTAGAAGGAATAAGTGAGTATGAATATGAAGTACAGTTAAGCACTTTCTGTAACTGTAATCCTAATTTAATTCCTTTTCGCTACTTAGCGCCTTTGATTTCATTGTTTATTATATATATATATACAATATTATGCTGATGTACATTTAACTATAGTTGTGACAGCTGGTTTGCTCTTGTGTATCAGGGTTGGAAATTACACACTGGTGAGTTATTTGAGTAGCCATGACAACTACAGGAGCAGTGGAATTGTTTAATTGTAGTACATTGGAGTGTGTCTTATTTTGGCTACATGTGCCCTTTTTTTGGGTGGAGGACATTTTGCCACTGTCACAAATGTGACTGAGAAATACTGGTAGGAATATCAGTTTAACATAAATTAATGGATTTTTGTGACTTTTATTTTACTGTCACCCAACTATTGTCGTTGGCTTTGCGGATAGTTGAAGTGAAAAAATTTCTATAACAAATTACACAGCCTGATGTTAAAGTAGTTGAGAACTTTCAAAATTTTTGTGCCTTTGATACATCTTTAGCATAGCAATTTGAGTGGGAAATTAAGTTAAAGATGGGAAGCATGCACATGCTGTCAAAGATGTTACTAAATCAACATTATTTTCAGGAAGTGATATGCAGTTTATTGTCCTGTGCAAGATGTTTATGTGCCTTTTCACTGTTCTACATCCATGATCCTGTCACATACATTTGTACTTATAATTAATGAAATGTGTTTGTAAATTGCCAAATTTTTGTTTGATATATTTGTTCTGTCAAAGATGGTGTGCTTTTTTATGATTTTTCTTTATTTTTTGTATTATTATTTTCCAGCTAGAAGCCCAGTATTTGCTCATCTTAATGCTTCACTTCAGGGTCTCACAACAATCAGGGCTTTTGAAGCAGAAGAGGTACTGGAAAAGGAATTTGATAATCACCAGGTAACACCCATACCATCTGCATACCAATAAAGAAATGTTTCCCAAATATTATGAATACAGAAGTTCAACAATGTATTGTTATGAACTCCACAGCACCTAAATTAAGGTTGCAACCTAAAATTCATGAAGCTAATCACCCTATCCGACCTATTGTGAACTATAAAAACAGTCCAGCATCCAAATTACTCACTGACATCATCTTAAATAACTTCAGTTTTGAAAATATATACACAGTGAAAAACGGCTATCAGCTAATACAAAATATTAAAGACATCATACCCACCACCGCCATACTTGCATCCCTTGATATTGTTAATCTCCATACAAATGTTCCAATCATAGACACTATTAAAATTATAAAAAGTAACCTACTGGAACACAAGAAATTATCCCTACCTAAAATACACGAGCTAACTGAGCTACTCTCTCTAGTTCTATCATACAATTATTTTACTTTTGGCAGTAAAATACACACAAAAAATGATGGTCTTGCAATGGGAAGCAACGTTTCAGGTTTACTAGCAGATATCTATATTAATCATCTTGAGAACAAGTTTTTCAA
Source organism: Vandiemenella viatica (assembly GCA_031002005.1). NCBI lineage: Eukaryota > Metazoa > Arthropoda > Insecta > Orthoptera > Morabidae > Vandiemenella > Vandiemenella viatica. Next base: position 209,542,172 of record JARYHS010008074.1, on the reverse strand, counting down.
AAGTAACAAGCATCTTGCCCATAAAATCATCTACTACAAAAGATATACAATTCTCCTATATAATGGAACAGATATTGAGGATCTTGCTGAAGGTCTGAGCAATATGCACAATTCACTGTAGAACACCAAGATAATGGATGTCTTAACTTCCTTGACCTAAAGATTATTCTGGTTTGCCAGAAACATAAAATGAAAATTTATAGAAAGCCCACCACCACTGATATCATCATTAACAATAGCTCTTAACATCCTACACAACATAAAATGGCATTTTTCAATTCTGTAATTAACAAAATACCCATGGACACACCTGATTTTTTTCAATGAAATACAAGTAATAGAAACTATTGCTTACAATAATGGATATAAACAATCACTAATTGAAAACCTTTCCCACAAAATTAAAAATAAAATAATTATCTCGGTCTCAACATAAATCTTACCAATCCCCTTTCTGAAATCCATATGAATCCTTAAAAGAAAAATCCATATGCTCCAGCTTTCCATATTTAGGTAAAGTCTCTTATAAAATTACAAACCTATTTCGCAAGACCAACTTAAATATCAGCTTTAACAGAGATAATAAGCTTCAGCACAAACTCATTAACAATACACAATCTTATAATTCCCCTTACAATAAACCTGGTATCTACAAAATATGCTCAACATGCTCCCAAACCTATGTAGGTCAAACGGGCAGAAACTTCTCCCTGCGGTTTAAAGAACATTTAGATGCCATCAGACTAGGTAATATAGATAAGTCCACTTTTGCTGCCCATATAATTAAAGAAAAACATTACCCACCCTCTGTAGAAGAAAAACTTTAGATAATACACATTGCTGACAAAGGGAAGAGAATGGATCTCCTTGAAGAGCTAGAAATCTTATATCCATGTCAAGGAAATGCCAGATCTCATATTAAATGAACAGAACTCTCTCGTAAAGTTTTCCTATACAATTTCTTAGACTTATTTGTTAAATCCAGCACAGATTAAATAATTTGCATGCAGTCTATTATTCCCACATATAATTTTAAATAATGGCACTTATTCAACTCCTTTCCAAAACAACTCCTACAGAATATTAAATCCCTAAGCAATTTATGTAGACTTAGATATTAGATGTAACAAATTTTATTATATATCAGTTTATGTTAATTCCATCTCTGTATATCAATCTAGATGTCATTTCAAATTTAAATTTAACAACTATCAGTCATTTTTATTCAAATAGCGGAAAAATTTCTATTAGAAAAATTAGCGTACAGTGAACACCCACTACATGAACGCTTTAAAGTGATGGAAATGCTAATCATCTATGACATCAATAGTGCTAGGCTACCACTTCTTCAAACCTACTCGTTCTGGAAAAATAGCAAAGATAAAGTCATATCCTACAAACACACCCTATATGTCTTGAACCCTACGAATTACGTCTAGAAACAAATAATGTTCATTTTCTGGAAGCAGACAGATATCCAAATATTAATCAAAAAATAATCAATTATATTTCAACGTTAGGTGACAACGTACTTAATATTTACACAGATGGATCGAAGGTTCCAGGCAAAAGTAGAGTAGGTTGTGCCTTCTTCTGCCCCAGCACAAGATATTCTGCCCAGTATTCTCTCCCGGAAGAAATGTCCATCTTCTCAGCTGAAGCTAGAGCTCTTCTTGAGGCAGTTAAATACAGCCGCCTATGTGGCCATAATATACAGACTCCCTTAGTGTACTTAAGAGTTTGGAAAACACAACTTGGGACAATCGCTTATCCCTATTAATAATGGAAATCACGAAACACATAAAGTACAACAGAGAGCTTGGTATTACGACATATCTGCTATGGATTCCATCCCACAGCGGAATAAAGCACAATGAACAGGTGGATTTGTTGGCCAAACAAGCTATACATGTGGGACACAAAGAGAACATGAAACTTGTGGTCGCAGACATGATCCCAAGCATCAAAGAAAGAGCAAGGGACACTTGACAAGAAGAATGGAATATATCAAAAACCATTAAAGGCTCACACTACGGAAGTGTCCAACCAATAATACTAACAAAACCATGGTTTTACAAGTGGAACATCAGCAGACGCCTTATTACCACTATTTCCAGAGCTCGTTTCCATCATGGGAATTTCCCAAGCCACCTGCACCAGATAGGGATTCGAGAATCTCCTCTTTGTGATTGTCAAGACCAGGCTATTGGAGACATAAATCACATACTATTCTCATGCAAAAAATTTAAATCTCATCAGGATAAAATGTTAAATGAGCTAGCCAGAATGCGAATCCCCCTACCCACAAATTTAATCTTACTTCTAGCCAGTGATATTAAAGGAGTATATAGATGTATAATTGAATACTTAAAAAGTGGAGATATCAAATTTTGAATGAAAAAGGCAGGAAACTGTCGCATATCTGAACATTGTTCTTGTGAATTTTAATTGTAAATAAATGTATCTGTACTGCTGTAATTTCTATTGTACAAACTATGCATGTTGTAACTACGGTGTACCAATGTATAATACATAAGATGGCTGTACGGTCTGTGTCACCGAAGGCCAAAATAAATAAAAAATAAATAAAAAGTAAAAAGTAGTTCATATTGCTATAATGTTTTCATAGAACTTAATATTCAATCTAAGTATTATGCATAACGCTTTGTACATAAACATCTTTGCTAACATGCGTAAATGCAAAAGCAAATTTCTTGCGTGCTCATAAGATCTTTTCAGATTCTTATAATGGTGAAATATTTATATTTATTTAATAATACATCATATCCTTTCACCATCAAGAATAATTCAGTTTTAAAACATTCAACTATTTAATGTAAGTAATATAATGAAAATTATCTTTATCAACCCAAAATTAAATTTGCTCTCATTCAATAAATGCTACTTTCTATTGTTATTGGATGCACGCTTGCATTTTGCAACTGCATATTTGATTACATTATAAAAATAAATGCAAACCATCTGATGATGAACAATTTGTTCGAAACCGGTAATGGTTAATAAATATACAACATGAAACAAACTGTGACTGGTTGCTGTTTTTAATATCAAGAAAATTATGAATATCTTCTCTGATTTTCAAACAAGTGAAAACATTTTATACTTTTCATCATATTGTTTTATTTCTTTTAAATTTAGTTTTATATAGTAGAATGTAGTGAGTCGATGTCCCTTATTTAAATCCAGCCAGAAAATTTTACATACATTGTTTTGTTCAAATGAGCTAAGTTAACATAGTGTATTTTGGAATCCACATTAAACTGTAGGTCCTGGAGTATGAGAACTCGCCATTTTATCTTTGACATACCGGCTTAGTGCATCCAACCAACTTTTGGGTTGTGGACCAAGTTAAAAATGTAGTACCTAGAAGGTACATAGTTTTGAGGACCTGATGATAGTAGTAAACAGAGATTTAATGCAGTAAGCTTTTGTATGACATAATTTTTTCAAATTTAATGAGACTAATATTTTTCTTTACAGGATTTACATTCTTCAGCCTGGTTTATTTTTATAGCATCCAGCAGAGCCTTTGGTTTTTGGTTGGATGTCGTGTGTTTAGTGTACATTACACTAGTTACACTAAGCTTCTTGGTATTGGGTCAAGGTAATAGTCTAAATACTTACAGTTGACAATGTGAATTTATTGAGAACAGATTTTTTTTAGTGTACAAACTGTTAAACAGACTTTTCAAATTATTCCTGCTATATTGTTAATTTTCTCAGAAACTTTTGGAGGGGATGTTGGTCTGGCAATCACACAGTCCATTGGATTAACTGGAATGTTTCAGTGGGGTATGAGACAGTCTGCTGAACTTGAAAACCAAATGACCTCTGTTGAAAGAGTACTGGAGTACACTACTGTAGAGAGAGAAGCATCCCTTGAGTCTAAGCCAGGTGTGTATGATGGAATTTTTACCGTTTAACTGTACATACTGTATGCAAATTTCATAAAACTTGTTTGTAGATTTGAATGAAATTGTCTTGTTTCCTTAAATAAATTTCTTCATATATATCAATTGCGGGAGGTAATTGCTATCTTTGTGGGGAAACACATTCCTCGGTAACCACTGGCAAGTCTGGATTTTTTGAAATAACGGAGACACGTAAAAGTTTTATATCGTCTCGAGTGAAATTTGAATGAATCTTTCCATCAAAGCCTGCTTCCACTTACATAGTCGATATGTGTGTCTATACATTGTTGATGCCAACTAGGACCACGTTAAGTCTTTGTGCATATATATATATATATATATTAGGAAACAAAGGCACTGAGAGCGGATATATTAGACATTGGGATAGGAGAAAAAACCACCGCTTACCAAAGATGAGGGCTCCAGCGGCGTCAAAACACGATAAAACACACAAACACAAACATAATATAATACAAATTTTCGAGCTTAGCTCTTCATCAGGTTGTAAGATGAGGTGGTTGCCCCGCGGAAGCTAGCAACCAACTGAGGAGACCACACGGGGTGCACATGGTCGGCTGGTCGGGGTGGAGAGGGAGGGGGGAGAGGGAGGGGGGAGAAACAACATGGCGGGAGTGGGGGTGGAAGGACCTAAGCCCGAAAATGATAATTAGACTGCACAGTGGAAACGCGGTTGTGGTCATAAGGAAAACACGGGGGGGAGGGGGGGGGGTGGAATCTACTGAAAACGATCTATAAGTGCCCACATAAAAAATTATTCCACACGCAAAATTATTGAAAATATTACACACGAAAAAATACTACACACGGAAAAAATATAATAATATAAAACACACGAGAGAAAAAATTTTTTTTATTGCAATAGATCTAAGTACAAAAAGAGAAAGCTCTGGTGAGCGATGGTTTTGTGGGAAATGATGGCAGGTAAGGAGCAAAGGTCGGAGGAGAGAGGAAAATTGGAGCTATCTTAAATTTAGTCCAGGTGGTTGTCTGGTCCCCAGTTGGTACTGAAAGGCCAGTTCCCACCTTCTCAGTTCTGAGTTGCTGCTTTTGTCTGGGAGTACTTTGATGGCGCGGACTGTGAAGCAGGTGTCGAAATTGTTGGTGTTATGAGTGGTGGCATGAAAAGAAACAGGGTGGTCAGGGTTCTCAGTCCAGACCGATTGTCTGTGTCCATTCATCCGGATGGCCAGTGGATTTGTGGTCAGACCTATGTAGGAGGCTGGGCAGTGGTTGCAGGTAAGTTGATAGATCAGGTGAGAAGTTACGCAGGTAGCCGATCCAGTGATATAGAAGCTTTCCCCTGTTACGGGATTGGTGAAGGTGGTCGAGGGCGGGTGCATCATGCAAAGTTTGCAACAGGGCCTGTTACACGGAAAGGATCCTTGGGGCTGTCATGTGGGCTGAGGGGTTCCATGTTTATGGACCAAGAGTTGGTTCAAGTTGGGGGGGGTCTACTGAAACAGGTTCTGGGGGGCTGGGGAAGGATTTGTGGTAGGAGGGTTTTCATTTCCGGGCAGGCTCGGAGGAGATCATATCCTTGTCTTAGGATTCTGTTAATGGATTCTAAGCCAGGGAAGTAGCGGGTGACCAAAACTGGGCTTTGGTTGGTTCTTGATGGTTGTGGGGTGTTGATGGATTGTGTCGGTACTGATGTGGCTCGTGTAACTTGTTTATGAACTAAATCTGGGGGGTAATTGCGGGATATTAGGGCTTCAGAAATGTTATTAGTGTACTGCTTAAGGGACTGTTCCTTGGAGCAAATGTGCCTGCCCTGGATTCCCAGGCTGTATGGGAGGGTGCGTTTGATGTGCTTAGGATGGCAACTGTCGTAGTGGAGGTATTGTTGTAGATTGGTGGGTTTTATATGTACCGAAGAATTGATGCCACCATCAGAGAGGGACAGGTCGACATCCAGGAAAGTGGCCTGGGTGTGGGAGTAATTCCATGTAAATTTCAAAGTGCTGGCATTATTGAGGTTATTGAGGAAAATGAGAAGGTTGTCTTCCCCGTGGGTCCAGACCATGAAAATATCGTCAATGAATCTGACCCATAGCAGGGGTTTCAAAAGGGCTGCAGCTAAGAAGGACATTTCTAGGCGGCCTAAGTATAAGTTGGCATATGAGGGAGCCATGCGGGTGCCCACGGCAGTGCCGCTGACTTGTCGGTAGATTTTGCCATCAAAGGTGAAAACGTTGTTAGTTAAAATTAGTTCGGCCAGGTAGACTAGGAATGATCTGGACGGGAGGCTATTAGGGGGACGCTGGTCTAGAAAATGTTCCATGGCGCTGAGGCCATGGCAGTGGGGAATATTGGTGTATAGGGAGGTCACGTCAATCGTAACCAGAAGGGAGTCAGGTGGAAGAGGCACCGGGAACTGTGGATAAACGGGAAAGAAAATGCCGGGTGTCTTTGATGTGGGAGGGGAGCTGGCTTACAATAGGCTGTAGGTGTTGGTCTACCAGGGCGGAAATGCGTTCGGTTGGAGAACCATAAGCAGCAACTATGGGGCGTCCAGGGTTGCCCGGTTTGTGAACTTTCGGAAGTAGGTACAAGTAAGGGGTGCGGGGCTTTTTTGGGGTAAGGAGTGAGATTGAGTGGGCAGTGAGGCCTTGGAGGGGTCCACAAGACTGTATATAATCTTTTATACTGTCATTAATTGCAGCTGTAGGGATCATGGTTAAGGAGGCGGTATGTGTTGGAGTCAGCCAATTGATGGAGAGCTTCGCTGAGGTAGTCACAACGGTTCATGACTACCGTTGTGGAACCCTTGTCAGCCAGTAAGATAATCAGGTCAGGGTTAGATGAGAGTTCCCTGATGGCTCGGGTCTCTGATGGGGACAGATTAGTCTCACTCGGTAGAGATTTCACAAAACTAGGGGAAGCCAGACTGGTGGAAAGCAGATCTTGGGAAAGTTGGAGTGGGTGGTTTTGTGGAAGGGGTGGTGGGTCAAGAATGGAGGGTGGCTGAAATTTCTGAAGGCTCGGCTCTAGGTCATTTGGAGTGTCCGGAATGCTACTTTTCATGGCAAAGTGGTACCTCCAGCGTAGTGTGCGGCAAAATGCTAGGCAGTCTCTTACTAGGGTGGTCTGGTCAAATTTGGGTGTGGGTGAAAAAGTGAGACCCTTGGCCAGAACCGAAAGTTGTGGACCTGAAAGTGGAGAGGATGACAGATTAATGACAGACTGTTTGGGTTTGGCAGCTTAGATTTGGATTGGCTGGGCGAGGGGTGGGGTTTAATGGAGGTGGTGGAGGTATGTTGAAGAGTTGGGCAAGAGATGGACGTGTTGAAATGAGGGGAGGTTGGCCCCTGGGTTGGTGACCAGGTGATTTGTATTGTCCAGCTTTGAGGTGGGAGTTGCACAGAGTGGATATTTTCTAAGGTGAATCTGGGCATGACTGTTCATAGACTCTGTGGCCTGTTGAATAATGTGTTGCAGTTGAGGCAGAACATGTGGGGAAGAAAGAAACAGGACTTTATTGAGAAACATAAGGTCTCTGGAGTGTTGGCTGGCCAGGTTAATGTATTCTTGCAGCACCAGAGATGTTAGGGCCAAGGACTGTTTGTATCTAAATGCATGTAGGAGAGGGTGGAGTTGTGGTGGACAGCCAAATATGGGCAATTTTATGGTGAGGCCATTAGGGGGAATATTGAGGTTCAGGCAAGCTTTAAGAAAAAGGATGTGTGACTGTAATTTCGCCAACTGGAAGGCATGGTATTGAAAACCCGAAAGGTATTTGGTCACTGGGTTCATATCGGCTACCTGCGTAACTTCTCACCTGATCTATCAACTTACCTGCAACCACTGCCCAGCCTCCTACATAGGTCTGACCACAAATCCACTGGCCATCCGGATGAATGGACACAGACAATCGGTCTGGACTGAGAACCCTGACCACCCTGTTTCTTTTCATGCCACACTCACAACACCAACAATTTCAACACCTGCTTCACAGTCCGCGCCATCAAAGTACTCCCAGACAAAAGCAGCATCTCAGAACTGAGTAGGTGGTAACTGGCCTTTCAGTACCAACTGGGGACCAGACAACCACCTGGACTAAATTTAAGATAGCTCCAATTTTCCTCTCTCCTCCGACCTTTGCCCCTTACCTGCCATCATTTCCCACAAAACCATCGCTCACCAGAGCTTTCTCTTTTTGTACTTAGATCTATTGCAATAAATTTTTTTTCTCTCGTGTGTTTTATATTATTATATTTTTTCCGTGTGTAGTATTTTTTCGTTTGTAGTATTTTTTCGTGTGTAATATTTTCAATAATTTTGCGTGTGGAATAATTTTTTATGGGGGCACTTATAGATCGTTTTCAGTAGATTCCCCCCCCCCCCCCCGTGTTTTCCTTATGACCGCAACCGCGTTTCCACTGTGCAGTCTAATTATCATTTTCGGGCTTAGGTCCTTCCACCCCCACCCCCGCCATGTTGTTTCTCCCCCTCCCTCTCCACCCCGATCAGCCGACAATGTGCACCCCGTGTGGTCTCCTCAGTTGGTTGCTAGCTTCCGCGGGGCAACCACCTCATCCTACAACCTGATGAAGAGCTAAGCTCGAAAATTTGTATTATGTTTGTGTTTGTGTGTTTTTTCGTGTTTTGACGCCACTGGAGCCCTCATCTTTGGTAAGCGGTGGTTTTTCTCCTATCCCAATGTCTAATATATATATATATATATATATATATATAGGAATCAAATTAGGATAGGGAAATGAGCCACCACTTACCTTTAGATGATGGATGTGGGGCACGAACACAGAAAAGACAAAAATGCAACAGATAAAGTAATTTTCAAGACAAGCCCCTTATAAATGGGAGAACATTATGGGAGGTGGGTGATGCTGTGGTATGTCTCTCAGAATATATTTATATATAAATAAAGGGATAGTGAAATGAACCACCACTTACCTTAGCTGATAGTATCATGGGGTGAACAAACAAATAAGCACAAGAACAGGAAAAACAATGAATATTTTGGGACTTGGCCCTAAGTCAACAGGAGAAAATCAAGGAGAGAGGGTGGTGTGGGAGACCGTTTCACAGAAAGTGGTGGTTCATTTCCTGGTAACTATAGTTCTGCAACAAGGTTAAGACTTCCTTCAAGCCGGCCCTGAGATGAGAAACTTCCTTCCAAAAATTCTCCCTCACTCACCCAGAACCTGCTTCAGCAGACCTCCAAACCTCAAAAAACTCTTGGTCCATAAATACTGGGCCCCCAGCCTGCAAGGTTCATTTCCTTGCAACAGATCCTGCTGCAAATTATGTAGTATGCACCTGCCTTTCACCACATTTACCAACCCTGTAACTGGGGTAGCTTCCCCATCAAAGGACTTGCCACACGTGTATCCTTCCACCTTATTTATAACTCGCCTGCAGCTATTGCCCAGCCTCCTAAATTTGTTTGACATCAAATCCACTAACCATCAGAATGAATGAATACAGACAATCGGTTTTCACCCAGAACCCTGACCACCCTGTATCTTATCATACCACCAATCATGGCAACAACAATCTTAACACATGTTATGCAGTCCGCACCATCAGATTCCTCTTGGACAGAAGCAGCATTTCTGAACTTGGAAGGTGGGAACTGGCATATCATTACCAACTGGGCACCAGACAACCACCAGGACTAATTTTCCTCCCACCCATCTCCTTCACCTCCTATCTTTTCCCACAGAACCATCACTCACCAGAGCCTATGTTTTGGAGTTTGTAACTTCAAATTTAGCTTAATTTTATATTTCCAATTTTTTAAAAAAAGTTTTTGATTTTGTTTTCACATGTTTCCTAGTTTTTTGCACATACATCCATTACTTAATGGGCAATTTAGCACCATCAGCTGACGTCTACCGTGCTTCCGCGACGGGTACCTACAGACAGGTTTATTATCTTTTTATTAGTATTTTGTAGCTTATGCCACCCTCACTGCCTGCTGTGTTGTTTCCTCCCCCCCCCCTCCCCCACCATGAGCTACTGGCCTGGCGGGCATACTCGGCTGCTAGCCTCCAACATGCAGCCATCTCACTAGTACTGAAGAATAGCCATAGGCTCGAAAATTTTATTATATGTGTGTATGTGGTTTTTTTCATGTATTGACGCTGCAAGAATCCTCTTCTACGGTAAGCGGTGGTTTTTCTCCTATCCAAATGTTTAATTTATCCGCCTTTAGCACCTTTGTTTCCTTATAACCTCTATATATATATATATTGAAATTTTGTGACAATATAAATGAACATATCATTTCCATGTAATATTTTTATGCTGAATCTCCACCATCAAAATAATGCCAGCACAAAATAAGTGTGTATTTCAGGTATTGCTAGCTCGTTTCATGATATAGCCCTATCATCCACAGCATGCATTACACCCATATCATGTTAAGTGTTCCACACAGTTTCTTAGTGGCTAAATGAAATGGAAGCTCTAGGGTGCTATGTCGGGACTATGATAAATAGGGCACTATGATCCTATTTGTTATTGTGTTCCTTGTATATAACATTTGGTTGCAGATGTGCATTGTCACCCAGATCTGCTGGATTTATGTTAGACTGAGTGAATTTGAAACAATTCTTGATTAGTTCAGGGTATTGACATGGGTGTAACAATAGATGCTTTTTCACTGCTTGCTTCACATTCCTTATCATAAAAGATAGTAACCATGGCTTCTCTAACTAAAGGCTCTGTTTCAGAACTCTTATTTCTCGGTGGGTGGAGAGGGTGTCCTCTCCCTAACTGCTTTCTTACTCTAACTTAATCACAAATGGTGCACACCTGTGACATAATTAGTCATAATCCAGGACAGAAGTAGAGCTCCCCTTATCCTCCCCACAAACACACTCAAAATATATAGCAACCATAAATTCAAATATATAGCAATAGTTCAGACCACGTTGCCTCTCTCAATACTTTCCACCTAAAGATTTACGTAGGAATTTTTGTGTTTTTTCCTTCCTGCTCTTGTGATAAATGGTAGAATCTGTTTTATTCTTTTTCCAAGGGAATTACAGTATGTGAGTGTGATTAATATTAGGGGTCTATTTTCTGTTAAATTATGCCACAGTAGTGTAAAAATCAACCTGATAGCTTCTGATATATTTGCGAGGAATTGATGTTAAAAGACTTTTTCCACTTCTTTAAACTGTTGGTAAATTTTACTTTGATTGCAAGGTTGGGATTCAGAACAAGGTATGGGCTCAAACAATTTGCTGCACTACCTGTTACAATAGCTTGACTAAATGGCTGAAAGGTATCTGTAAATCAATACCATATGATATGCCCATGATTTGGCGTGAACCTCACTGTGATCTCGCAAACTGTTATTTTTGTATGACTTCCACCATTGGTTTCTCTAGCAAAAGTAATCATAAAATTCAGTATCCTAGTATACCTTCAGCTCTTTGCCAAATCCAGTTGTAAGGAACCGGGGTGAAGTATAGGCCTAATACCTCAACTGAATATGTACGTGAAGTAAAAGTTCTGTAAATCTGCATCAGTAATTTTAAATGACCATGTAGCCTGCCTGAAAACTCAACTGAAATGCTTGACGGCCGCCACAAAGCTTTTTTAACCCAAAGCTGAGGAGGGTTTCAGTCTACTACGAAATCACAAAAATTCACTTGAAACAAACTTTGAAGTTTATTTTCGAAGTCACATTTCAGAAAATAGCTGTTACAGTTCAGTAGGCAATCGAACAAATGTTTCCAAAAAATTGCAAGATTATGGAGAGTAAAAGAACCAACCGACCCCTTTAGAAAATTCATAAGTTCATAATAGTTGTTGACACGATACTCTGGTAAAGAAAATCATCATTGCCGACACACGTTCATAGTCCGGCTCACCGAGTTCCGGCTACCCACCCGACACACACCAAACTACCAGCGCAGATTCATCTTACATAACGTTCCTGGAGTAAAGACAGCCACCTCTCCTAGGCTCCAGCCTATATACCACCATCCGCATACCACATGTATACGGACACTTATTCCAAATAGTGAAAAATTATTATGATTATAGAAGGTGTTCAAACTTTAACTGCAAGTAGTCTTGTCTTCAAGGTACATAAAAAGTGTTTAGTGAGAATTCTCAAATGATTATGTTGCTTGTAAATGAATTTAGTTTACCCGGCGTACTGATGAAACGATTCCGAAAGTTAAGTAGTGATTCCCCTATTTCTATCTGGATTTATTAAATTTTTAGGCAACCCTGCTGTATTGTAAATTTTCACAATAAAATTGGTGCCATCGTGTTCTATAAAAATTCCTGATTCCAGTGGTGTAAATTTTATTACAATCGGTGGTGAAATGGCAAAGTTACGAGTCTAACAAGATCGGGTTTGAAAACTGTTTAGCAAACCCTTGGTTTCTGGTTCATAATTATTAAAGTGTTGTTTATATTGGAAAAGTGAAGTTATCAGAAGTTTCTTTGAATTTAGTTACATGTTTTAACAGTCGTTTTATTTACGAAAGTAGCTTGGTTTAATCGCAATTTAATTTCAAAAGTACCACGTTGTGATAAGCGACGAAATAACTTTAAAACATATATAAAATCTGTTCTACTGCATGAAATGTTCTGAAATTTTTATATGTTATACCAGATTTTTCGATCTTTTAGGGAATCTACTTTTTAGTTCGAGAAATTATCGAAAACATATGATAAAAAAATGTTAAAAGTGAACGTGTGTTTATCGAAGTGTTTAAACATTTATTTAAGCTATTTACACAGCTTGAAACTATGGAATTTTAATGAATTTAGTTTTCTTTTGAGTTTTTATTATTTTTGAAATTATTTTACTTCCTCAAAATGTGTCAAAAATTAGTGAAATGATCGCGTAGCAAAAATCCATTGTTTACAAATTGGATAATAATGGATTACCCTATTCCAGGTTAGTTTACAGATTCTTTACTATTGAAAATGTTTATTTAGTACTTATATTAAGTGTTGTGGGTCTTTACTGCTTTTAAAATGGTGTATTTATTGAATTAGGTAGCAGTATCAGCTTCTGCATGAAACGTATCTCACTTACTATATTTGCAATGAAAATTATATGTGTATTGGAAAGCTTACTCCCTCCCTTATGCTTTAAGCTAAGTAAACTAGAATTTACTCAAATTCTAAGGTGCTTACACAGTGCCCCCAAGAATCTAGAGTCAGAAATGGATTAGAAGGACTCTGAGTCACAGCCTGGATTATCAAATGATAAGTCAGGGCAAAGATAAATTGCTCTATGATTACAGCCAACTTGGTTGTAATTGTAATCAAGATAGCTGTATGTGAGAACGAAGGCTTTCATGGCACATAGATGTTATGAAGTCTACACGGGTTCTCCACCATATGGTGTTGAAGAAAAACAAGCTTTCGGTGGCTGCCAAAAGTTTGTTTTTTGTTTTTCTTCAATACCATACTGCGGAGAACCAATGAAGAATTCATATCAAGTTAGCTGTAATCATAGACTAACTAGAAATGAACAGGAAGAAAAAAAGTATGGTATATTCCTATGCAAATCTGCAGGCATATGTGAGGACCAGTAATTTACATTGTTCAAATACCTGTGTTTTAAGATGTACTGGCAAGTTAGATTTAAAAACTATGGAATTTCTTCTGTATGCTCTCCAGCCCAGCTTTATGCTTCTGTAGATCTCGGGCTTCGAGTTGCCATTCATATTGATCAGTTGGCCAAGATGTACTGATCTACGGACTCAATACCAGCCTTATCTTTATCTTTTTCTGTCCATTTGTTTTGCATGATTTTGCTATTTGATATATTTATTTTGAGGCCAACTTTGCTGCAAGCTGCCTCTAGTTCATTTATCAATTCTTTGAGCTCTTCCAAACTGTTTGAGAGTAAAACTATATCATCAGCTAATAATAAGTTGTTGAGACTTCTTCCATTTATTCTCAAACTTCTGTTGTGCCATATATATATATATATATATATATATATAAATAAGATAGGATAGGGAAAATAAACGGTTACCTGTCACTTACCACAGATGAAGGCAGGAGAGCGAGACACGTAAAAACACAAAAACAAACGAATTGCACAATATTTCAACATATGGCAGGAGGAAAGATGTAGTCACATCCCAACCCGCCACATGAATGATTCATGTGGCAGATTGGGATGTGACCACATCTTTCCTCCTGCCATATGTCTCGCCTCCCACATGACTAAGACTAAAGTCAAAATATTGTGCAATTCATTTCTTTTTGTGTTTTTACGTGTCTCGCGCTCCTGCCTTCATCTGTGGTAAGTGACGGGTAACTGTTTATTTTCCCTATCTTATCTTATTTTCAGTGTCTCGCAGCAGTTTCTTTGTTTCATTTATCCAATTGTATATATATATATATATATATATATTGCATCCTAGTGTTATTAGATAGCCTTGACCACTGCACATACATGTCCAATGTTAATAGTTGTATAACCTTTTTCAGACTTTGTTCTACAGTCCACTTAAATAATATTGTATATTCTGTTCACCATGTCTGGAGCAGAGCATTGACATGATTTACACATCCTTTTAGATCATAAGAGTTAAGTGTCTGCACTTCCTGTTTTTACCCTACCACCCTGCAATGCAATTAAACATTAATATCTACTCGCTGCAATGATGAATTAGATTGTAATTCAAGAAGTCCACAGACACCATATTAAAAGTGGTTTCTAACTGTTCCATTTGTTAGACTGAGTGGTTTGATAAATTTGAAGTGAAATAAAAATAGTTTGTGAATCAGTATTTTATTAAAAGTACATTCGTCACCAATGTAGTGACTTCTGCACGGCTGGCTGTGTTATGCGCCATTAGCTATTTCTTCAAAAAATCTCCTTCCATTGGTAACTTTTAAGTTTGAGTTGGATAACAATTGCAAATGGACAAAACCAGAGTTTGTTGGGATAATTGACTGAAATCTCACACTGAATTTGAGGTTCTGTGAACTTGGGTGTATGATGAAGGAACTAACTTCTGAGAGTTTATTGTATTAATCAGAAAGCATCTGTGAAACAAAATGGTTGTGACCTTTGTCTTCTGATCTACTTACTTTTACTTTATTGTGAACTCAGAATTCTGACACAGCCATATGGTAAGTGCTTTGCTCCCTGTTATAGTTAGCTTGTAATGTTGTCAGAGTTTGAATGAAAGTTAGTGTTATGGATGGTTTACTTTGTCTCGGCAGCTAATTTTCTTGTTTAAGGGGTTTGTGAGGACTCTGGTTTGTTCTCTTTTCTGTCAATCCAGGTTTTAGTATTCTAAGGATTCCAAAAATCACTTCACACTAATGCTAGGATGGTTCCCTCAAAAAGGCCAAAGTCGATTTCCTCCCTGGTTCTGATGTGGTTATTTCTTTTTGATAAATAGTGACTATCATTTTTACTGTGTTAATATATGCCACAGATATTCATATTTTAAGTAACTCCATCTCATTTACAGACAAAAAGCCTCCTGAAAATTGGCCATCAGAAGGAAGAATAGTTTTCAAGAATATGTATTTAAGATATTCTAAAGATGAATCACCTGTTCTGAAAAATTTAAATTTTGTGATAAATCCTCGAGATAAGGTACGTTGGAAAATATTTATTAGAGTTCTTGTTTACAACATTATGATGGTAAAACTTTTTTTACTTTCATTCACTTCTAATAATTTTGTGCAAATTTAACAATGGGGAACCAAAAGCTTTAAAGTATTCTCACTTTTTATGACTCCTCGGACTAACCAGAGAAACAGGGTTGTGTTTAACCTTTATCTCTAAAAATGTATTTCCTATTACATAACAATAAAATGTAATTTTTTAAAATTAGTTTTATCTATTAGCTCTTTCAGATTGCTGTTCTCGTATACCAAACTGCAGTCAGATTTTAATTACGTGAGCTACAAATGAATCGACACATGTTATTGGCCTAAGATTAGTTTTTTTCTTTTAGAAAGTGCTAAATGATCTGATTCAAATTGTGTTGGTGTATTTACATTCTATTTTCTAACCTAACAAGCAGATACAGGTTTTTCTCTTTCTTATATGCCAAACAAGTAACATGTTCATGCTGTTTTAGGTTGGAATTGTTGGACGCACAGGTGCAGGAAAGTCATCATTAATTGCTTCATTATTCCGACTGGCAAATATGGAAGGCTCAATATTGATTGATAATGTGGATATTGTATCATTAGGTCTTCATGACTTGCGTAGCAAAGTGTCAATCATACCTCAGGAACCTGTTCTTTTCTCTGGGACAATGCGTAAAAATTTGGATCCTTTTGATGAACATCCAGATCATGTACTGTGGCAGGCATTAGAGGAGGTAATTTCTTATACACTAAATACTTTAATGATCTGTCAATGAGAAAATTAATAAAAAGTTCTTGAGCTTTCAGTTGAATCAACATGGTACAATCGTGGGATGTTTATAGGGTGCTGTTATCCACCTGTTATCAATCTACTGTATCAAACACTAGGCTGGTACCACAACCATTGACATGTCCATTGTAGTATTTGGCCGGTGACAACATCCCTATTCTTTAAAACTTTGGTTCTCATGCCATGTTTAGATCATAGCCTGTATTTATGTTTATCAAGTGAACTACTATTCAAATGGTAGTGATCTAGCCAGAACACCTAGTGAGCTTCGATACAAGCTACCAGCTCTGCGTGGTGCTGGAACCGGTACTAAAATCTTATAGCAGCATGACTGGAATGGATAAGTAATATCCTAACAGTGGCAGTGTTAACTTGGTATTTTATTTAGTTGGCTAAGCATGAGACGAAGTAATAGGACTCGAAATTTTCCAAAATTGTGAAATGTTGACTTGGCTGGAAGCTCATGAACTATTAATACGTAATGTTGTTAAACCTTTTACAGCAATAGGGAAACTAGGATATGTTGTACACAGATTTTCATGAAAACTATTTACAACTTATTCATATGGACTGTTCACTTGAAGTTAACCACAGTATATACTGTTGTAATGAGGAAACCATTGGTAGATGACATTACTTAAGCTTCTTGTGTCTAGCCTTAAATCATTTTTTAAATTATTTAATTTCTGGAATTAAATATGAAGTAGGTTTAATATACCGTTCTGATTTTGTTTGGCTATAATTTTGTTGGCAGTGTTGGAGTAAGTTGCTCTTTGATTTGTTAGTATAGATATTACCAATTAATTGTGAGGTATTTTACACAAAAGCTTCCATCAAAACGGTTTGACATCAATACCGGAGGAAAAAAATTTCCTTCAAAGCCAATAATTCAAATTAAAATTAATAATTTTGAAATGTGAGCTCTGTTAGTTTGAAGCCTGGCAGACCTTGTACAGCACATAAAGCACAAAATCTTGATGGGAAAATACTGGCAAAAATCTGGATTTCTCTGTTAAATGCTGTGTACAAGAAATTGTTGAATTTTTTTAAAGAATTTCGCTTTTTATTCATGTAATATTCAATTAATGCACCAGTAATAATGACCATAAGCAGTACTGTGAAATGAGAAAAACACTAATATATAGAACTAGCTGATATCTGCGACTTCGTACGCGTGGATTAAGAATTTCATTGCCATAATTGAATATAGAAAGTTGTTGGTAACGAAGGATTGATCCCAAACAACACCGAGTCGGCATAATATGACGGGAAAGCCATCACTATATTGTTTTACCGCCGAACCTGTCTCTTGAAAAGAATCAATTTCCAAAATATTTAAAAACAGAAAAACAAACGAAGGTGAGGGGATGTGGGGAAGAGGAGGGGGGGGGGTGTCAACTAAAGGCAGGTTTATTTCAGATTGGTCTTTTCTTCTTTCTTCAGCATGAGCATCCGATTCTTGGGTTCTAGTAACTTTTGCTGCTCGGGCTCTGCTAGAGCTACAACTTAGGAGAATTTACGCCTGTAAGGCATCTAAAAAAAAGAAGGCAAAATAAACTGGTGCCAGAAACATGTAAGCAGACACAAAGTAACAGGACAGAGAAAATCTACATCTATACTAAATAATAAGTTTTTTCTCCAAACGAAATTTACTAACCAATTATACACTAACATAATGCGCACACCTTGAGCAACGGACGTAACATTACACTCTAACACACACATCCGTCTCTCTGTCACCATTCGATAAGTTCTCAAAATTTCAAACCTACAACTATTAATCATACTGAAAAAAGAAATGTCCTGGGCCCTCCCTACCGATTATCTTATCAAATTCCGTCAATATCGGTATAGGCATTTAGTCGTCAAAACGTACCTAAAAGACAGAGACTTACTTCCGCACTTATAGTATTATTACTGCAGATCACACACACACTTACTGCGTATCACCCCTGAGGGATCAATATAACATAGTGTACACCTAGAGCATTGCAAGACTACCTACGATTTGCCTCTCATTGCACCCCTCAATTTGTGATATCTACAGTTTAACATTCAATCCATATAACTGACGGTCCAGGCGTGACTCTTACGACCAAAAATAATTTTTGAAAATCTTTGCAATCACAGAGACTTGAACCGGAGACCATGATCCAAACATCAGTACACAAGTGATTTCCCCACTGAGCTACCTGACCGCTGTATCGAAAGTACAGAGACCTAGATATCCAATGAGTCTGTCTATTGCCGTTAAGTAATTTTTCGAAATTATAAGATAACATGTATTATTTATACAGATAATTTTTCAACCAAATATAGACAGTATTTTTCTCCTTGTTTCAAAGGAAAAGTGAACAAAGTTTCATCGAGATCGGATGAAAACTATGGATTTGTCTGAAGAACAAACAAACAAACATACATAAAAACATTCATTTTTATACACAGTACAGTCACATTCATGTGACCACCACCTACTTTCGACGTCAACATGAAATAAACAATCACAGAAGGCAGGTGGCAGCATATTACAGTGGAGTGTATATAAAGGATGTCGTAGGGCATCGGAAAGCATTTCAATCGTTGGCGTAATGCAGAAACGTAGCGATTTATCCGACGTCCAAAAGGGCATGATTATTTTCTTTTGGGCCAAGGGTGGAAGCATTTCAGAAATGGCTAATTTTGTGAACTGTTCACTGCCGCCGTGGTGAAAGTATACCGTACATGGCAAAATGGCACTATTCAAAATCAGTGGCGTGGAACATGTGGTGTATCGCGGGCTATAGATGACAGAGGTGAACGAAGGCTACGGAGATTCGTTCGGGCAAATAGACATGCAACTGTTGAGCAACTGACTGCCCAGATGAACCAAGGGGCTACGAAGAGTGTATCCTCAACAACGGTTCAGCGAACATTGCTGTGCATGGGCCTCCGCAGCAGACGCCTGGTTAATGCACCTATGCTGTCTGCTGTTCATCGGCGACGAAGGCAAGAATTTGCATGCCAGTACCGCAGTACCTGGCGACAGGTGGCTTTTTCCGATGAATCACGTTTTATGCTCCATTGGACAGATGGACGTTGGCGCATACGGCGTGAAAAATCTGAAAGCAAAACACCCTGCAACAATTTCCGCAAGGATCCAGGGTGGAGGGAGCATTATGGTTTGGGGAATGTTTTCCTGGTATTGACTGGGTGAACTCAATGTGGAAGGCACAATGGATCAGCACAAGTACGTATCTGTCCTTGCGGACCATGTCCACCCCTACATGCAAATAATTTTTTGGCATCTACTAGCAGGACAATGCGAGGTGTCATACAGCTCGTAGTGTATGTGCGTGGTTCAAAGAGTACCAGGATGAGTTTACCTTACTCCCCTGGCCAGCAAACTCGCCGGATTTAAACCCAATCAAGAATCTGTGGGACCACCTCGATCGGGTTGTTCGCGCCATGGATCCTTAACCGTGTAATCTAGCACAGCTGGCCAAGGCACCAGAGTCAGCATGGCTCAACATCCCAGTGAACATCTTCAGAAATCTAATTGACTCTCTTCCTGCATGCCTCACAGCGGTCTGCTCTTCCAAAGGTGGTTATTCTGGTTTTTGAGAGGTGGTCACATTAATGTGACTGGACTGTGTATCTATAGATATAAAACCAAATTTATTTGAAAATTTAACCATGTGTAATGAAGCTATATTTAAGTTCACATATGCATAAACAAATTAGTTGCAGTTGAGAAAGAGAAAACCCAATTTTACTTCATGAATGACCTCTTCGCCATCATAATGGCTGTTCAGTGTAAAATTTGGGTACTTTTGTCATTTATGGATAGCTATGAAAGTGTTGTTACTATTTCAGATGATCATAATTTGTTTTTCATACTTCCTGTATGTCCAAAATTGAAAGCAGCTTATGTGATTTCAGTTAGATGGTGTAACATTGTAAACACCTTATTTTATAATTGAACTTGTATACAATTCATTTTCCCTGAATCTCAAAACCTCGTAACATCAGCTAGACATCTAATTCAACAGCATACTTTTTCGTTGGGTCTCCTTTGAAAACAGGATCTTGAGAGTTTGTGAAGAAATACGCCAAATTACCACAGAATTATGCCAGAATGTAATTAAACATGTAGCCAAAAGAGTACACATTTTCATTATAGCTGCATCAGAGATTGGGCTTGTATTGTATGTCAAGAATTTGTTAAGGCCTGTCTTCTCTTTATTTATTTATTCCAACACTTAAAAGTATTTTATATTAATAAATCTTATGATAGCTATTTAGTAAACACAATTATCACTATTTGTGAACAATTAGTTACAGTGAAAACAAGACGATGACAGAAAATAGCAAGTATAGGATAATATTACTGAAACTAGAAAAATAATTACACAAAAGAAAATTATTAAATATTGAAAAACTAATATTCAGACTCAACATACAACTACAGAAAAATAAAAATTATTACAGGAAATAAGAGACAGTACATGTACTAAGTCCATCATTGCTGACTATACTCACGTATGAGTACTCGCTTGAAATCAGCAACACTGTCAATGAAAAAATCAAGTTCAGGAGGTATACTGTTACCTAATCTCTGTATGCGTTCTAAGGTGCTGCTAGTCTCATAGTTCATGTGCAGGTGTCAATGACCAAATAACTCTCTCAACCACAATGAAAATACACATATCTGAGAATTTCAGAGTAGTCTATAACACCTGAGATCACTTTATGTAGAAATAGGACACCATGAACATTCCGTCTCAACTCCAAAGGATGGAGGCCAAGATAGGTTCCAACAGCAACCAATGGAACATCTTTGTAATGAAAGCCCATGCGACAACCTATAAGCCTTATGGACTTATTTAGAAGATTCTGAATCTGTTGAATTAGTATGATCTGATGAGGCAACCATACAATGCAGCAATACTCAAGTATAGGTCTGACATGGGCACAGCCCAAAAGTCTGAGTGTCTGAGTATTAGTAATAAATCTGGAAGTGCGTTCCAGTAAGCCCAGGCACTTGGAGGCCTTGGTGCATATGTTGTGGACGTGTTCTTCCGGATGGAGATTGTATGTCAGAAGAACTCCAATCTCTTACAGTTGTGCAGCGACTCAGTAGCTGATTTTCCATTTCATATTCAAAATATAATGCAGACTTAGTGCGGTGAAAAGTAATGTAGGAACATTTATTAATGTTAAAAACAGTATCAGATATGATATGAAAAACTGGATTATTGCTATACAGAAAGATGTCTGTGCTGCGAGGTGTACAGAAAAAGTTATTTCTTATCAAAAATAGCTACCCAATGAAAAGCATTTGAGCCTGATGGGTGACTGTAGCGTTTATGCATAGAATTGGAGGACACAGTATCAGTTTCTACTTTTTCCTTACACGTAATTTCTGGCGAATATGGCTCTGTCAGCTTGCCATGCCGCCCCAAAAGAAAAGAAGCATTCAAATTGTGTTCATGTGCTGGAGTTTGATTGAATATGAGGAGCACTCTATTTTAGAATGATTTTTCGCACTTATTTACTGAACTTTCAGTAACTATGTTTGCAGTAGATTCACAAACAGACTAATCTGGTAAAGTTAAAAGCATTCTGGATTCACAGCCAAACAGCAAATATGTTTGATGGACACATCATAACTTATTTTGGGGAGGGGAATTGAAGTAGTTAACCTACCAGTTTTGTTGAATGTTTTAAGGTATACTGGATATTTTTTAGATTAAATACAGCCAGGACCAAAATTCTGACAATCATTCTGATCATGATTTACAGATGCTTTTTCCCCGAAGTTACCTAGGCAAACTCAAGAATACTCCCTTGGATTAGATTATTCTTAATCACTTTCAAACACAAAAAGAGCACTTGAAATATATTATAGTTTTTTTTAGTAAAAGCTACATCCTTATGTTAATATAATAGATGCTACAATGAATTTTACTACTTTTTTGTAGGTTGAGTTACGAGAAGCAGTTGATGATCTAGCAGCTGGTCTTAATTCCAAAATGTCGGAGGGTGGTAGTAATTTCAGTGTGGGCCAGAGGCAGCTAGTTTGCCTTGCAAGGGCAATAATAAGACAGAACAAGATTCTTGTAATGGATGAAGCAACTGCCAATGTAGATCCACGGTAAAGCTATAGTAATATTTTTGTAATTTATTCATTAAGAACTGCTTAGTGATGAGAAAAATTGAGGCTGGATAGAATTTTTCTATATCATTTGATTTGATTATTTTAAAATTAAGCTGCTACTTGGTTTTGGATTGAAAAGTTTTTTTTGAAGGATTTTTTAAAGTAAACTGCTGCTACTTTTCCAAAAAGTAGTTGGATGTCAAATTTTCTCTTTCTTGACAAAAAGGGGAAAAAGCTTCATTGTTCTTGTCTTCAAAATTATTTGTTTCTTTTTCTCCCCCCCCCCCTTTTAATTTGTGGTAATTGAAACACAGGCATTACTGACTGAAAATAGTTTTAAGTTTGATGTGGAACTGTTGCAGGGTAGCCATGTGTCAGTGATCCTTTCAGACTGCAATGTAGAAATATTATAGATACATAATTAATCATTTTTACTTCATTTATTTCTGATTTCAATTTTTGACAAAACAAAAGTTTGCTTGATGCTTATTTTCTTTTTAAAACATTTACAGCAAAATAATAAAAGAAAAATGTAATTTATTTACATGATTCAAATCGCCTAAAGTGCAGCGAAATTAAAAATTAAAGGAACATACAAAAATTATGTAACAAAGTTTGACATAATGGGGCAATTGTGTTTTACAGATAAAACATACATTCTCTTAATCACTCTTGAAAATTGACAGTGATAGTACATGGGCGCCGGAATGGGAGTGCAAGGGGTTGCACTTGCATCCCCCTGCTATGAAAGAAATTACACAGAAAAAGATTAATAAACAAAAATTTTATTATTAAATTCACTGTTTGAATAATAACTTAAGACATCTGGGTTGTTGTCCAAATTTCTTCAACACCTTTTCAATAAATTCAGTATCCTTAGTTAATAAGTATAGTATATAATGTATTAAAAAAACCAGATGCACTCACCTTAAAGTAATCCTGCCAGTGCCCATGGTGATAGAGAAAGTTGTAAGGATACCAAAAATAAACTTAAATTGTTGAATAAGCGTTGAAAATAAAATATTTTTTAACAAAATAACTTGAAAATACAGCCATTAGTCATATGGTCCGAAACACCATTTGGAGTACATGTTGTCAGTTCTTAGGAAACATTAGTTTCTCTCCCACTTAGCATCTGTGAGTCATTTATCAAGTTTAAAGCCAGTTGTAATGTAATAATGATTTTAGCCATCTTTCAAATATGGGAAAATCTGTTAATGGTTGTGGGGTATTGCTTAGTAGTGAAGGTCTTTCACAACTTCTAAGGGTAAAGCAATTAAACATATAGTTTACTAATGGAAAAAAAAAAATCTGTAAGTAAAGTCATTCAAGAGAGTTCTGGTGGAACAGCTGGCATGTTACATTATGGCTTAGGTGAACTTTAGGATTTGGAAGATTGAAAGACGTGATGCTTATCCATTTAAATAAAGAGAAAATAGTTGTGTAATGTTATACAGGTGCTGAAAGAAATTTAAATAAACAGTTTCTATATAAAAGACCAAGTAATTATATTTTAGGTCTACAGTTGGAGTGTTAAAATTGAGAATAATTCATTAATAAAAGCATTAAATGAAAAAGTTTTATACATAAATCATGGGAATTGTATAACGAATAAGAATATCATAACAGTGTTGTAATGCATTTCAGAAGTTTTGGTACAAAAAACACTGATCTCATAGTCCGTCATAATATGGTTGCATTTGAAAAACCAGACTGTTGATTTTTAATTCGAGAGTATTTATGAGCAGCTTATATAATGAAAGAAAGAACATTTTTTAATAATAAGACTACTAATTTTATTTCAGAATATAAATTGGAAATGAGGAACAGTCCATTTCAAACCTTTTTAGTACAAGCATGGTAAAAAAAGGAAAAAAAAAAACATTTTGAAATATTTCAATTTTGTACAGGGAAGTCGTGAATACTACCATTAACTAGAATTAAAAAGAAATTTTTGTATACTAAAAGTTTTCTGGCGAAAGTGAAATTTTAAGGGGAAAAGTAAAATTTTGTGATAGTGTAGATATGAAAATTAAAGTAATCAATCACTCATTTTAGAAAAAATATTAGATCAGAAAATGTATAAAATATTTAAACCTATGTCATACTAAAATTTTGTGAAGATTGGTGAAAGTAAGTAATTTCGGCAAAATTTTTGACCGGAAATGTGGCGTAATGTAGTTCCTTCTAGAATAATTTGGATGATATGGCCAAGCATTTCCATGGCATTGAGGCCAAAACACAAGAAAATAGAGGAGAGTCGGGTAAAGGTTCGGTGTGCAGTGTTAGTTCAGATTCGAGCAAGGGTGTGTCAATTTGCATAGTGGTATGAAGCAGAAGGCAAAAATACGATGAGATGCTATGTGGCTGCCATGTTCATTTACTGAACAATGTGATCTTTAGTCTGGCTTCAGCATAATGAATATTAACTTCAAAGAATTTCAAATTATTGCATAATTTTTATTTTTTTATTCAGAATTCAGTAAAACAAAACTCGGATCGACTTGTGCAAAAGTTATTAGTGAGTGAAAACTGTTCATTTTTTAAAATGTCACAGAAGGTAACATGCATCTTTTATGAAGGATTGAAGCCAATTTAGTTTTGAGGTTTATACTATGTAAAAACCTGATGCTAGCAATAGACTTTAATTTGCACTGAAACGTGATTTTATCCTGTGAACCTTATTTTGAAAATTATCATTAATAATTCTATCATGATAAGTACAAGGAGTATAAGACATTATCATTGTATAACTTGACTTTCACTCCTTTTACAGATTGGTTAAAATGTGAATTGTTTTATGCTAACAGGTTCAATGTTGCATTGTTAGGAAAAAATACTCAGCACTGACATGTACTGTTAACACACATATTCAGATGATAGACATGAATTTATAGTAAAAAGAGTTTGATAGCATGAAATTGTGACTTTATTCTCCTTATACTTATCACGATAGAATTGTTGCACCTTAGTTTCAAAATGTTTATAGTAAACTGTTCTAAGGAAACTGCGACCACTTTTTTCCCAAAATTTATTTGTTGTTAGGAACATTTTTCACTTCAGTGATTTCTGCTCAGCAGAATTCCGGAACATCAAATCTTCCATAACAGCATAAATAATAAAAAACTGTAGGAAAGGAGCAATTTTGTGGTGAAGAGTGCACTTGTCATACAGTTAAGCTATCTTAAATAAACCGACATCTTTCTTGGTGTTGTATTTGAATTATAGGCTGAGTTTTAGAAACTTGTATACTGTAGAAAGATGGCTATAAGCAGAAATTTGTTGTAGAAGAGCAACACTAGCAGAGGTTGTAGCTAAGTAGTAAATATTGATTATTTACCATGCACATAAGTAGACAATGAGCTAATGGCAAGCATTTGTCAAGGAAATCAAGCAACTACAGACATTGACATTGATGAACAGTCCACAGTAGGAACAGTAGGAATGTTATGCAAATTGCTTCTATATAAAATTTTTTTTACCATTATCAGCCAGTTCAATCAATATCTGATGTGGCCTCTTAAAGTCATGATTTTTTCAGATATAACATTAGCAGTCTTCTCCAAGTCACATGTTCTTGGGTGATCCTCGGCCAGTTAACTCTGACAACCCTGCATATGTCCTTGTATTATTGGTCTGGTGGTCTTCCTCTCGGCCTGGGGTGATCTCATGGGTTCCAATCTAACACTGTTTTTTTTTTTTCCACCTGTGGTCTTTTCTCTGCTCAATATGGCCGGCCCATTGCCACTTCAGGGATGCTGTCTTTAAGATGTCTGTCATCTTTGTAACTAACCTAATGTCAGTTGCTCTTTTCTTGTCTTTTCTAGTTAAGCCTAGCATTGACCTCTCCATAGCTCTTTGGACAGTCCTTAGTTTACCTTTTGTAAATTCAGTCCAGATCTCACAGCCGTATGTCAGCACAGGAAGAATGCACTGGTCATAGACTATTTGCTTTAGATTTGTGGGAATTTTAGATTTCAGGATAGAATGCCTCCCAAATGTTTGCCATCCCAACTTGATGCGATGGAAAATTTCGGGTCTCACATCACCTCTCACATTTACAAGCTGGCCAAGATAAATGTACTCGCTGACATTTTCTAAAAATTTCATTATCTAGTGGTACACTACCCACTGTGGCCAATTTGTTAGACATAATTTTTGTTTTTGATAGATTCATTCTTAGGTCAACTGCTTTACACTCAGAGGTGAGGTCAGTAACCGAGGTTTGGAGTTCATCAAGGTCATTAGCAACAAACGCAATGTCATCAGCAAATCTCAAGTTGTTAAGCCTTCTACCGTTGATTCTAATTCCCTTTTCTGCCCATTCTAGTGTTGACATTGCTATCTAAAAACAACTTAAATTAATTTTGGAGAGATGGGATCATCTTACTTAACACCTCTTTCAATGTGGAACTCGGTGGTTGGTTCTCTAACATTGACAAAGGCTGAGGAGGTGACATAGATGTTATGGAGCACGCTAATGTAAGTTGTATCCACACCATGGCTTGCAGGACTGTCTTGTGACTTATTGAATGAAATGACTTTTCAAAATCTACAAAGGCTATACAAAGAGGCATTTGGTATTTGTTTGCATGGCTAATTAGGCTCGTTCACATGGGACACTCTGTGTCTAGCCACTGAATTTCTAGACACTGCCGGAACATGGAACAGAATTGGAGCGTTCACACAGAGTGGCTGTGTTGGGCGCCACTGGCTACTGTGGCCTGGTCAGTGGCTTTTCCCTATAGCCGCTCGGCCACCGCTCGACCACTTCCTTTTTACAACAAGCACATTCTTTGTCAGTGAGGGAAGTGGGAGCTGTTTCTGTGACGTAAGGGACACCAAGTGCCTCTGAAATGGCTGCTTTAAGATTCCAGTGGCCGGTGTCTAAGAATTCAGTGGCCGGACACCGAGTGTCCCGTGTGAAACATGCCTTGGTTTTCGCAGGGCAGCAATGTGGTCGATTGTGCTAAAGCTCCTGCAGAAACATGCTTGCTGAATTGGTTGGGCAAAATCAAGGGGGGAATTGATTCAATTCAACAAGATCTTTGTAAAAACTTTGTGCAGGACAGCCAACAAGCATATAGGTCTGTAGTTTTTGATGTTATGAATACTTCCTTTTTTGTGTAGCAGAATGATTTTAGCTTTATTCCTTGAAGAAGGGATGGATACATTGTGTAGTAAGAGAAGACTTTAGCCAAGTAATTGATAGTTTGTTCGGTAACTAGCTTCGAAATATCAATGGAGAGACTATCATCGCCAATGGCGGTTTTTTTTTTTTCATGTTATCTATAGCATAACTGACTTCGTATGGAAGTATATCTGGCACTGTGGATACATTGGAGGGGGCAGAGAATATCAGAGTTTCCTCTAAGCTGCTATATAGGTTGCTATAAAAACCTCTGATGAATTACAAAATTTCATCTTTATCAGTAATTGTGACATTTTTTCCATCCATTGTTATTATCTGCTTCTTACAGAGTATAAATAGGTATATAATACAGATAGGTGGCTAATATGGAATCTTTACAAAACTGAAACGGCTGTAATAAAAAGTGGAAATAAACAAGAGGAAGCAGTAATATATAAAGGAGTCAGACAAGGCTGTGTCCTGTCTCCCTTAATTTTCAATGCCTATTTTCAAGTCTCACTGAACAAGATCAGAGACGAAATTAATGCTGGGATAAAGATACAAGGAAAAATAATTAATATGATTTGATTTCCATATGACATTGTGATTGTAACAGAAAGTGAAGAGGATCTTAATAAAATTTTAGAAACAATGGGGAATGAGTACAATATGAAAATTAATAAAACAAAGATGAATGTCATGGTATGTGGTAAAGATAAAAACTCTAAAATTAAAATTAATGGAGAAACATTGGAGGATGTGCAAGAATTCTGCTTCCTAGGAAGAAAAATCCAAAAGATGGAAGAAGCAAGAATGAGTTAAAATGCAGGATTGCACAAGAATAAATAACATTCACTAAAAAGAAAGAAATTTTTACGACAAATAACATCAGCTGGACAAAGCTGGATTAAAATACTATTAAAACCTTATGTCTGGAGTATTGCCCTGTATGGGTGTGACACCTGGACAGTTGGTACAGAAAAGACAAGAATGTTAATTTCATTTGAGCAATGGTGCTACAGAAGGATGTTAAAGATTAGCTGGAGGTACAAGATTACTAATGAGTAAATTTTTGAGAAGGCGGGAGAGTATAACTCAATATGGAAGAGTATAAAAACATGGAGGACAATATTAATTGATCTTAAAACATGAGAACTTAGTAAAACAATAATGGATAGAATGGTGGAAGGAAAGAGATATTGAGGAAGAACACGGTTAAAATACATTCAGCAGATAATGGAAGATGTTGGCTACATGAGATATGTAGATATGAAGAGTAGGGCAGAGAGTAGAGCTGAATAGAAGACTGCCGCAGTCCAATCGCAAGATTGACTACCATAGAAGAGAAAAAGAGGAGACCAAGTACAAGCTTTCGCTTCACTCTCTTTAGCCCGTTTTCTTTTCTAGACTGTCCCTTATATCAGACATGATTTTCCTCAAAGTTTTACACAGTTCAGAATACTCTACCATGTCATAATCAGAGCAAATCTTCATTTCCCTTCTCTTGTTCAGTAGATCTTTTGTTTTATTGCCTCTTATATATAAATACACATACTTCTTTTATGATTGGAATGTTAAATTCCTTCCCCATTACTTTTTCAATTTACAAATTTTAATTTTAAATTCCTTAAGCATTCCTGGCAAATTATTCATCAAATAACTTGGTAATTTCTTCCAATCCCAGACACACTTACCAACTAAAGAAAACTTTCCCACTCCCTTATGCATGAAATCGAGCACAAGGTTGTGGTCATAGTCGTCTTTCCCCTTCCATGCACTATTCCTAATTCTCTGACCAATATCCCTCCAAGCCCCATCACCAACATATTCCCTGTACATTCCCAGCACACCCTTCACCCCCCTCCAGTGAGTCCCAATCCAGCTCCTTTATCATATCAGTTACTGACTGGGTCCTGTGATAATTTATAAAAAAGAAACTAGCTGCTCTTCTATGCACAGCTTACAACTCCTGTATTTCATATCAAAATGTGGGACCCAAACTACACCACCATATTCAACCCATTGTCTGACCAGAGTTTCATAACTCAACTCCCTAACTTCTCTGGTACATTCTCTCAGCCCTCTCCAGTAAATGAAGGATTTTGTAACCTTTTCCTAACAACTGCCCTATGTGCTCTGCCCAATTGAGTTTATCAAACATTATGCCAACATATTTACACTTCAAACTTTTAACAAGCAATTCTGATCCCACCCTATAATAATAATTAACCTTCAGTTTTTAAAAAAAATCTGTTTACATAATAAGCTGACTCTTCTTGTCATTTATCTTCATTCCATGCTGACCTACCCATTTAGATATTCTATCAAAGTCACCTTGCAGCTTTTCAGTATTCAACTGTTTTGATACTATTGTGTACTATTATATCTGCAAAATACCTAGATTCTGACCGTAACCCACCAACACAATCGTTCATTAGAATAATGAATAGCAATGGTCCCAAACACTACCCTGAGGCACTCCCATATTAACATCCACCTCTTTTGATAATGTATTTCCTGCTCTAACACTTTGCTTTCTGGCTTTTGAGAATTCCTCGACCCAGCAAGTAACTTTTTCATCAAATGCAATAGATTTCAGTTAATTTAAAACCATTTTATGGCTCACTCTGCAAATGCCTTAGAAAGATCTAGTGTCACACCATGAACTTGGCCTCCCTTGTCTAATTCATCTGAAATATCTTGCATATAGCCCACCATTTGAGATTCACATGAATATCCTTACCTCAATCCATGTTGTCGATCTGAAAACCAGTATCTTACCTCACAAATATTTCTGATATAGTGGTTTCTTGGCTGTCAGGGTGACGCTGCATCATATTTCTTGTAGCCAAAATTTTGACCATCATTCTGCAGTCTTCTTCCAAGCAGAACTGCGTCATCGATCAGTGTGTGGTGTTGTTTTATAGCTGAGGCCAATGACCAGTGGCGTAGCTAGGTCAACAAGGGCCCTGGTGCAAAAAAATTATTTTGGGCCCTCAGGCCAGACGGGCGATCTTTTTGCTTTGTTTGCTAGTAGGGGCCCCCTGAAATGAGGATGGGGGCCCTTGAATTGTTCTCTTTAGGGGCCCCCGCTTGAACAGCGAGGGCCCTTAGTGAAGGGCTTCTATGTTCTCAGGGGCCCCTTAGACGACGGTAGAGCTAAAAAAAAAAAAAAAAAGGTCGCCAGTTTGCTGTGAAGGCTCGTGTGGGCCCTCTAAACTACGCTTGAGGGCCCCTAGCCCCTAGAGGTGCACTTAGGGGCCCCTTGAGGTATTCTTGGGGGCCCCCTGAGCGTGAGGGCCCCGGTGCACTGCACCGCCTAGCCCCATAGTAGCTACGCCCCTGCCAATGACCCGTCTAGAGGGTTCGATTTACCTGGCCAATCAGAAGGTCTGTACCTTACTTGTTTCATTGGCCTGGTGGGGCGCAGCATGGTCTGGTGGGAGGTGACACGTGAACTGCTCTGTCCTCACTAACGAGAGCCAGGCGTCGTGTGATTTAAGCCTGCTGTCTTCGCTTATGTTGTTTGGGCGTTTGGCAATTTCCAATGCCTCTTTGACCCCCCTTGGCCACCATATATCTTCGCTCACTATAAGGGAGGTGTTTTCGAAGTTTATTGCATGGTTAATTTCAGCTGCATGCCATGCAATGGCAGATTTATTGATGTTGTTAGATCTATAATTGCAGAGATGCTTACGCATCCTGTCCCCCTCTCCTATGTACACCCGACCACAGGTGCACAGAATCTCATAGACCCCAACAACCTGTAGTGGAGGCACACTGTTGTTAACCTTAACAAGCTGGTTGTTTACCTTGCTGTGTGCTTTTTAGACAAGTTTTATATCAACTTTTTTGAATAGCTTTCGAATTCTGTCTGTAACGCCTCTTATATAGGGTAGAACAACTTCATGTTCCTGAGAGGTGGATCGATTAGATGCTGATTTGGCATCTCTACCTGTCGTGGTCACATACAATGCCCACCTAATACAATGGTTGTGGGAGCCAATGGACCTGAATGTGTGTTGCAGTGTCTCCAACTCAGTCATCAAACTATTTGCATTGCACTGCCACTAAAGCTATTTATGGTCCTTCTACCAAATGTCTGAATCCTCTGCGATCTGGGAATGGAACACTACTCCTCAAAGATCCTTCTTCCATCAATTCTCACTGGAAAGAACAGTTCCAGGAGTTTGTTAAATCAAGAAACACTTGTGGAGCAAAACTCCCTCGCATCAATTCCTCAGAAGCCCATTCAAGACCATTTATCGGAAGCTCCCTCTCTTCAAGAAGTTGAAGAAAGCTATTCAGCAGCTTAAAAATAACAAAGCAACTGGAGCTTTTGGAATTTTTGCTGAGCTTCTTATGGAAGGAGGTCCCAAATTAAGTCGGCATACCCACATGCTTATTGTCAAAATATGGCACTCTGAAACAGTTCCTGCTGACATAAGAGATGCTTCAATCATCACAATCTTAAAAAAATGCAGACAAGGCTCATTGTGACAACTGCTGTGGAATATCCCTCCTTTCGGCTGCTGGGAAAATTCTTGCCAGAATCTTATCTAACCGCATGAAACCTCTAGCTGAAGGACTTCTTCCAGAAACACAATGTAGGTTTACACCAAACAGAGGTATAGTTGATTTGATCTTCAGTGTTAGATGGCTTCTAGAGAGCAAAATCAACCTCTGTATATGTGTTTCATAGATCATGTAAAAGCCTTTGATTATGTCAATTGGGAAGCTCTCTAAGGTATCTTGGCCTTAATTGGGTGCTCTGACAAATATATCCGAATAATTGGGCTACTGTATGACAGCATGAAGGCCACTGTTGTTACCAGAAGTGGACAAGGAAAGCCCTTCGAGATCACTGCAGGTGTGAAACGGGCGTGTTCTGGCTCCTACCCTATTCACAATATTTGTGGGAACTCTGCCGTATCTTATCAGTGACAAAATACCATTGGGTGTGGGCATTATATACAGAATTACCGGGAAACTATTTAATCTTAATAGAGTATGAGTCAACTCCAAAGTAACCTCAACTTCAGTTGTTGAACATCAATATGCAGATGACACTGTGGTTATGGCTACCTCAGAAGAGGAATTACAAATTATTTTAAATGTATTTATAGAAGCTTACAAGACAATTGGCCTAGAGCTTACTGCTGCCAAGACACAAATCCTCTACCAACCAGCACCAAAATCCAACATTGTGACTCCATCTATTATAGTCAAAGGAGAAACTCTACAGGAAGTGGAACATTTTCCCTACCCCAGTTGCCATATCTCAACAAAGGAAGATATTGATACAGAAATTCAGTATCGTATAAGATGTGCTATAGCAGCTTACGGCAGTCTCTTAAAAGAGAGTATTTGACCATTATGACATCTGTGCTCGGACGAAGCTCCACGTTTACAGTATTTAATTTAATTGCAATGGAGCACTCACTCCAGTGGCAATTTTGCTACTCACCCAACTTTCCCCTCTCCTGCACCCACCTACATTTCCCCTCTACAAATTTTAACTTTAAATTCTTTTAACGTTTTCGATAAGTTATTCATCATTTCCCTCGGTAACTCATTCCAATCCCTGACACCCTTACCTAAAAAAGAAAATCTTCCCACACCTTTGTGCCTGAAACCGATTGCCAGCTTGTTGTCATGGTCATCTATTCCCTTCCATGAACTAATTTTCATATCTACTGCAATATCTTTCCATGCCAGTACCATTCTAATACCAACTCTGCTTTATTGATGCGAAACTTGGACTAACTACAGAAGACACTTAAAATGGCAAGAATGTCAAACAAATGTCAGTATACTAGAAGAAGCAAATACCACAAGCATTGAAGCAATAATAATTAAGCACCAACTTCGATGGTTTGGACATGCCATCCAAATGTCGAACAGTCCCCTGCTGAAATAAATAATGTATTCGCAACTAAAGAACGGCCACTGAAATCGAGGACGAGGACAAATGAAGCGATATGTCTTTGGGTTTAAAGCTAATCTTAAGAAATCTCTGATAATACAAACAGCTGGGAGGATGAAGCCTGTAATCAATCTGCATGGCAACAAATGGTTCATGAGAGATCACAGTATCATGAAGAGTGACAGCAACTAGAATCCGACAAAAGAAATTGTAGAAAGGAACAGTAGAAGATGAGAAGACATTCTGCCACGATCTTGTGCTGATGTGTGCCATCACTGTGGAAAACCCTGCTATTCTAGAATTGGACTATTCAGCCACTTAGATGATAAGTAGAAAGACATTGTATACTCACAACGAGTGAATGCCTTGATGATGATAATGATTATTATTGTGATATTTTGAGAGGTAATTAAATTGGATCAAATTAGTAGTGTACTATAGTAGTTCCTAAAAATTGTTAACTTATCCTGGTTCACATTGCTGTAGTGAATGTATAGTTCTTGCTCTCTCTCTTTCTAGCTGAATCTATTTTCATCTCAAAAACAATTTCGTGGTTTTAATTTTTTTTATGTCCATGAGAAATGGGTTCAAGAAAATGTTGTACATGATACCAGAGTGAAACACTTATGGTTCTTTATGTAACCAAGTACCTTAATTCAAGAAGGGAAAATAATTCAATGAAACAGGTCGTAAAATCTATTCTCCTCCTTAAACTGTTAATTAGTTACAGTAGGTGGTGTAGTTGGGTAATAATAATGGTCACCCAGTTGACATCTGCACTTCAGCTGATTTAAGATTCCTGAAACTTAAAAACAAAAGGAACATAAAGGGTTCTCAAACTACTGAAATGAGCCAAGTAAATTTTTGTGATGGTTTGAACTCTAATATTTAACATATATTCACTGACTGATATTGAAAAAATCTTATCAGAAGCTTCACAACACACAATGTTAATTGCACTGCTTAGAATATTTATCCATTAACTCAACTGTTCAGTTCAAAATATTATACACGATTTACATGAACCCCGCAAAGAGAGTGCCACATAAATGTTCACATTAATTAAGCCCTAATCTTGTCTTCCTTAATAGTTACATACACTTAACGCAATCATCCAATTTGTCTTCAATAATTTAATCTTGCTCCTGTAGTGGTCTTTCACACAGTTACACATGTGACTCTCTTCATTCCTCTGTATAAACTAACATTGCTTCCTAGAGTGATAATGAACAGTTTAAAACTTGTATAGTTGATTTTACACAGTCTGGCTATATTCACCTTTCTTCCCCACACAGACTCTATAGAGTGTAAAAAGAAGAATATTAATCTGTATTAAGGCTCTGCTGAATTGCAACTAAGTAAGGACTGATGAAATTAACTAGTACTTAACATCAAACAACTTGTCAACCTTTTCAGACACAGAATATTGTCTGAAATCCAGTGTTAACTTATAAGAGCTCAAGAATTTGGAAAGACTTGTAAATGAAACAAATTAATACTTGGGTGCACTTGAGTTATCTGTGGCTCACTACCTTTTAGTGATCCACAATTACTTACCAAAATGACACTCAAATTCAGCTACCATGCAAGTCAATATTCACTTCCACGACAGACATTGGTCTGCTCATTCAAAATAATTCTCTCGTGACGACACACACTCTCTGACTGCTATATAATGAAAGGCTGCCATTCTACCTGCTGATCCCTATATATATATATATATATATATATTTGGATAGGAGAAAAACCACCGCTTACCATAGATTCCTGCGGCATCGATAAATGAAAAAAACATACACACATAAAATTTTTTCAAGCCTGTGGCCCTTCTTCAGTAGTAGTGATATGGCTGCATGTTGGAGGCTGGCAGCCAACTGTGTGGACCAGCCAGGCCAGTAGCTGAAGGTAAGGGGGGATAAGTTAGAAAGTACTATGATAATAAACCTGTCCATAGGGACCAATCACGGAAGTGCGGTAGATGTCAGCAGATGTTCTTAAATTGGCTTTAAGTAATGGATGTATGTGCAAAAAATTGAGAAGTATGCGAAAATAAAATCGAATTAAAAAAAAAGTAGGATATTTGAAATTGAACAAAATTTGAAGTTACAAACTACCAAAAAGATAAGCTCTAGCGAGCGATGGTTCTTTGGGAATAGGTAGAAGGTAAGGGGAATGCTTGGGAGGAAAATTGGTGCTATCTTGAATTTAGTCCTGGTGGTTGTCTGCTGTCCAGTTGGTACTGAAATGCCAGTTCCCACCTTCCGAGTTCCAAAATGCTGCTTTTGTCTGAGAGGACTCAGATGTTGCGGACTGCAAAACGTGTTAAGATTGTTGGTGCTATGAGTAGTGGCATGATAAGATACAGGGTGGTCAGGGTTCTGGGTGAAAACTGATTGTCTGTGTCCATACATTCTGATGGCTAGTGGTTTTGTTGTCAGGCCAATGTAGGAGGCTGGGCAATGGTTGCAGGTGAGTTGATATGTAAGGTGGGAGGATACACACGTGGCAAGTCCTTTAATGGGGAAGCTTTCCCCAGTTATGGGGTTTGTAAAGGTGGTGGAAGGCGGGTACATACTACATAATTTGCAGTGGGATCTGTTGTTAGGGAACGAACCATGTGGCTGCCTTACAGGCTGGTGGGCCCCATGTTTATGGACCAAGAGTTGGTTGACGTTTGGAGGTCTGCTGAAGCAGATTCTGGGTGGGTGAGGGAGGAATTTTAGAAGGAGGTTTCTCATCTTGGGGCAGGTTCGAAGGAAGTTGGAACCTTGTCGCAGGACTTGGTTGACGGATTCCAAACCTGGGAAATGTCGGGTGATTAAAATGGGGCTATGATTCGTTTTTTAGGGTTGTTGGCTGTTGATAGGTTGAATGGGTTGTGATGTGGCCCATGAAACTTGTTTGTGAACTAAATTTGGTGGGTAATTGAGGGAAAACAGGGCTTCTGAGATATTACTAGCATACTGTTGGAGGGCCTGTCCATTGGAACATATTTGACTTCCCCAAATGCCAGGGCTATAGGGGAGGGAGCGTTTGATGTGTTGAGGATATATATATTGATATATATTGGAGAATTTTCCAATCTGGTGCAACTTGGTTGACTTGTTACTGCATGCAGTTCTTGCACTAAAGTCCTCTAGTCCATTTTGCACTAATGATGTATCTAACCTTGTCATGTGCTAATATTCCTGAAGTTATTCAAAACTCTCAATTCCCTAAAATGAGCCCAAGCAACCTTAAAAGATGCTGAATAGTTGTAAAATAATGATCAGTAGCAATTGCTAGCAAAATTAGAGAAGGAAGTGAAAAAAATGTATACTACATAATAATAAAATTATAGAAAATTATTATTGAAACATATGCTATTGTTCATAGATTTTTTTTTAATATAACTGTTTAAGCCTGTCTGCCTGTCTGTCCATGGCTTGTCAAAAACTAAACTGATTTTAACGAAACCGTAAAACACAATTTTCTCAAAATTGCATGTTGGTAATAGCTTTGGTTATGTTTTGTTGAGGAGTCAGCAGGTTTAGAAATTAGAAAAATGTCTGAATTTATTTGTACTATGGTAGAACCTATTATTATTGCCTCATGCCTTCATGCCATGAAAATGTTTACCATAATTGATTATAAAGAAGTCCATCGTATTATGTGAATAGTTCTGGCTTAGACCTGAATCATTTCAGTGTTAATAAATTAATGATAAAAATTCAGAATGTATGTATGTATGCATGAAGATCATTTATATCCTATTCTCAAACACCTTTATTGATTTTTATCCCTAATGTCGATTCATCGCTTTATTCATTCAAATTGTTAATAAAAAATACCAGAGAGCTTCTCTGATCAACATGGACAAACTTGCAGGAAAAACATAAAATAAAAAAATTGGACAAACACATCTTCCTTTGAAGACAAAAAGGTAATAGTTTACAGCGATTTGCACTCCATATCTCTGTTACAACTGTTCATCACAAATCATTTGTACCATAAAGACTAAGGTATATTTGAAACAAGATAATACTAGACAGAATAAACCATAATAATCCAATTTATTAATATTACCATAGAATTCGCAAAGCATAAAGGAAAATGTATGGATTTTGTGTTTCCAAAACTCACTCCAGGCAAATGCTGGGATGGTTCCTCCATAGGGCCATGGCAGAATTCCTTCCTGTCCTTTCCCACATCTAACAACTACAGTGTTGAGATGTAAAGTCCTAAGCAAAAATTAAAAAGATTGGTTGTATGCTATTTATACTAAAAAATATAATTAATTTTTTCAAGAAAAGTATAATGGAAAGTTGTTTAATAAGATGAAAATGTTTATTGTAGAAATCATGTAGTATCTGTATTTTACATAAAGGCATTTCACAGAGTGAAGTGTAATTTACTATGGATCCTGGTGTTGTAGATTTACTGTTTCTGCATTTTTATAGCACAAAAAGAGAACTGAAAAGAAATTGATAAGTAGGAGACATGTCGAAGTAAATATAATATGTTTAGTAATAAATTATTACACTATCAGTTGTCATGTTGAAACCATTAAATTTGACACTTTAATTTTAACATCTCAGTATACTTTTAGGTAATACAGATTTATTTCTATAAATAAGATAGGATAGGGAAAATAAACAGTTACCCGTCACTTACCACAGATGAAGGCAGGAGGGCGAGACACGTAAAAACACAAAAACAAAAGAATTACACAATATTTCGACTTTTTAGTCTTCCTCATGTAGGAGGCGAGACATATGGCAGGGGGAAAGATGTGGTCACATCCGAGCCTGCCACATGAATGAAGCACAGGCGGAAAACGCGTGGTAGTGGAAGAATTGCCGGGGGGGGGGGGGGGGTAGGGAATAAGCTTGACCAGCGATAAAAGTGAAACAAATGAATATAATGTCTGTGTAGCTTAGTTCAAAAAGTTATAATTGAAAATAAAGGGGGATAGAATAATTTAAAAAATATATATATATACAAAAAAATAATAAAATAAATAAATAAAGAGGAAAATATATATATATATATATATTGAAAAAAAAAAAAAATTAAAAATAACTGTAAAATGAAATGAGAAATAGCAAGTGACAGGTTTAACGTAGGTTTAGGCCAGGGGTGTGTCTGGTGTCAAGGATATGTTGATAGGCTAGTTCCCATCTGCGGAGTTCTGAAGGGGTGGTGGTATTTGGAAAAACTCTAATAGCTCTGACTGTGAAACAGGTGTTGAGGTTGTTTGAATTATGGAAGTTCGCATGAATTGCCACGGGATGGTCTGGGTTGGAAGTATAAACTGTTTGCCTGTGGCCATTCATTCTGTAGGAAAGTTGTTGAGTGGTGAGACCAATGTAAGAGGCAGTGCAGTGGATGCAGGTGAGTTGGTAAATAAGGTGAGTGGTAGCACATGTGGCATGTCCAATTATAGGGAAAGATTCGCCTGTGACAGGATTAGAGTAAGTAGTGGTGGCAGGGTGCATGCTGCAAGTTTTACAGCGGGGTCTGTTACACGGGAAAGATCCCTGTGGAGGTCTAGAGGAGTCGGCAGGTAAATACTTGTGGACCAAGATGTTGTACAGATTGGCGGTCTGCTGAAGCAAGTGCGGGGAGCAGTGGGTAGGATTTTGGGAAGGAGGAGACGCATTTCAGGGAAGGAACGTAAGAAATCATGCCCACGGCGGAGTATCTGGTTGACAGATTCCAGGCCAGGAAAGAACTGGGTGACAAGTGTTGGACCACGGTCAGCTTTAGGAGGTGCAGAACGAGGGTTGTGGGTGATGGCACGGGAAATTTGTTTTTCCACCAGATCATGGGGGTATTGGCGGGAAACAAGGGCTTGGGATAGTTTTTTGGAGTAACTGGAGATTGATTCATGATCAGAACAGATGCGTCTGCCACGGATTGCAAGGCTGTATGGGAGGGAACGTTTAATGTGGAAGGGGTGACAACTGTCAAAGTGTAGGTATTGTTGTAAATTGGTCGGTTTAATGTGTACTGAGGTATGGAGGGTCCCCTGTCGTAGGGTGATATCTACGTCAAGGAAGGTGATACAGGTGTGGGAATATGACCATGTGAAATTGATGGAGTGATTATCATTTAGTGAGTTGAGGAAGTCTAGGAGGTGGTCCTCCCCGTGGGTCCAGATCATAAATATATCATCTATGTATCTGAACCACACGAGGGGACTGAGGGGGGAATTCTTCAGAAAAATATTTTCCAGACGACCCAGGAACAGGTTAGCATAGGACGGGGCCATGCGGGTACCCATGGCAGTGCCGCGTATCTGGTGGTAAATCTGGGAGTTGAAGGAGAAATAGTTTTTGGAGAGGATAAAGTTGGCAAGGGATATGAGAAAGGATGTTCTGGGAAGACTGTTTGGAGGGCGCATATCCAAGAAGTGCTGAATGGAACTGAGGCCTTCAAGGTGGGGAATATTGGTGTACAAGGAGGTAACGTCAATTGAAACTAGGAGGGAGTCTGGTGGTAGAGGACTGGGGACTTTTGACAGACGTTCCAAAAAATGTGGTGTGTCTTTGATGTAAGATGGAAGGTTCTGCACAAAAGGTTGGAGGTGTTGATCCACCAAGGCTGAAATTCGTTCAGTGGGGGAACCATAGGCCGCAACTATAGGTCGTCCCGGATTGCCAGCCTTGTGTATCTTGGGGAGAAGGTACAAAGTAGGTGTGCGGGGATTTTGACGGGTGAGAAGGGATAAGGATTGTGAAGAAAGACCTTGTAAGGGGCCTAGGAGGTCCAGGAAGGAGCGAATTTCGAGGCAGATGGAAGAGGTGGGATCTGTGGCATGTGGACGATAGGTATTGGTATCAGAGAGCTGTTTAAGGGCCTCCGCATCGTAGTCACTGCGGTCCATGACCACGGTGGTGGAGCCCTTGTCTGCTGGGAGGATAATGATATTTTTGTTATTGGACAGTTCTCTCATGGCCCCGTCCTATGCTAACCTGTTCCTGGGTCGTCTAGAAAATATTTTTCTGAAGAATTCCCCCCTCAGTCCCCTCGTGTGGTTCAGATACATAGATGATATATTTATGATCTGGACCCACGGGGAGGACCACCTCCTAGACTTCCTCAACTCACTAAATGATAATCACTCCATCAATTTCACATGGTCATATTCCCACACCTGTATCACCTTCCTTGACGTAGATATCACCCTACGACAGGGGACCCTCCATACCTCAGTACACATTAAACCGACCAATTTACAACAATACCTACACTTTGACAGTTGTCACCCCTTCCACATTAACGTTCCCTCCCATACAGCCTTGCAATCCGTGGCAGACGCATCTGTTCTGATCATGAATCAATCTCCAGTTACTCCAAAAAACTATCCCAAGCCCTTGTTTCCCGCCAATACCCCCATGATCTGGTGGAAAAACAAATTTCCCGTGCCATCACCCACAACCCTCGTTCTGCACCTCCTAAAGCTGACCGTGGTCCAACACTTGTCACCCAGTTCTTTCCTGGCCTGGAATCTGTCAACCAGATACTCCGCCGTGGGCATGATTTCTTACGTTCCTTCCCTGAAATGCGTCTCCTCCTTCCCAAAATCCTACCCACTGCTCCCCGCACTTGCTTCAGCAGACCGCCCAATCTGTACAACATCTTGGTCCACAAGTATTTACCTGCCGACTCCTCTAGACCTCCACAGGGATCTTTCCCGTGTAACAGACCCCGCTGTAAAACTTGCAGCATGCACCCTGCCACCACTACTTACTCTAATCCTGTCACAGGCGAATCTTTCCCTATAATTGGACATGCCACATGTGCTACCACTCACCTTATTTACCAACTCACCTGCATCCACTGCACTGCCTCTTACATTGGTCTCACCACTCAACAACTTTCCTACAGAATGAATGGCCACAGGCAAACAGTTTATACTTCCAACCCAGACCATCCCGTGGCAATTCATGCGAACTTCCATAATTCAAACAACCTCAACACCTGTTTCACAGTCAGAGCTATTAGAGTTTTCCAAATACCACCACCCCTTCAGAACTCCGCAGATGGGAACTAGCCTATCAACATATCCTTGACACCAGACACACCCCTGGCCTAAACCTACGTTAAACCTGTCACTTGCTATTTCTCATTTCATTTTACAGTTATTTTTTAATTTTTTTTTTTTTCAATATATATATATATATATATATATTTTCCTCTTTATTTATTTATTTTATTATTTTTTTGTATATATATATATTTTTTAAATTATTCTATCCCCCTTTATTTTCAATTATAACTTTTTGAACTAAGCTACACAGACATTATATTCATTTGTTTCACTTTTATCGCTGGTCAAGCTTATTTACCCCCCCCCCACCCCCCCCCCCCCGGCAATTCTTCCACTACCACGCGTTTTCCGCCTGTGCTTCATTCATGTGGCAGGCTCGGATGTGACCACATCTTTCCCCCTGCCATATGTCTCGCCTCCTACATGAGGAAGACTAAAAAGTCGAAATATTGTGTAATTCTTTTGTTTTTGTGTTTTTACGTGTCTCGCCCTCCTGCCTTCATCTGTGGTAAGTGACGGGTAACTGTTTATTTTCCCTATCCTATCTTATTTTCAGTGCCTCGCGGCAGTTTCTTTGTTTCCTTTATCCAGATTTATTTCTATGGAATACTGCATAAATATAATCAAGAAATGTGACATGGACTATCACTTTTCACAGTAGAAAATCATTGGGAAAGAGAATAACTTCGTTTTTGTTTCTGTTTGTCCTACAGTCACATCTTTTCTTATATACATTTTCAAATTGGCTGTTTCTGTATCAATCCCATTGAATATAAAAGTTTCAGCTTTCAGTATTTTAACTCAGTAAACCCTTGCAAGTGAGTACTTTTGTGTGCAGATAGAAATAAAATTTTAAAATTGTAACATTCTTAATGGGCTTGTAATGGAGTGCTAATGGTTTGGAAAAAATGTTTGGTTAATAGATTTCTGATGGCAAACCCCTATAAACATGGAACGCATGCCTTAATATTTTCTCTTAGTAAAGACTGGAAGGAACCATTCTTACTGTAATGACTAAGCCATTCAAAACCCTTCAACAACTACTAGTGCACACACATTAAGAATACCTATAAATTTATGAAATTGTGATTTTCGAATGGATAAAGGTAACAAAGAAACTGTTGTTTGGCAATGGAGAAAAAGGAAGGAAAGATAGAGAACCTAACCTACCACTTAATAACAGGACAAGGTTTACCCTCACATGCAATCACTTCAGGGGCACATGCAGCAATAATGGATGAGAACACTTGAAGTAAATGAGACGTTTTTAGAAAAAGATGAGTTAATTAGTAATAAATAATGAGAAGCAATATGAGAAGAAAAAGAAAATTTCTTAAGAATTAGAGAGGATTATAAGTATTTCAGGTGTAATTGGAAAATAAATGATGGTTTACAACATCAGATTGAAGAGTCATGGTGGGAATTCATTTAATACAAGGTTTTTGAGAAGGTAGTAAGGAATTGGCCAATACAGACCACATGGGTGACGGAGGAGTACTATGCTGATTTGTTGGTGCTGCATTGAATTCTGGCTCTGGACTGCAGTGTTGTGCTTATTGGTCAATTGTTCATTATTGCTGGTTTAATATGGTTCTATTAAGTAGTTTTATGAATATGCCATTAAAAGATTAAAGGAGGATAATTAACTTAGTTGTCTTGATTGCATATTGCTGTCTGAGTGTAAGTTGAGTGAGTTGCATGAATGTGACCTTTGTTTAAGCTTATAGAACCTTTAATCTGAGGATAATATGGAGATCTGGTTAAGTAATTGGTGGCTATGTTGCCAAAGACATTTTCGGTTGATTAAAGAGGAACTTGTGAATGTAAGTAGTGGGTTTTATTCAGTGTGCATTTGCATATTGCCTATTTGACATTGTTTAAATGGATGACTATTTACTTTGTAAGTGTTGAAGTATTATGCCAGCAATTAATGTTTACAACTGTCATAGCTAGTGGGATAGTTTGTTAAGAACAGTGTATGAAATCAAAAGACAAATATATAAATGTTCCAACTACAGCTTACTACTCATGGAGGCAGGAGGGTGAGACGAACACACAAATACAAAAACACTTTAAAATATTTTGGTGAATAAGTTTGTTTAATTTGGCAGAGAGACAATGCAAGGGGGATGAAATGTACACATTCAGACCTATCACATGAAAGAGCCAAAGATGAACAAAGAGGGAAGAGTGGGTATTGTATTATTGCACGTATAAAATCAATTTAATTTTATTCCCCAACAAATCAAAAATTTATAGTTAAAAATTTATTTTTCACCTTGACTGATCATCAGAGATTATGCTGTATTACAATTATCATTGGTCAAATTTCTACCCCTACAACTTGTTGTATTTTAAAATGATTCTTCTCTTCTTACTGTCGAAGCTGGGATACAGTAACCGTTTAAGACTTGTGAAGAAACTTTAATGTTCGTACTTACTAACCAAACTTCTTGTATTTGAATAATTATAATAATCTTTCTTATGATTCATTTGACATTTATTCTCATTTCACTTCATTATTAAATATCTGAAGTGTACAATGGTTCTTTGCTTTCAGTAACTCATCAGCTCAAAACTGTGAACTAAACTTTTTCTATCGCTCGCCTGATCTTATTGCAATCTTGTTACCATCTGGTCTCCATAGCTACCGATTTCTCCCCGAGTGATTATCGTTCTTTTATCTCTTCTCTAAGTACTCTTTTATCCCACACACCGTTGAAATCCTTACCTGGATGCATACAAATCTTTTTGCCACCAACATGAATAACGTTATTCGTGCAAATATTGTAAAATATTGTAAAATGTTTTAATGTTCATCTGTCCCCCCTGCCTTCATCTGTGCTAAGTAATGGGTTATTTTCCCGATCCTTCCTAATTGTGATTCTTGGAGAAGATTGTACTTTTAAGTATCATTTGCTTGTTGCAGTATGGTGGAGACTGATACCAACATAATTTGTATGGAAGAGATCTGGAGGGGTTATGTGAATCTTGGCAGCACTGAATGACATTTATGAATGAAGAATTTTACCTTACATGTACTCAAATTTCTATGTTGACAAAGTAAATTCATGTAGTCTTATGAACCGCTTAGTAACAGTACAAAGGAACATGAAATGGGACTTACACATTAATTCGTTAGTAGGTAGAGCTAATTCTAGGCTGCGATTCATAGGTCGAATATTGAAAAATTGTAATCAACAAACAAAGGAGATAGCGTACAAATCTCTTGTGCGTCCACATTTGGAC
The DNA here is from genome assembly GCA_031002005.1 of Vandiemenella viatica. Lineage (NCBI taxonomy): Eukaryota > Metazoa > Arthropoda > Insecta > Orthoptera > Morabidae > Vandiemenella > Vandiemenella viatica. The sequence goes on along the minus strand of JARYHS010008074.1, from coordinate 209,497,384 downwards.
TATTGTTGTGCCATTTGGGATCCGTTTCGTAAGGGGTTGATCGAAAGTATAGAGAAAGTACAGAGAAGAGCCGCTCGATTCGTGACCGCTTGCTACAGTCCTTATGGAAGCGTCACAGATCTGATTAGTATACTAGGCTGGGAGTCTCTGGTAGATAGACGACACACGTTTCGTTTAAACTTATTGGTAAACGTGTGTACTCCCACTTTCACTTTTGAGTTTAGTGAATTACTTCTTCCACCAACCTATTTGAGTTGGAAGGACAGGAAAGATAAAATTAGAGAAATAAGGTGCCGCAATGATTCTTATATGAATTCTTTTTTCCCTTGTACCATTAGGGATTGAAATGTACAACAAAGCTTTGGTGCTGAGCACCCTCTGCCACCCACAATTTTGTGAATTGCGGAGTATATATGTAGATGTAGATTTGTTTCCTCTGTTTTGCCTGGACCAAAGTTTTAATATGGAATTCAAACCACGGAGTGTCTTCTATGACAGAGCTCTTAAAATTTCTGACTACTCTAGGATTTGAATCTAGGACACTGAATTTTGTATGCAGTTGCGTTAATTACTGAGCTACCAGATAAATGTTATATTGAAATTTTAGCCGATTGTGACATTTTAAGTCCCTTTTAGCTGTTAATGCTTTTGATGTTTGCGATAGTGTGACAGATATGTTAAGTAGAGGAGACTAAGAAATTATTCTCAGTTTAATGTTGAAGATATAACTGCTCAGTTATCAGGGAATTCCTTTATTCCTGTTGGAAACATTTGAATTGATATTTTTCCCCATCTCAAAGATATGAGAGGGATGTTTGCTTATAGTTTGTTACACTTCACTCTGAAAAATGTTGTCAAAATTCTTGCTCCTTATTTGTTGATAATAAGTGAACTGTTGGGACATGTTTCAGTTGAACTGAAGGAATATTAAAGGTATGAGTATCTACAATTTTCTGAGGGATTCTTTAATAGGACTTAGTGCATTTTGCATGACTTATTTGTGAACAATATCTATAATCTTAAATTTAAAATGAAAAAAGCACCAAAGACTTCATTACTCACAATTGAAGAGAGGTGGTGAAAACTTTTGAAATGATCAACATTTTTATTACAATAATTTTAGTCTCCTTCACTGAATGGTTAATAATTTGAAGTTGTTGGATTACCAAAAGAAAGTTGATATCACAAGTTTACTCAAGTACCTGAAAATTTGTTTATTTACTTTAGCCATTTTGAATGGGTGTTTGTTGAGCATCTTTATTTTTACATATAGTGAGAGTTTACTACCAATCTCCAGTTGGTCTGCGTTATTAATAAGTATTCCAGCCTTTTTTTTTAACAAATGCATGGGCATACAACATCTGTTAGAACCAAATAGTAATCAGTTTGTTTTAATCAACTGTAATTGATTTTCTGACTGTGATTTATGTAAATATAGTAAACTTTTAATTGAGGTTTGGTTGCATATTTCAAATGAATTCCATACCTTCACTACAAAGAATTCAGATTTAATTTATTTAATTTATTATATCAGACATTAATACATAATTTTCCTAAATTTTTGAGCAACTAATTTGATCTCTCTTTCTTTTTGATTTCTAGGACTGATGCACTAATTCAGAAAACTATAAGGCAAAAGTTCAAGGACTGTACTGTCCTTACAATTGCTCATCGACTACACACTGTTATGGATAGTGATAAGGTGCTGGTAATGGATGCAGGCAGTGTGATGGTAAGCACTATCATATAAAATTGTAACCTTCAGAATGTTGACTGTTAAGTATAGAGAAAACTAGTATGGCAATCTCAGTAGATTTTGATTTTTTTCTTTCTAATTTTACATTTTCTTTTATCATGTATTTTACTGATATAAGATGTAAATGATTGTCATTGAAAATTAAAGGCCAATCAATTTGATATCAATGGAAGGTAAATTAATGGAAAGATTGATATGCAACCACATGAAGAACGCAAGTGGCTTTCAAGTCAACAGCAAGGCTTTAGGCAAGGATATTCATGTGAATCTTAGTTAGTAGGCTATATACAAAATATTTTAGATGAAATTAACGAGGTAGGCTAGTTGATAGTGAAGCAGTAGATACTTGATTGCTTTTGACAGAGTAATCCATAAAATGGTGCTAAATAATGTAAAAACAGTTGTAGTGCATGATTTGCTGGGTAAAAGAATTTTTAAAAGGTAGAATGGAAAATGTTAGGGTAGAACATACTGTGACAAAAGAAGTGGAAGTGAAAATGGCAGTGCCAGTTGTAGCATACTGGACCATTGCTGTTCATTGTTCTAATGAATGACTGTATTGATGGTTTACTAAAGGAGCTGTAATGGGATTCATTGGAAGGTAGGAAGAGGGTGAAGATAGTCATGGGAGTGTACAATGCATACATTGGTGATGAGGTGTGGAAACGTATTGGCGGAAAATTTAGGAGAAATGCATGGAAAGGAAAGGATGCTCACAACTACAAGCTGGCACCCAATTTCAGGCATAACGATGTGGGAAGATATTGTTACATAAGTAAGGGGGTCAGGGATTGGAATAAATTACCAGGAGATGATGTATAATTTGCCAAATATGCTGAGAGAATTTAAAGTTGAAATTTGGAGAGGGCATAAGTAGGTGTGTACAGGAAATATAAATACTGGATGCATGCCTCCGGTCTGTGCGCTCCGCTGCAATTTAATTCAATGAAATCTACAGTGTATGTGCTTACTGTTACCTTGTTTAAATTTGTAAAAGAGTGTTGCATGCATAATTGATTAATGAACTCAATGTTTATGCAACTGTATACAAAATTTTATTATTATCTATTGTATATGCATCCCAACTCTCTCTTTTACTTATTTTCATTGTGATTAAAATAATCACTTGACTCTTGTGTTGAGATGTTTAATTCTGTTGTGAAACAAACAAATATAATTATTTAATCAAGATACAAACTGCTTGGCTACACAATGTAGCAATTGTAAAAAATTACTTAACATTTGAATGTAGTTAGTCTCCTTTGTTATATCTAAGTGATACATAATTTACTTCACAATATTCTTAATGTGTATTAATATATTGTGTTAAATCAACACAATGCAACAAAACATAAAAATCTCAGATGTCTGAAATAACTATATTATAACATATGAGGGAAATTTCAAAAGATACAAAATTTATTTTTTATAATGTACGTACTATTTTAAAAGGTGAACAATTATATATTTTGTTTGATGCATTTTTGTAGTTGCTTTGACAGATTAAATGTGCCTATATCATACCAGTTTGTCGCCATGTCTTTGAGAAAGCATTATCGGTGCTGAAACGTCTCCCAGCCAAATGTTTGCATGCGAAACACCGACAAAATTCAAACAGTTGAAGAAGAGGAATTATGAGCAAGGGTGCAAGTATTCTCCATGATAATGCTTGCTCATACGTAGCCTATCAAGGAATCGTTCTTCTGCACATCTTTGATTGGAACATCATCATACACCCACTCTTCAGTTTGCATTTGCCACCCAGTGACTACCACCTTTTCTGTTAGCTGGAAGAGCTTTTGACCGGAAGGTGATTCAGCACCAAAGAGGTGAAAGATCAAGCTCTATGCTTCCTCAAAGACATGGCAGCTAGCTGGTATGATGTGTGCATACATATCACAGCATCTACAAAAATGCATCAACAAAAATGATTATGTAGAAAAATAGATATTTCAACCTGTAAAATGGTGTATGTATTACAGAAAATACATTGAATTTGTATCTCTAAATGCTTTTGAGGTCTTGCTTTTGGAATTTAGCTATTATATTCAGCGCTTGGCAGGGATTTGATGTAGTACAGTTGCGCTCATTTATAATTTACAAATTGCATTTATGCAGTTGTAATTTATATTTATTATTATTGTAACCTATTGTAATCTGTATCAATGTGTTAACTTTGATTTATGGCTAGATAATTTTTGCCTATTATAGGAATATGATCATCCACATGTGCTTTTGCAAAATCAGAATGGTGTTCTTTACGGTATGGTGCAACAAACTGGGAAGGCCATGATGGAAACACTGATAAGGGTTGCTGAACAGGTGAAGTGTTGATTTTTTCTGTTTAAGTTTTTCTTTTAAGTCAACAGCAAACAGTATTGTAGATATCTATATTTGGGGGTCTACATTAATACATACAGTGGACAAAATGTGTTCTTTAAATCAAGCTACATCATACTTAATTAACACTCTGCCACACAGGAGGAGATATTTCTGCCAGCAGGATTGTAATGTGAACATTCTGGTAAGAATTACATACTATACTGTCTAACCCATCGACACTCAACCTGCGGCCCTCCAACTCTTTTCATTTCACTCAAAGCCTTACAATTATAAGCTGTATTTTTCTTAAATAGTAAAAAATTTGTAACAATGTCAGGGCTACATTTAGTCCTTGCAGGCTCCTACAGTCCCTGGCCAATTTATTAGACGCACTACAGTTTTTATGCAAATTTTTATTTTTGGCTAACTAAATAAGTTTTTTATTACATAAATTGCAGTAAAATTATTATGTATAGTGTGCTTCATGACACAGGTGATATAACAAATAAATAAAACACAGTATTTGTTGAAAATATTTTATTTCAAATAATCACAACAAAATATTAAAATGATTCCTCAGACTTCCACGGCCACCTTTGTTCATGATTAATTGACTTTCGGGTTATGCCGCGTTGTTTATTTCATTACCTGAGCTTTTGGCTCAGGTAATGAAATAAACAACGGTACCAGCCGAAAGCTCAGGTAATGAAATAAACAACGTGGCATGACCCGAAAGTCAATTAATCATGAAAATATTAAAATATTGTGAAAATGAACACATTAGTTTTAATATCTTGTTGAGCCACCTTTCGCAGCTATGAGACCCTTAATACGACGCGGCATGCTGTTGATGCAGGATTGTACAGTGTCCTGCATTTGTGGATGATAACACATGGATGATCTTCTCCAAGAGCTGCGTTTTTGTCGTGATGACATCTTTTACCATCCTCTCCTCATGAGTTCCCATACGTTTTCTATGGGGTTCATGCCGGGACTGTTACCTGGCCAGTCCAACAGAGGGATATTTTGTTCCATCAGAAAGGTTTTTACTGACCTGGCTGTGTGACGGAGTGCCATCCTGCATAAAAATAAATGGTTCCCCTTTCAGGAACCATTCTCTGACCTGCGGTATTAACCGTTTTTGCAAGACTTCTTTGTACTGGTCTTGCCTCATTATGCCATATAAAGATGTCCTGTACCCTTTCCACTTATGACAGACCAACACCTTTGTTGGATGTTTTACGGTCTGAATAATGCAGTTGGGATAGAATGTTTCTCCTCTTCGACGGTGGACATGCTGACTTTTGTTACTTAAAATTTCAAACGTGCTTTCATCACTGAAGCATACCTGTAAAAATCAAGAAACTTAATTAATATATTATGAATTAATGTACATAGCATCTATCATATCGTAAATAATAATTTTAAATTTCAACTGACTCTGGCCGCGGAAGCCTATGATTGCAATAATTTTAAAGTTAAATTACTGATCTCCTGAAGTCCACATCCTTATCACACCACTGTTTAGCCCACTTCAGACGTTTTGCTTTCATTGGAATTAATGACAGCATTTACATTATTTTAGATTTCAGGACATTTATGTTGAATACATTTCATCAATGGCCTCTATCATGCTGTTAAGAGCATGCAGATTCTTTATTGGTGTGGGTTGCGAAGTCCTGCTATGTTTTAATATTATTATTGTTATGGCTTTCTTACCTTTTACAGTCCAGACATCAATATGGTGTAAAGGACTGGGAAAGAGGGGGTAGGGGGGTGGCACACCAAGGAATGGGAAGGAATTTGTCCCTGACATTTTGAGGGAACCGTCTCAGAATTTGCTTGGATTGATATCAGAAAACAGTGGAAAACTTAAATCTGAATGGTTAGTTGGGTATTTAAACCCACAATCTCCCAATTGCAAAAGTATTGCTGCTAATCCATCACCTTGGTCTGTTTCATCTCTTTGCAACCTTTTTGAATTTTCTATAAAAGAAATGGAAATTTGTTCTTTTGATCACTATACATGGTTTTTATTTGTCCCCTCTGCATCAGATAGAATCTTTGAGTTGAACAGCTGGGCATGTCCATACTAACAAAAAATTATTTGTGCCTTAGGTGTTCATATTTTGTTCCCTATATTTGTATTATGGAAGACTATGCAAGTATATCAAAAATTCTTTTAATTCAAAAGAAAAACTAATGGAGGTATTTGTTATGTTACGACTGTAGAGTCAAGTGAAAAAACATGTCGTCTTGTTTGGAAGTGGTAGAAATGAAATTGTGATAAAACATTTTTTAAATTCTCTAGCTCTATCAATGATTAAGTGCACAGCAGTAATTAAATTAATTTTCTGAATGTTCAAACATTTACTAATATTTAGTTCATATTAAAATCATATTTCATCATCATATTTCATTATTATTATTATTATTTCATTATTATTTTTTTGCTCTTAATATCCTTTTCTTTTTCTGTTTCAGAGTTACGAGTCTCGTAAAGCATTATAACAATTTGTCATTGAAGCTTAAACTTGGAAAAGATAATTTTTGCATTCCTCCTTTCAGAGTGATAAAAAATGTGTGTGTGTGTGTGTGTGTGTGTGTGTGTGTGTGTGTGTGAGAGAGAGAGAGAACAAAAACTGTCCTAGTCATCAGATTATTTTTAAAGAAAAGTATTTTTTGTTGTAGAATGTATATTTTTATACACTGCAAAAAGAGCTGTGAAAATATGACCTGATAGTCTCAGGGTTTTTCAGTATTTCTTTTACAATTTGTGAGTCCAGAATCTACTTGTACATACTGTATACCAACTGTATTGTGTACAGATATTTTTTTATTGTTTGTTATGTACTATATGCTAGATTTGATTATGCCTCTGTGTACTTAACTGATATGCACAAAAATAAAAACTTTGTGTATAAAACATGAAAATAATTTGGTTATTGGGCTGTTTATTTTGCTTGGCAGTTGTGTTGATCAATCTAATTACACATTTCATCTGTTTCATTCCATTTCATGTCTGAGCTGCAGTACTCACTAATCCATTTTTTGCACAGTTCAAGAAATGGGAGACATGAATCAGTGTAAGATAGCAGATACATGTTTGAAAAAAAATATTTCAGGATTGGTGGAAAAAGTGACTAAAAACACTATTTTCATTCAATAGAGGGCAGCTTGGGTATTAATTCAACCATTCCTCCTGTGTTAGTCTCGAATTTAGGATCTCTACAACAATCAAACTTAACATCCAAATAAATATATATACAACACCCACCCCCCAATAATGTTCTCCAGTTGACAAAGAGCTAGACCCAAAAATTTCAGTATCATGTGTTTTTCTCATTTCTGTGAGTTTGCACCTCACCATCATCTGAAGGTAAGTGGTGACTCATTTCCCTATCTTAATTTATTCCTTTTCACTAGTTAATTCCATAGAGAGATTGTGTTGCTGGGAAACTTAAGGTTTTGAAGGAAAAGATGGAACTCGGAGAAAATATTTTGATTGTGTTTATGTATAGAATTTCATTCTGTTTACAGAGTTAAAACATACCAGAACTGGGGGTATATAACTGATACGGATTCATAACCTGCTGAAAACAAACTGGTAGTTTTCCAGAACCTGTTCAAATATTTAAGCGATTAAATTGATCAACTATTTAGACGGTTGTTTCTACCTGACACAATTTCACAAACACAGCACCATAATTTTTAGATGCCATGGTAGAGTTGCTCTCTTCATTAGATGACATATTTTTGTTTAGGATATACTAAAGCTTTTAAAAAATCATTTCCATTTGGTTCTTTTTTCAGAGCCCTTAATGTGCTTGAAAGTAAATACTGATTAGTGTTTAACTGGCTTGAGGAAAGATAAAATGTATGATAGTAATACAGGGTGATAGTTGGAAAACCTGTAAAAAGATTTCTTAAAGGAAGATTGTATTGTAATTGGGTAGTTGACTAAATTTGAAAAATACGTTAATACTTCACCTTATTATCTATTTTACTCATAAAGCATCTTATTTTGTAAAGAATCGAACATTTACATTATGTATTTTGCATTTGTAAAAGCGAATTTAAACTTAGCTCAAAAACGCTCTAGACTGTCATGGCGTCTTGGATGACGTCATAGCGTCTGAAATGAATGTAAACAGTCGTATATGTATATGGCAGGTGTAGATTTTCTTTAGTTAAGCATGAGTTCCTCGTTTTATAAGTACTGTGTAGTGCCTCGGTGTAGAAGCACAACAATGAAAACACCAGATAAGTTATTTATATATGTTCCAAACAATGAAAAAATACGGAGAAAGTGGTTAAAACTTGCAAGGAGGGAGGATGCTCACAGTTTACCTGCAGACAGAAGTATCTATTTTTGTGAAGACCATTTTGATGTAAGTGTTTGTGCATAATATATTTCTAAATCCAAAGCAAAAATGATGTATTTTGGAGAACCACTACTTTTCAAGTAATGATAATGTAATAAGGTATGAGTTAATTTTGTTTTGGTTTTATGTTCTAAAATCTTTCTTTAGTGCTTTTTTTTCATAGAATAAACATCATTAAGTGGCGCCACAATCTGATGATAGATTCTTAAGCAGCTTGACAAAACAATTCGAAAATAAAGAATAATTGTTTTTAATTTCTCTTTTGGTTCTCGAGATATCGTAACTGAAATATGATGATGTTAGGCTGATATGAAGCTTAAGAGCAGACTGGAACTGGCAGTGCCATAGCTTTAAAATTTACCACACCTGTTTTTGAGGATATATTTTTCTAGAAAAGGTTTATTTTAAAAATAAAGAAACATAGCTTAGGCGTGACGCAGCTGAAAAGTTAAGACATGGCACAGAAATAATAGTACCGAACAAGGAACTATAACTCATTTTTAACGTGCTATATCTCGAAAACGAGGCGAGATATCAAAAAACATTATTCTTCATTTACGATTTGTTTCGTTGAGTTCTACAAGAATTCGTTATCAGATTGTGACGTCACGGTAATTATAGAACTCCCTAACAGTTGCTTATACTTTGCAAAAGTAACATCTAAACCATATCAATTAACTTAAAAACGTACATCTAAGCAATAGATTATTGTTTACAAAACTGATTTCAGCTTATAATATATATTTGACACTTGTATATATTTACGTGGAAGTTTTTGCATTGTGGAATTCCGACGAGCAGAAGTCTACGTTTGAGGCGAAAAATTTTCCAACGGCTATGGCGTCAATTTTAGGCAAATTACAACTGGTTGCTTTGCTAAAACCTTGTTCCATAATGAATTAGACTTCTCTTTCGCCAAATAATTAACAATAACTAAATTAGCAACACAGAAGTTGCTACAAACGAAAAATTTACTACGCAAGGTGTTCTATTACATGTAAATGTCAACCACTTCTGTGGCGCTAGGGACGCTATGACGTAATGCTTTCTCATTGGCGTTCACGGTCACGTGTCACTATGGCTGATTTTGTCGATTTTATTTTCTATAAATAATTATAATCTTTATCTTTTATATTAAATAAGGTTGTTTTTTGTTATCTCCTTAGCATGATTAATCATTAAAAACTACTATACGCCCAATTTATTCTTAGTGAAAATAAGCCAATTGTGGGGGGATCAGGAAATAGTCTTGATAAGGACATCAATTATTCAGTTGAGGAAGACATTGCTCACATTTCTAGGAATACACTTCCAACAATATGGGATTTGAAGGTTTGCTTGAGAGTTATGATAAACCCTGGTTGTGGCATGATATTAGGAATACAAATGCCTCATTAGAAAGGGTTCTCTGACAGCCAGCAAATTCACACATTGGTTGGAACAATTATACTTGCCCTGGACTCCATTGGAATTTCAGAGGTAAAAGGATGTTTTTGCTTCTTATTGCTTATGATCAGGGGATGCCAGGCGAGTGAAAGAGGTATTCGTGTTATAAATGGTGTTAAGTTGTGGCCTTTTTTAGGGTATTTAAAATAGATGTACCAAGATGTTTAAAGGAAATTAACTTCTCTGCTGATCAAAACTTACTGAAATTAGAAATCCCAACTGACATACCAGTATGTACTCATAAAGTAAACAAATCAAAGTGACCAGTATTCTGTAAAGGACTACCTTGGTACTGGGGTTATAATATCAGCTTGTCATCTTAACTCTAACCATGTAGTAGGTAGCCACTGGATTATCGATTACATTAACTTATCTGGGCTGCCACCTTGCTTGATTTAAACCCCAAGCTAGGAAGGGTGAGGTTAACATCATGAAAGAAAATCACTACAATTGTTTCAAAGTCGAAATCAACTACATTCTTGAAAATAATCACAATCAGAAAATTCTTCACCAAGTTAATAGATAGCAAGTAGTGAAACGCGATCAGACCAGACCAGACAAAACCCAGTTATAAAATTTTATGGTCACGTGGAAGTTAAAGTTTCACTGTACTACCACATTATGCAAATGTCTGCCACACCACAAATGTCTTTCACACCACTTCCTGCTCCCAGTGCAACATGCGACATGGACCTTCGACCTTCATGCACTGAGTGACCACCAGCAAAAGACTAATGCAAATCTGCGCTGATTGTATTTATAGGTTCACTATCCCTCCGTGGGTCCGAAGTTCAACTTGAGCAAATAGTTCCACGATCTTAGCTCCTACTGCTTCTAATGTTCTGAAACTTAACAGTAGATAGATTTAAGGGTAATTAACAATTTATTTCCTTATAAAAATTTCTGTAGCTATGACGGATTTGCTGTAAACAGTCATTTTCGTGATATTACACAATTTGTTAATAACTTTAGCTGTTTTGATGTAACAAGGTTCAAACAAGGTTCATACAGCTTCTAATAAGATTAGCTTTCTTTTGATTTCAAATATGACTTCATTATTAACCTGTATCCAAAAGTGACGAAATCTTCCTTCCTATGCAATATGCAAATTCTTAGAGTACGCTAATATTATACAGATGACTTTAAAACATATTTTAAACGATTTTACTGGTTCTCAAATACCTAGGAAGCTCTTCTCCTAGTCTATACCTGCTATATTTGATTTATAATTAATTTCTGAAATATGCATCCTGTTTTCTGACGAAATTTGAAGTCTGTTATATGCAAAATATCACTATTTTACCTTATTTTACTTACAACATGTTTCTCAAAAAGGTTTACACAGTATGGATTAAAATTCACTATTTCACATTCTGAACATCATTTCTTTCACTTTATGTATGTGACTGGCTTGCAATAATTAAAAGTTTCTATGAGCACATGCTGATTTTATCACGTTATATTTAAAAACAACCTTCAAACAGTATACATCTTTCTAAAGTTTTAGTATGTTATGCTGCAGAACGTTACTTTCTTGCTACATGTTGACTTCTTAGATCACTTCTAGCAATTGATTTCATGAATTTTATAGTTCATATTTTCATAATAAACTACAATACCGGCTTTTCAGGCTTTAAATGACTTTAAACTCTATATTATGGTTTCTTTATAACAAAATTTTATAACTTTAGACTTTGTTATAATGATGAACTCGCAGAGTGAAGGAAAGTGTTGAATTATAGTGAAATTACATAGTAACAAAATATTGCATTTACTGTAATGGATTATACTCTGCTACAGCTGTTTAAATTATAAAAATCATATTCTAAACCTACCTAAAGTTGATTTATAATCTCTATTGACTGTTTACTTAACTTTATTGCTTCAATTAGCTGCGTAAATGGGTCTAAGGCTGCGGTATCAGGTGGTTCACTTATGCCCGTTCTACTGTAAACAAACTTCGTTACAAGAATTTGCAAAATTCTAAGGTAACTTACAATTCTCCAATCAAATTATAAGAGGAATACGTAGTAAAATTGATGACATTACCTTATACCGAAAAGAGATTCAAAATTTCAGATTTTTTTTGTAGCCGTTTCTCCATATCTGAACATCATTTGTCTGACACAGAAATATCTCAGCTGTCCAGCCCAAATTATAAACTAAGCTCTCATTTCTGTAGATGTAAAGTAGTGAAAGGGGAAGTTGCCATTTTTGTTAAAAATAATGTTCAATGCAGCAGTGTAGTTGCAAGTAAATATTGTATAGAACAATGCTGTGTTACAAAACTGGAATATTATAAAGAACAGCTCATATTTAGTGGCCCCGGGGATTTTTGGCTAAAGCTGGGCAATAGTTATGATTTTGTACAGCACCAGCCAAAGGAGGCCAATTGCAACAGTGAAAGAAAACAGTTGCAGGCATTGGAATGTGGATATACAGAAAGCAATGACAATAAAGCAGGTCAGGTTTCAATGAAAACTGGTTAGAAGTATATAATGCGCAGGGTGTTAATGCGAAATTTGATTCCTTTCTGAATATAAAAAGGAAAATTCTCAACACTCCAAACAATGAACTGGGCATGGGATGGATAACAAAGGGTATTAGAATCTCTAGTAAAACAAAGAGGGACCTTTATTTAAAAATGAGAGAATCAGATAACTATGCGCTGAAAGTTCACTATAAACTTTATTCTAAAATACTAAGAAATGTAATAAGGAAGGCCAAGAACAAGTACATATCGGCGAAAATAGAAAATTCAGACAATAAAATGAGAACAATATGGAATATAATAAAGACTGAAACAGGAAAAACTGTAAATCACTCTAAAGACATAAAAATAGAACAAAATGGACATGTGTATAGCGAAGTAGGGGAGGTTTGTGAAATATTTAACAAACATTTTACGTCAGTAGTAGATAAATTAGGCATAGAAAAGCAATCCCCACATAGTGCTCTAAGGCTTCTTGAGACTGCTTTCCCAAATAGCTTTGTGGAGATGAAATTGCCACCAGTAACAGTCTCAGAAATAAATAAACTCATTAAACAATTAAAACCTAAAAATTCTTCCAGCTATGACAATATTTCAAGTAAATTACTAAAAAGATGTTCAGACTGTATCAGTCATGTACTTGCTCACATTTGTAATGAATCCTTAATACAAGGTGTTTTTCCCGATAGACTAAAATATGCTGTTGTAAAACCATTATTTAAAAAAGGAGACGTAACATGTGTAGACAACTACCGTCCCATTTCATTACTTTCAACATTCTCAAAGGTTTTTGAAAAAGTCATGTATAGTAGAGTAATAAAACATGTTACACACTATAATATCCTAACTAATTCACAATTTGGGTTCAAAAAAGGATCATCCATAGAAATGGCTATATATTCATTTTTAAATAACACATTTCAGGAACTGAATAATAAAATGAATCCTGTAGGAATATTTTGTGATCTTGCAAAAGCATTTGACTGTGTAAATCATGAATTACTTTTTTAAAAAATGGAATACTATGGTATTTTTGGGACCGCAGGTAAATGGTTTAAATCATACATTGAAAGCCGAATGCAAAAAGTTTCAATTTTTGATTCTAAAATAAGTAAAGATGCTTCATCAGACTGGGAGAAAATAAAACATGGAATTCCACAAGGCTCTGTCTTAGGTCCCCTCCTCTTTCTGTTATACATCAATGACCTTCCTGGAAATTTATCCGACAAAGTTAAGAGTGTTTTATTTGCAGATGACACTAACCTGACTGTGCGTAAAACACCAAACAGTACTATAGAATTTAATGTAAATGAAGTACTTAGAGTAGTAGCAAATTGGTTTAAGGCAAATTCATTAAAATTAAATTTTGAAAAAACACATTATATTAGGTTTAAAACAAAAAACTATGCACAGCCAGATATATGTATAAACTATAAAAACAACAAAATCTTAGAAACAGAGAGTATAAAATTTCTTGGTATTAAAATAGATCAGAAACTCTGTTGGCATGATCATATCACTACACTACTGGCAAAGTTAAGTAGTGCCACCTTCGCAATACGAACACTTTCTCTAACAGCAGATCTAGAATTAATGAAACAGGTGTACTCCTCATATTTTCATTCAGTAATGTCATATGGCATAATTTTTTGGGGAAACTCTTCACAAAGTAAAAAAGTTTTCATAGCACAGAAAAGAGCTATTAGGTTTCTGTGTAGGGTAAAACCAAGAACTTCTTGCAGACAACTCTTTAAGAAACTCAATATTCTTACAATGTATTCTCAGTATATATATTCTCTCATGAGCTTTGTCATAGAAAATTTTAACCTGTTTACACCTAATTCACAGGTACACAGTTTCAATACAAGAAACAGAAATAACTTGCATAAAACACAAACATCTCTGTCATTAGTACAAAGAGGAGTTAATTATTCTGGGATACATCTGTTTAATAAACTACCTAATCGTATAAAACAGCTTTCAGATAATAAAGATGTATTCAAACAAAAACTTAGAGATTATCTTATTGGCAACTCCTTCTACTCCATTCAAGAATTTGAAGAAAATAATTAATTGTACTCATTATGACGTTAGCAAAACTCAGTTGCAAAAATGTATGTTTATTATTATTTCTTGTATTTGTAAAATATGTATATATATATATATATTTACTATGATATGACTCATATTATGTGTATATGTATCAACAATGACATGTTTCACATCCCAGAGGTACTTCCTCAGCAGGGATCCATGGAACAAGATTGATAAATAAATAAATAATAAATAAAATAGACATATGCTGCAGCATGACAGCATTTGGCAAAAGATGGGAGGAAAGTAGCTCCCACGATTGGTTGAGGATCCTCCTTACCACTGGTTCCATGGATGGGATCTGGGATCAAAACCCGGGTGCATGAGTCAGCGGGAGGAGCAGGAGCTAATGAGCAATGGCAAGCTAGGCTTGTCTCAGTAGGAAGGCTGAGGGCATCTTAGCGACGAGCACCAGTTGTCAAAGCCAACAGAGTCCACAATGGGTACAGCCAGGAGCCTACGCCAGCACTAGTAATTCTAACAGGTGGGAGGAAACCATTAGAGAAACATAGCTGGGGATTAAGTAGTAGCCACAAGTAATGGATGTCTTGCCTATGAAGAGAGCCAAATGAAATTGGGGGATGCCTTAACGATGCATATAAACTTGATGTAAATAAATTTTAAATGTGTATATATCCTTACTGAGAGTATCATTCGCGAGTACTACCACTCACATGATAGCGATCTTATCCACAATGTAAATGTACCTCTTTGGAAGTGGCAAATAAGAAAAAAAAAAAAATAAAAAAAGAATGATTCGTCAGTCCACCACACATAGTTATAACAATTCACAGAGCCACTCAGGAAATTTCAGACTGTTTTTATCTCAGTTAGTCATTGCTACTATGTTTCACAAATAACAAACAAGTATATTTATGTGGATATTTTAACATTGACTTTCTCATTCACAGCAATGAGAGACTAGCCTTGATGTTGTCTTTTAACTTATCGGCACTTTCAAATTTCCCTTCACGATTACAAAATAATAGCAGGATTGTGACTGATATTTTTTTAATAGATATTTCTCAGTACAATAATTACAGCATACAAGGGGGAACCAAAATAAATGGAATTATTTCTTACAAGCTATATATTTTCAAATTTTTCCAAAGCAACCTTATCCTCTTCAAAATATTTTCCATTACAACTAATACATTTGTCCCACCAGTTCTTCCACCATTTTAAACATTTTCTGTAGTCATCTTCAGAAATGGCTGACAGCTCCTCCCTCATTTTTTCTTGACCTCTTCAATGTCATCAAATTGGTGTACTTTCATGCCCTTTTTCATGCATGGAAATAAGAAGTCACATGGAGCCAGTTCAGGCAACTAAGGTGTGTGGGCAGTGAAACCATGCCATTTTTAGCCAAAAACTGCCTAAAATAAATAGCTGTGTGTGCAGGTGCATTGTCATGTTGGAAGAACCAGTCTCCTGTCTGCCACAAATCGGGACTTTTTTTGGTGAACACTGTTGCATAATCTTCTTAAAACATTCGAATTAAAGGTTTGATTGACCGTGTGATGTGGGAGAACAAACTCTGAACTGTGCCCTTGGCATCAAAAAACAAATGAGCATTGTTTTGATGTTTGATTTAATGACATTTTTTTTTTTTTTGGACTGGGTGACAATCACGTCTTCCATTGGGTTGACTGTTGCTTTGTTCCCGGGTCGAAACAGTAGCACCGTTACTCATCACCAGTAATGACCTTTGATAGAAAATCTGAATCAATTTCAAAATGTTATTTCAAAGCACAACATTTCAACTCTGTGTTCTTTTTGATTGTCAGTCAGAGCCTGAGGAACAAACTTGGTAGCAACCCTTTCCATTTCCAAATCTTAGTTTAAAATTTGTCAAACCAAGCTCCAAGATAACCCACTAATCTCCGACAGTTGATCAGTTGTCTGTCGACGGTCTGAGAGCATAAGCTCTCAAATTTTTTCAACATTTTCCTCACTTTTGGCCAGTTGATGGACATCCAGAATGAGGTTAGTCTTACCAACATGAACCAATGCTCACCAGAGATATCTAATATGTTTTTAAAATATTTTTTTAATTTCTGTTAATTAATTTCAATATTTATGTAAAATTATTTAGCTTAGGGCCTATAGTATTAGCTGTTGATTCTTTCTGCAAGCATGTGACGTGTTTTTGCAATATTCCTTACTCTTATTATTCATTTGATTTTATCTCAACCCTGTTTCAATGGTCAACAATCTGAGCACTAGTTGACTGCTAACCTCCTCCATGCAGTTACAGTGTTCTACTGCTGATGAAGGGCCATAAATCCAAAAATTCCAACGCTTGTAAAGTATGTTCATGTTTATGTTCCTCATGCCTTCATCTCTGTGATTTCCTATGATTCCTTATTTTTAAAACTGAACTAACAAGAGGGAAATGGCTTTTAGGCAATGTAAATAATAAACAAATTACTCAAAAATTGCAGGCAAGAGGACTGCAATGAACAAAATACAAAACTAATACAGTTGTAAGATATTTTGGTATAAATCATTATTCATGCAGAGAGAGACAGGCCATTAGGCAAGGCAAGTGTGCTCATATTAAGGCTTACCACACAAACAGGATTGACCTTGGAGCACAGTGGGATGGGGGTTAGAAGACAGAGGGCTAAAACTTCACATTATTGTTAAAGAAACTTGAAAGGTTGTTTTTTCCCGTGTGGTCAGATTATGAAAATATTCTCTCTGTACCTGAACCAGATAGAAGTTTTGGATGGACTTGATAAAGAGATGATTATTTAATGTGGCCATGGAAGATATTTGCATAAGAGATCGTACAGGTACTTATATCTGTTCCTAAGATTCTATGATACATTTGCACATTTAGGAGTAGAAGTTATTATATTGATCAAATTACATGTTCTATGGTTACATGGTCTATGTTAAATTGAAATTGTTAAATTGAAGGTATGCAGCTAGCTGATTAAGGTACCATAATTAATCATATTTGTGGTCATGTTTAATTGATTCTTCAATCATAGTAGTGTCTCTTCAAGAATTCTTGGTGGTGTGAGGTAGACACTGTCATCTACAGATACGCTTAGACTTGTGAAACTAGTGACAATAATATTAAAATATTGCATATGGGCTTAAGTTAGCAAGGTCACTTCAAGAGCAAATATCTAGTGCTGCTGCACTCAGCATTGTTATGTTTACAAAACAGAACCTATGAACCGTCCAAGTTTCTTGTTATAGAAGATACTGAAGTTGAAATACTATATTAACTGTATCATGTAAATTATGTCATGATAATTGAGGCAGTGAAACTGGTGTTAGGGAATGAAAATAAGGTAGTATGAGGAAAGTAAAAATGAACACTTGTTACAATATAGCTTGGTGTAGAGTGGTTTAAAGTTGTTTATATTGCTGCTTATGGCTTATGTTTATGGCTTTACACCTCATTGATGTCATTAGAGATGGGTAAGGACTTGTAAGCACCTTAGAATTTTGTCAAATTCTAGCTCCTCACCTTTAGGCATGGGGGGGGGGAAAGCTAACTCCTTAGTAACAGATAGTTTCGTTGCTTATATAGGTTAGGAGAGTGATGCTTCATATAGCATGCAGATACCATGACCAAACAGACTAAATAAACCCTTTCAGAAGCAGTAGAGGTATTTAAAAGTTAATAAAAGACCTAAGTAAACTTTCTAGGACAGTAAGAAAACATTATTTTGGTAGGAAATAAGTTAATTCACATAAATTTAATTTCCAAACAATAAACTTTGCTATAGGTCAATTTCACCATTTCTAAACCAATTTAAATGCAGTAAAGACTGTCAGTATTTAATAAAAGCCATAAATAAACTTTGTATCATAGTAAACAAACCCTATGTCAACCGAAAATAGAATAATTAATAATAATTCAGTTTTGAAACAATGAACTTCTATTATATGAGCATTTCGTCATATTTAAACCAATTTGAGAGCAATAAAGTGGCTCAACATTTAATAAAACAACTAAATTAACTTCCTATAATGATATAAAAACCTCATACTAACCTGAAATGTGATAATCCATAATAATTCAGCTCACCAAACAATATATTTTTGATATTCGGTATTTCACTATTTCTGCACACTTTTGAATGAAATAAAGTAGTTTTAAAGGAATAATAATTTAATAAAAGAATAAATTCACTAAAAATCCGTAGTTTCTGGACGTGTAAATAACTTAAATCAATTTTTAAACACTTTGTTAGATACACTTCACTTTTAACAATTTTTATCACAGAATCCTAGAAAGCTTTCGGAATAAAAAGTAGATTTCTTGAAAGACCCAAAAATCTAATATCACATATATTAATTTCAGGCCATTACAGATTTTATAAAGATTTTAGAAATTATTTCATCATGAAACCATGTGCCAAGTTTAGGAATTTATTACAGCCAATCGAAGTTAGGTACAGCGATAAGACAACTTTCAAAACGCGTAATTTAATTCAGAGAATATTCTGGTAATTTTACATTTTCGATAAAAGCAATAGAAGTAAAGTTATTAAATTAAAACACATATATCATTTTTGTAAATCTTGTCAAAGCTGTAATTTCACTATCCTGGCATCAATCTTGATAAAACTTACACCATTAAACTCAGGAATTTTTTGGAGAACACGTTGACATAAATTTTATTTAAATAAGTTGCGGTTTAGAAGAAATGACAAAATTACACAATTTTAAAAGAACAGGTATTTCCCCAAGCAGAAAGTAGGTCGCCTCATACGCGAAGGTTAAAATAGACATTTAAAACCAAGCACTTAAAATTACTCACTGCATATCCACTGATCTTCTATTAAAAAAGTCTAAACACTGTTAGTCTTTAATTACCTTATATCTGTTTGGTTACTGAGTTAGTGAGGGCACATTTTTGCTAGACGGCAGCAGAAAGCTGTGCTTAGGCTGTGACGTCATAGAACCTATATAATCTGGTGCGGGCATGCTACTCCATCTTTATTCTTTTGCAAGCTGAGCAGTATGTGCGTATAGTCTGCGCAAGTGTAGTGTCGGGTGGGAGAAAGGCGGTTGAGGAGAAGCTACCGTGTCGGCCATCTTGGGACTTTTGTGTATGGCGCGCAAGGTTAACTAGTAACATGAACTTTTAAATTTTCATCAGGGGTTCGGTCGGTTTAAATATCTCTCCACAACTTGCAAACTTTTGGTAAAGTGTGTTCGATTTGCCAACTCAACTGTTAAGTGCATATTTGAAATTTTGAACTTGTGATTTTCTTAAAATAAAACTTGAAATTTTCGGAAAGTGAACTTTTATCATTTCGTAGTTATCTTGCAACCTTTTCTCTATTTGTGGTTAACAAATATTGTGGCGACCTCAAGCACTTAGGTTGAGTTATCCGGCTACATGGTCAAGTCAAAATCATTTCGTAAATTTTCTACCGAACTTTGAGTCAACCACAAACTGTTAGTTGAGGCACTAAGGCTATACTGCAGCCCCGGTATCAGCCTAAGGTCTTACAGACTGAGAGCATGGAACAGGAAGGATTTTGGCCATGGCCTTTTGAAGGAAACATCCCGGCATTTATCTGGAGTGATTTGGGGAAACCATGGAAAACCCAAATCTGGATGCCTCCAGAACGCGAGGGCAGAGCATTACTGCTTGCCAACCACGCTCGGTGCTTATACTGCAAACTAAACAGTTCAATGTCTGTGATCTATGACTGTGTAACTTGAGTCATTATCATTATTAGGCATTTCTGTTTTAGTGTTGTTTGGAACATCCTCGTCCAACTCTGGCAGTCATTCCAAGTCCTCCAGAAGTCCAACCCCACTTCCACACAGTAGGATACGGACAACAGCATGAAGTACTGAAGTAGGGGATGGGTTGTAGGAGTGAGTTAGAATGTGGACCTATTGTGCTTGTTAACCGATTTCGTAACTATGAAGGCCCTAGAGGATCCCTGAAAAATGACAAATGGTGAAGCTACGACAGGCCTGTCAAGCCGGTAGTGGATGGAGCATGCTTTCAGAAACAAGTAACTCGAGTAAACTTCTGAAATGGTTAATTACTGCAAAAGTGATTTTCCTCAAATCAGTCCCACTTTTAATTCCTGGTTTTGTCTGATATATGATTTTGATCTGTATTATATTGTATATTGGCAAAAACTCGTTTTTACAACTTAATGTTTAGAGGCTTCCTTTATAATTGCACAACTTCTGTATCCTTTTATATTATAAAACGAAACTTAGACCATTTTTCTTATTTAAAAATCTTCTTTCTTTTGGTATACAAACCACTTTCAATTTTTCTTTAATTTAAAATTGGCCTTATTTTAACTATCAATATCCTGCTTAATAGTTTACTTTTAGTGCTGAAACTTTTTATTAAGGTTTTTTTAAATATTGAGAAAAGTATGTGCTAGTTATTTTTCCGTTATTTATTTTCACCAGTGGCGTAGCTAGGTTAACAAGGGCCCTGGTGTAAACAAATATTTTGGGCTGCCAGGCCAGATGGGCGACTTTGTTTATTTTATTTAGCTCTACCAAGTATCTTGAGGTTTGTAGGTAAGGGAATCTTGAGCTGCAGGGGATCCACCTGAGCTGCACTTGGGGGGGCCCCTGAGCTAGGAGGCCCCGGTGCACGGCACCGCCTAGCTCTCTGATAGCTACGCCCCTGATCTTCACGATGTAGTACCATTGGCAACTCTACATCCAAAGCATTAGATATCAATGTACTTCTCTTAAGGAATTTTCTCCCTATATAAATCATATATCAAAATGATTGTGTTCATTTTTAGAAAACTGTTAATTTGTTATTTAGACTCTGCAATAAACTTTCGGCTTTGCCATAACACTTGATATCAGTCCAGTTTATGTGCCACCTGATACACAACAAACTTTTATAGATTTCAATATAAAGCAGAAGGCCTTGATCCGTTACACACTGAGACTTCAATTGGATAGGAACAATGAAACCAATATGGAAATATTCTTTGTAGCTCTTTGAAATTTTTAGTCTCTGTACTCGGAGACATGGAGATATAATGGTGTAAGAATTAAAAGTAATCCATGGAAGGGAAAAGATGACCATGACCACAAGCTGGCATTTGATTTCAGGCACAAGGGTGTAGGAAGATTCTCTTTTTTTGGTAAAGGTGTCAGGGATTGGAATAAGTAACCAAACTTAATTTACCAAAAACGTTGAAAGAATTTAAAGTAGAAATTTTTAAAGGTCAAATGTAGGTGGGTGCAGAAAGGGAAACTGCCACCAGAGCATACACTCCATTGCAATTAAATAATATTATAAAAAAAAATCAAAAATTGTAGAAAACATTATTTTTATGTTGCTAATATAATGAATTTCTTGTAATTATGCAGTAAAAGCTGTTGTGGGAATTCTTCTAAACCATATTGAAGGTCGTAAGTGTAGATTAACTTGTTTGTAGTTAGAGAATCAGCAACTGTTGTTTAAAAGTAGAAAACTTGATATTGTCATTCAGTTGAATTCTTCCCCATTTCCAAACCTCCGTCATTTCTTAGCTTAAATACAGTACCATTCATGTTGACTAACTGATGAGCATTAAAACATTTTACTTTCATATCATTTATCAATTTTAATATGTAAACGAACCATCATTTACCAAAGTTGTAAGACAGAGGACTGCGGCAAAAAAAAAAAAAAAAAAAAAAAAAAAAAAAATTTTGGGTGTAACTCTTAATCATGCTGGTACACGAACCCCTGGGATTGACCTTTGGGTGCTTATAGGAACCAAGCCACTTTTTTTTTGTTATTTGCCTAGTGTTTTTTGTCACAACAGCACCCCATTTTTCCTTTCAACCTTGATAAGTGATGGGTATACTTAGCTCTCCTTTCCATATTAATAATGATGCCTCATGCCATTTTCTCCTATTCAATAATGTTTGAGATTGATTGACATTTTGGCTGCAAGAGCACACAATTGTGGGCATTTTTAAGTGACTAAACATTATTGGCAACTCACTTATCTGGGACACTGAAAAGGCAAGAAAAGCCCAGATGCATGGGCATATCCAGCGAGGGGCAAGGGGGAGGGGGCAGCAGAAAAGTCAAATTGCTTTCAGTACGCTTCGAGGAGTGAAGAACTGGCTCAGGAGCACTATGGGAGAGGAAAGCTTGACTGGATTATGCCTGATGAGAGTGCATCAAAATTTCATGTAAGTAAACCGTGAGATATTGACAAATACAGTTATTGAAAATTTTTCTGAGAATCGGTGATGATTAATGTTTACATAAAAAACTATAATTGAGTTATGATCTTGATTAAGTGTATAGTAGGTCCTTCGATTACTATGTTAATCATTAACAAAAATAGTTTCCTCTATAGGTTTGAGTTTTACTGTGTAAGAAAATGCCATGTTTCAGTCCTCCACCACATTTCCTAAAAAAAAAAATATGAGTCCCCCCCCCCCCCCCCCCCCCCTAGTTCTGATCCTGGATATGTCCTTGTCCAGATGTCTGAATTAGGAGTAGACCTTTGATTTTATAACACACACACAAATTAATTTTATATTTGTAAAAATTAAACTACTATAAAATAATAATTTAATTTGGCTGATATATCAATAATTTTTAAGAAAAAATAACATTGTTAGGTATTAAATTTTCTATTATAATGGCTATGTAGAAATCAGTATCTTATTAAGTCACTGTGAAAGGGTATTACTTTTGATTCTATAATTTCACTGATGTAGTCACTTTCAAGATTCTTCATTTTGCTGTGGTCTAGAGTGAAAATTGTATCCAATACCACTACACACCTTGAGTTCACCCAGTGCAATACATTTCAGGTTGATGTGCTCATTATGTTGTTATGATTTCAGTTTAACTTAATATTTGACTCTTTAAAAATGTGGCACGCCACCATTTGACATACCATGATCTATATCTTCCAGAGCCAAGTAAATTTGTGAGAAATAAATCAATGTTACCAGCTCTCAATGAAAAGAAATAGTGCCAAATCATGGAAAGAGGCAATGCCTCACTTTACTTTGCTGTTGTACTAAAGTGGACTGTTTTTTGAAGG
Source organism: Vandiemenella viatica (assembly GCA_031002005.1). Taxonomy (NCBI): domain Eukaryota; kingdom Metazoa; phylum Arthropoda; class Insecta; order Orthoptera; family Morabidae; genus Vandiemenella; species Vandiemenella viatica. The sequence continues at coordinate 209,473,861 of JARYHS010008074.1, read as the reverse complement.
GATATCTTTGCTGTCTTATCTTTTAGTCCACAATGGGATTTTTGATGCATCCTTCAGTCTGTGCCTCCACGCATTAATCACTGTGATGGACGGTGTTATGTCGTTCACAAATATCATTCCCATGGTACAAAAATCCATCTAGCCTCAGATCAGTTATTCATTCATGTTCATATTATGATTAAATTGCCACAGGGTAATAGCAAATGACCAAGCGTGGAGGGGTTGAGCAGTTAGCGTTCTTCTGGCCTTGTATTTGGGAGGATGCTGGTTCGAATCTCCATCCAGGCATCTGGATTTGGGTTTTCCATGGTTTCCCCAAATCACTCCAGGTGAATGTTAAGATGCTTCCTTCAAAAGGATACGGCCAAATTCCTTCCCATTCCTTTTCCCCAGTCCTTTCCCACTTCTTATAACCTCAATGTCGATGAGGTGTAAAGGCATAAGTTAAAAAAAAAAAAAAAAAAAAAAAAACAAGTGTAGGAGACCCTTACACAACTGCGTCTGCCATAACGTACTGTACTTAACAAGGCAGTTCCGTCAGGCACAGCATGCCCAATTACTGAGAAATACTCATCATTTGTGTTTCATATGCTGTTTTTTAGATTCTGTATATTTCTTGTTTCACATCTTGGATCAGTTTTATTCCATTTGCTTAGAAATCAATTAGACTTTCACTTGAAGATAGTGTGTTGATGACCTGTACATAGATACTCTAAGGTAGGTGTCTAATTCATTATTATGGATGGTGGGAAGGTAATTTAGAAAGGCACATAAAACACTGTGAAATATTGTATTCTTTTCATAATACCATGATCTGTCATATACACTATCTTAACTGATTAGAAACTGAAGATAGAAATCAAATGAGCCTCATCGGGTGCCATTATCTGCCTTTCTACTTAAGCAGCTTACTGTGGAGTGCTTGTCTTCCTATATTTACTCCAACTTCGTACAATAGGACATGGCATCTCAGTTGGTTTGTCTGCATGGTTGGCCTTGAGTCTTGATTAATTGTGTTGCTACGAAACGGTTTCTTGGTGCAGTGGCAGCTACGTTGTAGCGGCCAAACTTGTTGTCCATCGAGTTACAAGTTGTGTAAGCAACTCGATGATGTTGCTTAGCTTCTGATCCCACTGCAGATCCGCTGTGATATGGTCGCAGCATCTGTGCCAGCTAGATGTTCGTCCATGACGGTTCTGTTCTTCGACTTCGAGACTGGACGAGGCAGGAAGTGGTGGTTTGAATGGTCTTTTTCGCTGGGCGTTGCAGCGAGCTTGCTGGTCTGACGACAGACTGCTCTGGTTTCTTGTGAAGACAAGCCCTTTCCTGTGGCTGGGCCCCCCTGCGTGTCCGGAGCCGGCTCAGCTTGATGTTGAACTTCTTTCTTCTGCCACAGATGCTTCCTGGTGGGACATCCGCGATGACATCTTGCATGATGCCCACCACAGTTGCAGCAGATGGAATCCTTCTGCGATCTGGGACAGTCCGCCAGTAGATGTTCCTGCCCGCAGCGAACCTACCTGTTCTTCCTGCTGCATTGCCTGGCATAGCGGTTGAAGCCCTGACTTTTAAAGCATTGGACGATTCCGTGCGTACTTTGCTTAGTCTCAGGTGTAGATGTTTACTTGCTGGCAGTAGTAGAGCTGTAAGAACGAAGACTTTTTCCGGCGTACGACTGCAATGAAGTCTTCACGGGTGTACCGCCGGATTGTGTTGTGAAAACACGACTTTTCGACGACGACGGACCTAGTCGTAATTTATAGACATTTATTGCAAAACACAATGTTTTACTATTGCAGTGCCATATTATCCAACTCAATCACCTCAAAAGCCAGTAATGTATGCAGTTAGAACAGCTACTTCACAGTTGCAGATCACGCTTCATTTTACACCATAAACTCTGACAACAGTTCAGTGCAAATTTTCTAATTCCACAACTGTAAAAATAAAATTTTATGGCCTGGAGATACAAAAGGTGTAAATCTGTCTCTGAGAGATCAACAAGATGGTGCATAATATTGTTTAACTCAGGATTACATTTCCCCATGCCGGGGTATTTGCTGTGTAGTCAGTTGCATGATTTCACAAGCGAGAATCTTTTTATGGTGTATTAATGATTGTGTGCTTCAACTTTACCTACAAATCTCACTGAGCTAAGAAATTCTGGAAAAAGTTGGCAATGAACTTATTTCTGGTGGGACGTCAACTGCATTAGCAACTGCAATTGGTTCAAACCAAAATGACACTGTTATGTAAAACTTGAAGTGCTTTGCTAAATAATGACCTTGAGATGACCAAAAGTTACATGAACGAATTTCAATATGCTTTCAAAGTTGTAAAGCTCTTATTAAAGCACCATGTACTAAAATTTCTTCTCATCAGTTTTTCATTGTTCAACCGAAAAATACAATTTTTTCTGTAGCAGAGCAGAAACTAATATAATAATTTACCTGTAAAGACAAATGGTCTGTAAATTGGAGAAAGTTCTTGCACCAGGCGTTGCTGTTTCAGCAAGATTCCCAGGTCTTTCTGCGATCGGTGTCGGATCTAGGAGGGATAAAACCGGGGCGTTTGCCCTGGACGGCAACTTCAAGAGGGGGGTGGTGGCAAATATATTGTGCCTCAACCTTTACTTTAGCTCCACTACTGTTTCGGGTGGCGGCGACAACAATGGGGGCGGAAAAAATAATGTTGGAAGGTGTGTCTAGATCCGCCACTGTCTCCGATATAACATGCGTGGGATCAGTTCGAACGTCAACACCGTCCCAGAACAGTATTCATGAGATCAAGGACCAATTACACGAACGTAGTCGGTTACATGGGGGATATTAACTCCTCCGCGGCAACTCCTGGGAAGATGAACTGTGGCGGTTTCCCGTTGCCTTCCCTAGTGAAACAGTGTTCGTAAGGCCGAGATAACACGATGCGAATTGACTGGAACGACAGTTGGCCGGACCGTCGGTGGTGGGGGCAAGAGAGTGGACTAGCATGCTAGAAATAATTAGAAGACAGTGCACTGTCCACTGTGAGGACAGTTCTCTACTCCTACATTGTGTTATTATTGAAAATAGTATGTCCATATTACACAAAGGTATTAACATCGTAGCTAATTTGTTGATTATAATGCTGAATGATATGAAGAATAATAAAATAAAACGCAGAAAACCGTTAAAAAAGTGGATATTAAAAAGAAATGCTTTAAATGCCTCGGCGCCTTAAAAAAAAAAAAAAATTGCAAGTGAAAATATAGAGTTGCATTATTTAAGACTAACTGTAACTCAATTTGAAGAGCTATTGTGAATTTTTATTTTCGATATATAAAAAAATGACACCGCTATCAAGAAATTTTTGATAGCAGAGTCTCTAAAATCCTTGTTCTTATAATTTTTATTCTTAAAATTCAAGGAATTCAGTCACTTTCATGCAGTTCTAAAGATTTTAATGCCTCTGCTTTACTCTGCTTACGCGACTTGTTAGTTGTCACCATCTTGATTGTTGAACTCGCACGTCAAAAGTTGATCGTGAACCGAGTCCACTATCCTCAGTCAACTGTCTGTCTTGTACCTATTAGCACGAGGAGAGTGGACTATCCAATACTGCGCGCGCAGCAAGACAGTACACTCGTTCCAGTCAACTCGCATCGTGTAAACGGGGCATAAGTGTTGTTGTAAGTGTCGATGACTGTGATAGCGTGTGTTCCATGTACAGAGTCGTTGGTGTTGTGTGTGGATGAGAAATGGAGGAAGGGAGCGGGTAAAAGCCGGTGCCGGCCTATTCAGGTCTGCTCTTCCGAAAGAGACCGTAGCATCAAGGGCGGATCCAGCCTTTGGGTCAGGGGGAGGGTCACGTAGTCGAGGTCTAACTAGGACATGCTTCAAAATTATAATAGTACCTATTTATAAATAAAAGATAAATTAATTTAATTGCATTATATCAAAATAATTTTAATCAAATAACAAAATCAATTATTCTTTTCTGAACTCTCGTGAATCTTGTTATGACTTCCTCCACTTGAACGAGTATGGTTTTGTGAACGTGCAGAAGTACCGGTCCAGTTAGGTGGTCTTCTGCCAGTGATGCTCGCAGTCAAGTTTTGAGCCTCCTGAGAGCAGAAAAAGATCTCTCTGCCAATGGGACACTATCTGGTAGTGTGGCAAGATTACACAAATATGTGTTTACGATGGGATATATTTTAGCATGACATTTTTATATTAGATTTGAAATCGACTTGCGGAATGTTCTGATTCCGTTGCCATTTTACTATCAGCCAATATTCGCTTATAGTGTGACTGATAATGCAGTGTCGTCTATTACCTGTTTATAATCGAATGCGAGTTGCTTAATTGTTTCAACGTCTTCATTAGTATAGGTATAATTGACTTTCGGAACAAAAACGACTAGTTGAAATAAAGTATTTCAGTAGACAAATGGTCTTGTGGATCATTTAATGTAGAATCTAGAAGTATGATGTATACAGCCCTACCGAAATACTCTTCAACTGATTGAACAGGTAGGTTATTGGCTCTATGCATTTATATCGGCACTGTTCTGGGGCATTAAATTTCCATCGCAAATTTCTCGGCAAATTCTTTTGACTCTTCAAAACATTTGTTCCATTTTTTATCTCAGAACACTCATTGTATTATTTATTGCGTCAGTAGAACTTTTTTTTTAAGACAACTGAGCTCGTCTGCAATACTCTGCTTAAGTTGTACAAGTACCTGAAAAATAAAATAAGGTATATTTCTAACTAACTGAGTAATTAATAAAATCTATGTATACTATTATAAATCTGTGAGAATCCTGCGTGTGCCTGATGTTTTGAAATGGCATCACGCAAAAAATTCTTCAGCAATTAAGATGGTACTTTCAAATATTAAGGGCTTATGTTCCACATTAAAATCTGCGAATACAGTATGCGACTTGTATGTACTGAGGAACGGAGAATGAAATTATAACTATTTCTAGAAGGATAAATAAGGGCGCAGATCACTCTGTAATCGATATGAGCATTCAATAAACCTGACAAAAGATCACACTACGATCATGCTTAGATTCTGGTTTATTTTTTCACGTCAATTATTTAGTTCTCAGTTTTGTACACTAAAATAAACATAATATGTGAATCAAACGTGGTAAAAATCTTAAACGTAATAAGAAATGAACTAGACGACGCATGCGAAAATTTCGCGAAAAAAATTGGTGAAAAGTGAAGTTGAATATGATGTCACCAAAGCTGAGTCATTACTCTTCATACTCCTACTTCATTTATCGATTTTGGTTGTATATCCAGGGTGATAAATGGCTAGAGACACAAAAAACACATTTGAGAAAAATTGTCATTTTTGCCCTTTAAGGGTCGAATTACGAAAAATTCCTATCTTAAATTATAATGTTACCATGGCGGAGAACTTAATCTTTAGTATGATACCTCATTTATCTATATCGGTTGGATATCAAGTGAGATAAATGGCATGTGACACAAAAAAATGCGTTATAGAAGCATTTATACTTTTTCCATTTAAGGGTTGAATTCCAAAAACATTCTTTCTTAAAATATGATGTCACAAAGCTGAGACATTACTCCTCATAATCATACTTGATTTTTCGAATTTGGTTAGATATCCAATGAGATAAATTGCTTAAGACACAAAAAATGAATTTTAGAAAAATTAACATTTTTGCCCTTTAAGGGTCGAATTACGAAAGACTCCTTTCTTAAAATATAATATCACCATGGCGGAGACCTTATTCTTTAATATGATACCTCATTTATCTATATCGGTTAGATATTAAGGGAGATAAATCGCTCGTGACACAAAAATGTGTTATAGAAAAATTTATTCTTTTTCCCTTTAAGGGCTGAATTCCAAATACATTCTTTCTTAAAATATGATTTCACAAAGCTGAGACATTATTCCTTATAATCCTACTTCATTCATCGATTTTGGTTAGATATCCAGGGAGATAAATGGCTCGAGATACAAAAAACGCACTTTAGAAATATTAACATTTTTGCCCTTTAAGGGTCGAATTACGAAAAATTCGTTTCTTAAAATATAGTGTTACCACGGCGGAGACCTTAGTCTTAATATGATGCCTCATTTATCTATATCGGTTAGATATTAAGGGAGATAAATCGCTCGTGACACAATAACGAATTGCAAAAATATTGATCCTTTTGCCCTTTAAGGGTCGAATTCCGAAAAATTTCTGTCTTAATATATGACGTCACTAAAGTGGAAATCTTAATCTTTAAAATGATACTTCATTAAACGATTTCAGATCAATATCCAGGGAGATAAATGACTTGTAACACAGAAAACAGCATTTTAGAAATATTGACATTTTTGCCCTTTAAGGGTCGAATTCCGAAAATTCCTTTCTTATAATGTGATGTGCCCAAAGTGGGGACCATAAGCTTTAAAATGACACCTCATTCATTGATTTCGGTTAAGTATGAAGGAAGGTACAGGCTTGTGACAAAAAAATACCTTATAGAAATAATATACATGATAGTTTGGGAAAAGTCATTATTAATTCGCATTTTACCAGCACTAAAAACCTTCAACTTCCTAGCCAGTACTGTCACATTTACTCATCGCTTTTCAGAGATCAGAGCAAGAACATTATTACATTTTCAATGATGCTATTCGTTTAAAAGCGTGAAAATTAATGCAACTGATAAACTAATAGCTCCGGAGTAAGAAATTTTGCTCTTACGGCAAAAAGTAAAACGGTGATTACATGTCAGCTAGAAACGAAGCCCGACTGAAAGGAAGGTTTGAATACAGTGAGTGACCAGGGAATTTATTTTTCGCAGTTGCAGTCGCAATTGTTATTAAGTAACGTTCATAACCTTGATTTTGTAATGTACATTTTAGATTGTAGTTTAAATCGTCATAAAGTTCGAATTACTTACGTACTATTTCACAAAAGCAATAAGGAACCAATGAAATTTAAAAAAATCAACTAGGAATCCTAAAATCTTATGCTCCATCGCGCGAATTACAGAACTAAATCCATCGTGCCTTATACATTAACAAACGTGGCAGCAGTCATTCTGTCCAAGCTATATTTCAAAGTAACCACAACCTCCACTAATACTGCCGTTCAAAAATCAAAGATGCTTAATTTAATTTAATTTTGATTGCAATGGAGTACACGCTCTGGTAGCAACTTCCCTACTCACCCTTCTTAGTCTTTTCATGCACCCTCCTACATTTGCCCTCTACAAATTTCAACTTTAAATTCTTTCAACTTTTTTGGTAAATTATTCATCATTTCTCTTGGTAGCTTATTCCAATCCCTGACACCCTTACCTAAAAACAGAATCTTCCTACACCTTTGTGCCTGAAATCGAGTGTCAGCTTGTAGTCACGGTTATCTTTTCCCATACATGCATTACTTTTAATTCTAATGCCAATATCTTTCAATGCCTCATCACCAGTATACGCCTTGTAGACTTCCATGACCCTCTTCCTGTCTTGTAATGAATCCCATTCCAGCTCTTTTATCATATCTGTCACTAATTGTGGTCTGCAATAATTTCCAGAAACAAATCAAGCAGCCCTTTTTTGCACCCTCTCCAACTCCTGTATTTGATACCCATAATGTGGGTCCCATACTACACTACCATATTCAAGCAATGGTGTGACCAAAGTTTTGTATCCCAATTCCTTTACTTCTCTCGTATATCCCCTCATCACTCTTACCGACAAGTGCAGAAGTTTGAAACCTTTTCCTACCACCTGTCCAATGTGTCCTGCCCAGTTAAGCTTGTTATCAAATGTAATGCCAAGATATTTACATTACAAGTCTGTGTGGCAACTCAAGGGCGTTGCTGTAAATAAAACATAATATTTTCTGTAAAGGTCTTGGTCTTTATGTGATAAAACAAGCCAGTGAAAGTTGTCAATGTGTGACTTCTAAAATATATATATATAGTGTGGGACAATATAAATCTGAGAAGTCAACTAATGTTTGTCGATCAATAAAGCTCTTGTTTAAACGTCTAGGTATTTTCTTACAAACCAGCCAATATCTGAGGAAAATTTTGATTGAGAAAGCAAAATTTTTATCTGATTAGAACTGGAAGTCTACGTACACGAAATCGGCAAGCATAGAACAGCTTCAGCAGGAGTAATATTTTCTTCTTCATCTAAGGTTAAGGTAGTTGTTGAAGCATCGGCAGCACACATATTATGATATGCATTAGTGCTCAGTATAGGTAAATGTTTTGGGTGTTTATCAATCTCAAACCTAGGTTTCTTCGTAAAAGAATGAATCTATCTTTCTAAATAAACCACTACATGCATTACGTTTCGACACACCAGCACAATCACATTTTTCGCTGCATCCTGTAGTAAAAAACACCCGTGCATAACTAAGCAAAAATGACAACATTTATGTAAATACATCAAACGGTTTAGTGGCGAGAAGCGCTCGGAGCTACGCGGCTGTGACGTCACCGAGCATCGGACGCGCAGCCGCAAACGAATAGTACGACGCGCTGCGCGACGCGGCAAAATCAAAAGTTCCAATTACGCGCTCAATATTCAGTTCACAATGACCGAACGGATACAACATAATATTATAAACAGCATACAGTCGCATTGTGACTGTGGTGTATGTTTTTGTGAGATCTGGCCATCCATCATTCAAAGTAATCTTATTTAATTAAAATCAGTGAGATTAAAAATATTATCAGAGGCCGAGCCCAGGGGGGGGGTCATGACCCCCATGACCCCCCCCCCCCTTGGATCCGCCAATGCGTAGCATTCATTGTTGGATACAGACTTGTAATATGTGCCTGGAGATTTTTTGTGATGTTTGATAAACTGATTTGAATGATGACAAATTCTTTGTAGAATCCTTTAGAGAAGAACATTTAATTAGAATTTCTATCAATATTTTCCAGTAAGAGAATGGCAACCAAGAAAACTATTAAACCTGTATAAGCAGTTGGGTAGCAGCCACATGGCGGGCTTAGATACAGCCCACTCAATTAAGATATCGTTATATGGAGAAAACCACGTCACATGATCCCATGAATGTCACATCCTGCAGTGCCGTGTATTGGATGGTTGGGCGAGATTTTGACGTCGTGGTTCTGCTGTTATGAACTCTTCAAAGGCTCCTTTCCATGCGTCTTACCTCAAAATCAACTATTCATCCGCCTATTTTGCAAACCAGATACATCCTTTGGCTAGTTTGGAACGATTTTATTGGTTGTTCGTCAATTCAAGGCGTTTCCACCAATGTATACCATCATGCGTCACAATTCTCAGTCTGGAACGAGTATGCATAGAAAATGGAAGGATGAGTTTGCAAATATTTATGTCACATCCTCGTTTTGGCAGCCAAACAGGCCACTTAAATTATTGGACCTTTGATTAGTGCCAGAATATGGAAAACATTCCGTCATATTGACATCAGTATGACCTTTTTTTTTTAAGAACAGAGGTGCTATCGAATGGTCACACATGAATGAAACCTCAAACTTTCACCATACGTACTTTGTATGTGTAGCAATATCCGTGCGCTACTTGTACTTTTTTTATATTATTGGTCGTAAACACTTCGACATCTAAAATCAAGTAACATTTCGATTAACGCAAAAACCACTTTTGCATTCTCATAATGTACTGCGCACTGTACAACCCAGTGACTCCAGAATAAAGTGAGGCATATTTCATGTTCTTGAAACTTCGGGTACGTTGGATATTAACGGGTACGTTGGATATTAATAATAAAGTATCTGTTTCGTTTAGCACCATTCACGCAAAAACTTGGACAATGTACAGCCGATGGTTCCAAGTAAAAAATATTGGATTTTCAATTTTTATGTAACCTTGAAAAGCTGATAAACTAAGATTAAAATGCCCACAAATTCGAATCCATTTTTCGCTGAACACGATTAATGCTAAGCTTCATGTCGGATTTTAATGGGGTTGTTGAAAATGTACAGTCCATGATTCCAGGAATAAAATAAGATATGTTTAATTTTGGTACGTCTTCGTAAAGCTATGAAATTACGGCACAAACAGTTTCCATTCTCTCGGGATGGTGTTACATATCGGCCGAATTTTTTCGACCTTATTCTAGGGTGAACTGCACTCATATGTACAACTAACGGACTCGCGATTGCACCATCTCAAACTCCTGCATTTCATAACCGAGCGTGGTGGGTGAGCGGTTAATGCTCTGGCCTCGCATTCGGGACGACTCCGGTTCGAATCCCAGTCCGGGTATCCAGATTTGGGTTTTCTATGGTTTACACAAATCACTCCAGGGTCCTTCAAAAAGGCAATGGTCGCATTCCTTCCCGTTCCTTGTTCCCAGTCCCAGCCCGCCTTCATTCACCTCTACATCTACGAGGCGTAAAGCCATAAGTAAAAAAAATAAAATATTTCATACCCAAAATATGCCCCTCACACTAAACCACCAAATTGTTTATCAATGGTCTGACCAAATTGTTATATCCCAATTCATTCATTTCTCCGATACATTCTCTCATCATCTCTCCAATGAATGGAAGAATTTAACTATTTCTTAGTTACAGTTATACTAAAAATCTATGATCTCTGAGTTCGAATAATAAGATCAAATTAGAATAGCGGAATTCTTTTCACATCTCTTTGTATATATATATATATATATATATATATATATCTGTGTTTTCAATGTTGTCATTAGGTTTACACAACGATAGAACACTGCTTTTACAGGAATCACTGCTATTATCTTTGGCACCACAGTTGCTACATTAGCCTACTTGAGAGCATCTGAAACAGTGAAACGAAGAGAGAAATAGTAGAATCATAGAAAGACTCTCCTATGAGAATATAAAGTCGTAGGCTTTCGCGGCCAGAGTCAGTTGATTTTTGGCTGTCCGGGTGACGCCGTGACATGATTCGTGTAGCCGACGTTTCGACCACACGGTGTTGACTGTAACTTATTTACAGTCAACACAAGTTGGTCATTGATATCTGATGTATTTATCTGTGTCTATAAACTTTAGTCGGCAATGTCCCTACTCATCTAATTACCCCTTTTTATATCTATATATTTATTAAAATTTTCTTTTATAACTGGAATGTTAAATTCCTTTTCCATTTACTTCTCCGATTTAAAAATTTTAATTTTAAATTCCTTAAGCGTTTTTGGTAAATTATTCATCATTACACTTAGTAATTTTCTTCAATCCCTGACACCCTTACCAAAAAAAGAAAATTTTCCCACTCCCTTATGCATGAAATCGAGCGCAAGCTTGTGATCATGGTCGCATTTCCCCTTCCATGCACTATTCGAAATTCTTTGACCAATATCGCACCAAGCTCCATCACCAACATTTGCCCTGTACATTCCCAGCAATCTTTTCACCCTCCTCCTTTCCTCCAACGAGTCCCAATCCAGCTACTTTATCAAATCAGTTACCGATTGTGTCCTGCAATAATTTCCACAAACAACTCTAGCTGCTCTTCTTTGCACACCTTCCAGCTCCTGTATTTGATAACCAAAATGTAAGTTCCAAACTACACCACCATAATCAAACAATGGCCTGACCAAAGTTTTGTAACCCAGCTCCCTAACTCCTCTGGTACATTCTCTCATCACCCTCTCCAGTAAATGAAGGATATTGTAACCTTTTCCTATCAACTTCCCAATGTGCTCTGCCCAGCTGAGTTTGTTATCAAACGTTATGCCAAGATATTTACACTTCAAGCTTTCAACAAGCAATTCTGACCCCACACTACTCATGTTCTCAAATAAAAAGTCTGTTACCACTATAATCGTAATGGACATTATCTAATAACAGCAATACTGTGCTAGATAAAGCCGCTTTACGATTAAAGTTTGACAGGCAATTTTCAACCATTCCATGCAGTGTTTTTTCTCCTACTAGCCTGTGTAACATTGATGTAAAGAGGTACACCGTCATGACCTTCCAAGAAGAAGAGCAGAATGGAAGCCAGCCTACGTGATGACAACCACTTAAGATAGAGTCAAATAAAGAGACTGATTTATTAGTACTCATAACCTGCCTCTGGGCGAAGGACTCCTTGTTCCTAAACTCCACCAGTATTTAATTATCACTATTGTAAAAAAACGCAAAAATTTCTTAAAACTAACTCAGCTCATATCGACAGACTAATGAGGTATGAAAATAATTCTCATTATGGCTTCCCGCGAATTAAGTTATAACGGCATCGAGAAACAACCGTTTTGTCGCGAATATGCTGTTTGTCATCATTGGATTGTAATACTTTACGCAATGGGTACGCATGTGCAGGAATTTTTTAAATTAAAAACATTTAGATTTTACTCCATACTTCACAAGTAATGTTTATTATTTACAGTCAACACAAGTAGGTCATTGATATCTGATGTATTTATCTGTGTCTATAAACAGGGCCGCATTTAGGCTTTGTGACCCCCTAGGCTATACATGTGGTGCGGGCCCCCTAGTCGGCAGTGGCCTAGGAGGGGGGGGGAGGGCTTTGGATGCTGCTTAAATTCGGCCCCAAAAATTTATGGGCGACCTTTTTTTTTAACTCTAGTACTGGCCCATCCGGGGCCCCCCCTTTGTGGTGCGGGCCCCTAGGCTGCAGCCTAGGTAGCAATGCTTAAATGCTGCCCAGTCTATAAAACAACCTGTGTATATTGGTTCCAGTAACTCTCAAAAATTATGCAACAGATTTCGATATGGTTTTCACCATTCTAAATCTTGGGATCAGACTAAAAATATGTCTCTAGTTTATACATTACATGACACTGGAGTAGTAAATGAAATTCTAAACGTATAGTCGAAACACCAAAGATGAAACCTCTAGATGTTGCATACTCCACATTACAATAATACCTACACGCTTCGTCAAAATACAGGGCTAGTCAAATGATTGCAATGATTTCAGGAAATCATTGCATTTATTATTTGACATATACTTACGGTACAAGATTACACAGATATATAAACGAACTGTGAAAGTTTTTTTGAGTGTCTACAGATGCTCAGTATGTGCACCTTTAGTGACTCTGCACACATCAAGTCTATAATCGAGTTCTTTCCATACCTGATGCAGCTTGTGTCTGTCAATGAGAGCAAATGCATTGGTGATGTGAACCTGCAGGTCTGGCAGATCAACTGGTACTGGTGGCACGAACACTGCGTCTTTTACGAAACCCCAAACAAAGAAGTCGCAGGGGGTTAGGTTAGGGCAACAAGGAGGCCATGACATCAGCTGACGATCGGCATTCCCAGCACGACCAATCCATCTGTTTGGAATCCTGGTGTTTAGGAAATTACGGACAACTAGAGAAAACTGTCAGCTTTCAGAAGTGGCATGAGCCAATTCTGCAACATTTGCAGATAGATTTTCCCTGTGATCGTCACCTCATCAAAGAAAAAAGGCCCATAAAGTTTCTTTCGTGGGATCGCGCAAAACTCGTTCACTTTGGGAGAGTCACGAACTTGCTGCACATAAGCATGGGGGTTTTTAGTCTCCCAAATGCACTGATTGTGCCTGTTCACTTTTCCACTCACATGAAAAGTGGCCTCATCACTAAACACAAGTTTTTCTGCGAATGTTTCGTCTTGTTCCAGACATTGGTCACAGAATTGAAAACGACGCACTTCATCATGTGTGACAGTGCTTGTATCAACTGTAACCGTAGGATCCTCCAAACGCTCTTCTGTGGATTACCTAATTTCCTGCTCGCTCGAGGAATAGACTTCTGTGGGCTACGAAGGTAACTGGCGCGCACACGTTCAATGGTTTCTTCAGACCAAGGAGGGCGACCCGTTGTTTTACCTTTACAAAGGCATCCCGTGGCCTTAAACTGTTAATACCAACGCCGAATGATGTTAGCATGTGGGGGATCCTCGCCGAACTTTGTTCTGAAGTATCGCTGAACAGTTAACACAGACTGAGTCGAATGAAATTCGAGAACAACGTACGCTTTCTCACTTTCAGCCATCTTGCTCTCTAGCGGGAAGCTTGCATTTAGTGCAATCGAAACTTGGAGAGCCACTTGTCTTATAACAGCAAACCCCATCATCGTACCTATAATAGGAGAGCCAAAAGAAAAAAATGTGAAATCGCTGCAACCATTTTGACTAGCCCTCTATTACGACATACACCGGTTCCTTCCTTGATTTTTAGCTATTCAATCTTCAAACCCCAACGATTACCGTATTGAACGCGAATAGCACACAAAGAAACTAATAATTAATAATATTGCAAAAAAAAAAAAAATCCGAGAGTGCTTCTTAAAAGTATGACCTTGGCTGCACAGCTACTATTTACGACGGATGTAAGGGAAATTATATCATCTGATGAGTTTTAACGTAAAAGTGAATCAGTAATCTGTTTTCGATATTTTTGTAATTTATCGTAGATGATGCAATGGTTGTTGTTGAACAATTTTCTCTTTTACACATTTCTTGAAAATATTCATATGGCGAACGCTTCACTTTTCATTAATTTATTCCTGTTGCTGAACGATTTAACTGGGTGATTTCCATTAAACTTGGTCCACGTGATTCTGATTGGACGACTAAAAAACTTGTAGAAATAAATTAATCTCAACCATCTCCTTAAAATTCCCGTCGGGCTGGAAAGAGGCGGAAATAGTGGCCCTGCCTAAGGCGGGGAAGGATCACACCTTTCCACAAAACTACCGGCCCGTCTCCCTGTTGCCAGCGGTGTCCAAGACGTTCGAGCGGCTGTTGTTACGACGACTGATGGTCCACGTCGTGAGACTGCAGCTCATCCCGGACGAGCAGTTTGGATTCCGGCCGGAGCACTCCACGACACACCAGCTGATGCGGGTCGTCGAAGAGGCCACCGACGCCTTAAACCGGCGCCGATACTGCGGCCTAGTGCTCCTCGACGTCGCCAAGGCGTTTGATACCGTCTGGCACGAAGGACTGTTGTATAAGCTGCAACGAGCTGGAATACCAAGAGCATATGTCCGGCTACTGCGTAGTTACCTCAAGAACAGGAAGTTCAGGGTGAAGGTAGAGAACTCCTGTTCTACGAGGAGGTCAATACGCGCAGGAGTCCCGCAGGGCTCGGTACTGGGGCCGGTGCTGTTTGTCATCTACACGTCAGACATCCCCAGGCCGATCGCTGTCATGTCAGCCTATTACGCCGACGACACCGCGTATTTCACTTCGTCCTGGTGTCTGCAGCTCATCCTGCGACGTCTTCAGGCAGCTTTGGACCAACTGGAGCAATGGGCCACTCTGTGGCGTATAAAGATCAACGCCAACAAGTCACAGTTGATCATTTTCAGTAGAAGAGGGCAGCCAGCAGGACTGTCCCTGCAACTGTTCGGTGAACAGATACGGCAGCAGAATACTGTGCGCTACCTCGGCCTCACCTTAGACCGCAGACTGACGTGGAAGAATCACGTCGAGGAGGTGAGAGCAGGGTAAATCAGCGATTGGGTGCTCTGTACCCAATCCTGAATGCCAACTCTTCTCTGCCACCACGCTGCGGCATCCGGGTGTACCAGGCGCTCATACGGCCGGTCATCGATTATGCCTGCCCAGTGTGGGCATATGCCGCAGAGTCACACATGAAGAGGCTGCAGGTGATGCAGAACCGGGCGCTGAAGAGGGCTCTCCACCTCACACCCAGGTTCCCGACTGCGGACCTCCACCAGCTGGCACAGGTCCCCACGCTCAGGGCAAGGATGACAGCCATGGCCGAGAAGTTTTTCGCCAAGGCGGCAGAGTGTAGGAATCCTCTGATCAACCAGCTGGGTGATTATGAGACGGAGGGACAGCGCTACAAGAGGCCGAAGTCGATATTCGACCCCGGATAGTGCCAGTGCAAGCGAGTGAGTGAAGCAAGTCCCACCTAAGTGTCTGTGAATGTAATAAGGTAGTCTGTTATGTTTATTAGTTTGTGTTATTCTCCATGTTTTGTTTCTGTGTTAGGCTGCTAGTTTTATGATTTTGTGTTATTGTTTCTGCGCCTATTGCTATGTTAGTCTGTATGGTTTGTAATTTAGTCTTACTATTTCAGTGTGTGTGTGTGTGTGTGTGTGTGTGGTTTTTTTTTTTTTTTTTTTTTTTTTTTTTTTTTTTTATGTAGTCTGTAATATTTAGAATTTTGTGTTAGTGTTATTGTTCTATGTTTTTGTTTCAAACGTAGTCTGTTATGTTTGGAATTCCATGCCATAGTTTCCGTTTTCTTTTTCAGTCTGTGAGGATTTATTGTTTCTGTGTTAGACTGTAAATTTTTCTGGATATTACTGATATTGGGAAAATTGTGGTACAGTATGTAATTTGCAGATATGGCTCTGTAATGTACTAGTCGTATTACTAAATATCAGAAAGAAACACCATGTGTGCAAAAAAAAAAAAAAAAAAAACACACAAAAAAACACAAAAAAACACAAAAAAACACAAAGAAACACAAAAAAACACTAAAAGATATATATATGTATATATGGTTTAAAAAAAAAGAAATATATATATATATATAAAAAAATAATAAAAAAATATACAAATGATAATAAGAGTAGTAAAAGAAATGTATATATTTAAAAAAAAAAAAATGTAATGAAATACTAAAAATGTTTGCATAGATGTCATGTTAAACCCAAAATTGTTATTAGTAATAAGAACCAAACTGTAAGAAAAAGGGGCAGATGTCACAGCAAGAGTGACAGGCACCTCTACCCATATACAGCTAATCCCACAAAAGGAATTAGCAGAAATTTCATGCGCTGCTTGGGATACACCGAAAGTGAATCCTTCAAATACCTGTAGGAAACGAACCGATTGACATGAAATTTGATAAATGTGTGCAGGAAATTGAATCTTGTTATACATTTCAACATTTTTTAACGAATAAACTGGCATAACTTGAAGACTGTTTAATCGATTTTGACGTGATTTTCACAGTAATAAACCTTATAACTGAGGTACGGTATATCTCTTTACACTTCCTCATCTGGCGCCAGAGCTCAAAATTAAAATCTATTCTCATACTAAAGCTTTTTATAGAACAATCATTTTAAAACTACTTAAAAGATTTATAAAGGTTTTTTTGTGGGTGAACTGAAAGCAACCTGAACTATTATTAATTTATTAAAAATTAAATTTTTCGTGTTTTACGTTGTGTTACGGACTTTCAGATGTTATTCAGGTCCTGGCAGGGCCCGCTCTAGGGGGGGGGGGGGGGCAAGCCGGGCATTTGCCCGGGGCGCTATAATTTAGGGGCGCCATTTCGGCTGTAAGTGTGAGAAAAATATTAATGTGTTAAATACCCAATTAATAAAAGAAATCCACATACCGATTTTTTCTTTCGTTAAAAACTTACAGTTCTTAGCTATTTGGGTGCGCCCCTAGACTTCGAGGAGACGGGGCGCGGACCTCAAAGGGGCGCGCCATTGCCCAGCCGCCTCTGTGTGAATTCCGCCATAGGAGCAACTTCAAAATGCACCGCGTCCGCGCCATGTCTCAGCCCGAAGTCCGCGCCACGTCTCTTCTGTGTGAATTGGGCCTTAGCAGGCGAGTAGAACGCTGTTTCGACTTTTGTTGTCTCAACCTGCTTATTATTGCTAATTATTAAAGTGGTTTCATTACACAACAGCATTAGTCTTACTATTACGTTATTAGTGATAAGTGGAAGTTCGTAAAATTTACTTCAGGAGTTCATAATTTCTAAAGGTAAGAACATCTATGATTAAACTGTTATTTAGTTGGATATACGACATAAGCGCACAATGACAAAAGCGCACAACAGAAGAGCGGTAAGTGAGGGCTGTTACACCAGACCTCGGCTACCTGCACTGATTCCGACCTTATACTCCCCACAAGCTTCTAGACGCGGTGAAAAGGAGTGTTTTTTCGCAATTGCAGCTAGGCTCTAATACATGGAATCGATAGTGCTTGGCGGGAGATGCTGAGTACCGGTATTTATTTTATTGAATTGATGAACCAAATCAATATGGATCTTAGTTATTGGAAATTAAAGTGCAATAATTTGCATAATAATTTCTTCTCGTAATCCGAGCCTCACAGATTTGTCGTACAAATTAGATACAGGCATTGAAAGTGTTATGGTTGTGTTGAATTACATACACTAGCATTGATCGCTTGTGAAAATACTGTAGTTTAGTGGGCGTGGGACAGTACTTACAATCATTAATAAATAAATAATATCACCAACAGCTGATTACCGATTAGTTACTTCACATACCATTAGTATATTCAATTTCTAATGTTAACTGCTAATATATAATAACCCAAGATGCTTATTATATATACGAATGCGGTTTACAGATACTCTAATTGCTGCATTTGTAAACCGTCTCAACAAAAAGAAATTCACTAACTATTTTAGTGAATTTGAATAACTTTGTCAGTTGGTTTAATATGTGCATTGCGCGACAATCACTCCACAGCATCATTTTTTTTTTTGTTTGTTTGTGAACTTGGAACGTATTCCATTCAAGTATATAGAAACTGCCATTCTGTATACACGGCTTCTGTATTTGCAGCAAATTTACGGATCGTATCCTACGCGAATAAGCTTTGACTGTGTAGTAACACTAGACTTTGTTTATGTTCACAGGGTATGGAAAATATTTTGTGTTGTGCATAAATATATATTTTTTTTTATATCGACTGAGAATAATTTATCTTAGTTATGGTTTTAGCTTATTTAGAACAAGGATAAATATTTACTTTTTATATTATTTTATAGTGTACATTATTTGAGTTACGTGCGTGCCTCTTCCAAAATGTCCGACGGCCAATAAAACTATTTGGTTACCAGTACAATAAAAGAAGGTTGGGAAAGGAAGCAGAAAGGCAGAATCAATCTGGTGCGTTACAAAATATACTGTATTCAGGTTTTACCAAAACAAATCTTAGAATCCAATATCAGGTCGGGATACAAAAGAAGTACAGAATCGTCAGAGAATAATAGCAAACAAATGAACGAAGTTTCTAAACCAACTTGAACTGACACCAACGTGAGACTCACAGAAGGAGTTCTACAAACTTTGTGGCCAAGAATTTTATGAGACGCCACAAGAAGCTTTTTAGTAAGGCAAGGTCCACTTAAACTATTGCATAATTACAAATTTCCTTCCAATGACACAGATCGACATTTTAGCGCAAAATATTATGCACGAATTGTAAGCAACGGAGAGCAAATATTGCGAGATTAGCTACTATCTTTCACAAAACTGCGTTTACTGCTCCTGTTGCAAAATTTTTGGCTGTTTAGTTAGTTCTCTCTCAAAGGAGGATTTTAAAAATTGGAAGCACCTCGACAAAACATTAAAAGAGCATGAAATTTCGAAAAATCTTATTCAGGCAAAAAAATCATTACTAGAAATGAACGAAAGATTAAATTGTTGTAAAACTGTAGCTGCTGCCACTCAAAGAGTTATTAAGTCCGAAATAAATAATTGGAATGAGGTGCTTCTAAGAATCGTTGCAATTACCAAAATGCTTGATAAAAGTTGTCTGATTTTTCAAGGTACAAGCGACAAGTTGTTTAAGCATAATGACGGTGATTTCTTAAAAATAGTTAAGTTACTGTCTGAATACGATCCCATTATGGAAGAGCACGTCCGTTGACTGCTCTAAAAAGTAGAGACTAAAGCTCAATATCTTGAGAAAAATATACAAACCGGTATAGTAGATTTGCTGCATCAAAGTGTAAAGTCCAATGTTATTAATTAAATAAAAAAATTCAAATATTTTTCCATAATTTTAAACTGTACTCTTGACTTAGGTAAGATACAGCAAATTACTCTTGTAATCAGATATGTCTCAACCAATAAATTTAATCCTTATGTTGAAATTAAAATTAATGAAAGCTTTTAAGGCTTCTTACCAGTCGAAAGATCCACAGGAAAACAAATGTCTGACATTATAGTTGTAGAACTTAATGACTTGTGTTTATATTTGCAGGATATCAGAGGACAGGTCCAATATGAGGGGCAATAAAGCAGGAGTGCAATCTAGAATTAAACAAAATAATTCGCGAGCATTCAATGTTCCATGTATTAGTCATTCTCTCAATCTTGTTATTAATGGCAAAAGCATCCCTGGAAGCCGCTAATTTCTTCAACGGTCCAAAAAATATATTTATTCTTTTTGGCATCTACTTTTGGATGGGCAATACTTTTAAAGAATGTTCAGGGTTCAACTTTTTTTTTTTTTAACTGCTTTACGTCTCTCAACAACGAGGTCTTTAGAGACGGGAAAGTATGGGGGCAAGGAATGGGAAGGAATTCGGCTATGGCCTTTTTAAGGAAGCATCCCGGCATTTGCATGGAGTGATTTGGGAAACCATGGAAAACCCAAATCTGGATGCCCGGACGGGGATTCGAACCGCCGTCCTCCCGAATACGAGGCCAGAACGCTATCTGTTACACCACCACGCTCGGTGGTTCAAGTTTGAAAACATGGAGTGACACTAGATGGGAGAGTAGGATAGAGGCAATAAACCCTTTAAAATTTATTTGGGAGATGTATACGACGCCTTGCTAAACAATTACGAAGACCAAGAAATTGATAATTTAATGATTTAGCCATGTTGGCAATTGAGTATGAAATTGCTGATGAAGTAAATTTAAAGATATAATAAAAAATTCGTAAACTGAAAGTAAGAAAAAAAGTTTTTTTGTGATTTTAGCGTATTTGATGTAATCTCGTTTTATTTTCAAAATAATGGCATTTAGATTGTTTGTTTGATAATATCCATCTGTAATAGCATTTAAAAATGTAAAAATATGGTTAATTTGTGGCAATGTACAGATATTTCATAATTAATTTCTCTATTTTTTGCTGCTAGATCAAAATTCAATAAGTTTATTTATGAATATATGATTTTATTAAAAATTAAAATTAAATATTTTATTTGATTAAAAATTAATAATTTTTTTAAATATCTATTTCTACATAATCTTAAGGGGCGGCAATTTGTCTATTTGTCCGGGGCGGCAAAACCGCTAGAGCGGGCCCTGGTCCTGGTTATATTTCAATCTCACCATAACCTACGCCGTCATTGCTACTTAAAAATCCAAATATCTACTGTACGCACAGTACTATATTCCATGTATTTAAATTTGTATCTGGACTTTGTTTCCTCCGGAATGACGCATAAAATACTGTACTGGAGTTTCCTCATTAAAACACTTGCGGACCTGATTTAAAATCTGACCCTACGTAATCTGATGCTGGTGCAGGAAATTAAAATCTGTTCTGAACCCGGAATAACTTGAAAACTTTTGATGGGGTTTTCGCACTAAACTAAAATTGTACTCTGACTTGAAATCTGTAGAATGTCTCATTAACCTTTGTCACCTGGCGCTGGAGCTCGAAATTAAAATCTATTTCGCAAAATAAAGCTTTTTACCTACCATCTGGCATAACTTAATAACTACTTAACGCATTTTGAAAGTCTTTTTACAGTTTAAAATATTAAGGTCTTGGTACTAAAACATTTACAATGTAATACTCCAGAGACTGATGTCAGTTATGGTGCAGTGTAGATAGACGACAATAATGAACTAAGCCTACTTTGGCAGTGGTGATGCCTTGTTAGGTCAGTGCTGGGCACCAAGTTACAGAAAAAGGGGTAATGAACACTAGCTTCAACTGAATGCTGTTTTCACTGCTCTCAATAAACCCGAGACGCAGCAATAGAGCGATCTGTAAGTTATAAAGAAGAACTCGTCCTCGAAACACAATAATGCTTTTTTATTTGTACGAAGGGTAGACAGCCTTTCTGGTACAAATGACAAATTGTTTATTTACTTTGTAGTGATTGTATATTTCATGTTTCATTTAGTTATTTTTTAATGGTGACAACATTCAGTCACCAAATCATAAACTTTAATAAAATTTGACTCAAAGTCAGACTAGTTGGTTCCATATCACGAAAGGTGTGCTATAATAAAACAAAATTGTTCGTCAAGCATAAAATTTTCATTTGTGTATAAATAATTTACGTTTGTCAATCATATATATTATTTCAATAAGGTATTTTTTTGTCACAAGCCTGTATCTTCCTTCATACTTAACCGTAATCAATGAATGAGGTGTCATTTTAAAGCATGTGGTCTCCACTTTGATTACATTATATTTTAAGAAATAAAGTTTTCGGAATTAGACCCTTTAAGGGCAAAAATGTTAATATTTCTAAAATGCTGTTTTATGTGTTATGAATCATTTATCTCCCTTGATACCTATCTGAAATCGTTTAACGAAGTATCATTTAAAAGATTAACATCTCCGCTTTAGTGAAGTCATATACTAAGACGGAAATTTTTCGGAATTCGACCCTTAAAGGGCAAAAGTATCAATATTTTTTAAATGCGTTTTTGTGTCACGAGCGATTTATCTCCCTTAACATCTAACAGATATAGATAAATTAGGTATCATATTAAAGACTGAAGTCTCCGCCGTGGTAACATTATATTTCAAGAAAGAAATTTTTCGTAATTCGACCCTTAAAGGGCAAAAATGTCAATTTTTCTAAAATACGTTTTTTGTATCTCGACCCATTTTTCTCCCTGGATATCTAACCAAAATCGATAAATGACGTAGGATTATGAGGAATATTGTCTCAGCTTTGGTAACATCATATCTTAAGAAAGAATGTTTTTTGAATTCATCCCATAAAGGGAAAAAGTATAATTTTTCTATAACGCATTTTTGTGTCACGAGCGATTTATCTCCCTTAATAACTAACAGATATAGATAAATGAGGTATCATATTAAAGAATAAGGTCACCGCCGTGGTAACATTGTATTTTATGGAAGGATTTTTCGTAATTCGACACTTAAAGGGCAAAAATGTCAATTTTTCTAAAATAGGTTTTTTGTATCTCGCGCCACTTATCTCCCTGGATATCTATCCAAAATCGATAAATCAAGTAAGATTATGAAAAATATTGTCTCAGCCTTATGACATCATATTTTAAGAAAGAACGTTTTTGGAATTCAACTCTTAAAGGGAAAAAGTATAATTTTTTCTATATCGCATTTTTGTGTCACGAGCGATTTATCTCCCTTATTATCTAACAGATATAGATAAATGAGGTATCATTTTATAGAATAAGGTATCCGCCATGGTAACATTATATTTTAAGAAAGGAATGTTTCGTAATTCTACCCTTAAAGGGCAAAAATGTCAATTTTTCTAAAATGCTTTTTTGTATCTCGAGCCTTTTATCTCCCTGTATATCTAACCAAAATCGATAAATGAAGTAGGATTATAAGGAGTAATGTTTCAGCTTTGTGACATATTTTAAGAAAGAATGTTTTTTGAATTCATCCCATAAAGGGAAAAAGTATAAATTTTTCTATAAAGCATTTTTGTGTCACGAGAGATTTATCTCCATTAATATCTAACAGATATAGATAAATGAGATATCATATAAAAGAATAAGGTCACCGCCGTGGTAACATTATATTTTAAGAAAGGAATTTTTTAAAATTTGAACCTTAAAGGGTAAAAATGTCAATTTTTCTAAAATGCGTTTTTTGTATCTGGAGCCATTTATCTCCCTTAACAATTAAACAAAATTGATAAACGAGGTATCATTTTAAAGATTGAGGTTATCGTAATGTCTTCGGTTCCGTTATCACATTTTAAGAAAGAAATTTTTCAAAATTCTGACCTTAGAGGGCAAAAGTATTAGTATTTTTACAACGCATTTTTCTGTCACCATGTATTTATTTTCCTCGCACAGCAACAAATAATTCAGATATATTGATACGTTGTGTGCATTTTGTTCAGATTTAATTTATTCTGCTAAGGTCAATGACAGTTTGTCATAAATACAGAGTGTTTTAAATTTTCCTAACTGTTTCGTAATATGTTGCGAGTATTTTGATGTGTACCTATTACACACACACACACACAAACAAACAAACAAAAATTGCTACAAAAGTACGGTTCTACTTTTCATTATATTACAAGCATTCAACCTCACTATTCATCGCATTTTATTCGCGAAATTTTCGCACGGGTTGTCTAGTTATAATTAATTTTTAATAATGGAAGTTTATCTCACCTCATCCGCTAAACTTAAGAATAGTTAAAAACCAGTAATTTGATAAATGAAGCAAGGGAAGCAAATGGTTATGCGGCAGGCCACATGTACTTTAATTATTTGATGAGGAACCTTCTGATGGCTATTAACAAACTCTGGAAATTAAAAAAAAAAAAAAAAATCCTTGGAAATAATTTTTAAAACATATCTCTCCAATTAAAGAGAGCGGCCTAAGAGTAAGATTCAGCAAAAGTTCTCGCTGGTGTTCACTTTGCAGTTTCTGCGTTGTGAGTCACGCATTTAGAAAGACAACAAACGGCTGCTCGCAAAAGCAATTAGAGGTGGCAAGTGAAGGATTGATCGCCCTCTGCGTCTGCTATTTTCAGATCTGTTGTCTGGTAGCCTTTGCCTATGCTTTTGCGAATCAGCCGCTTTTCTTGTGAAGTTAATTAATTCATACAGTGGAGTGATGAGAATGTGTTGTAATAGTGCAGAATCTCAGCTTTTAGACCTTCACGTTCTGGCGTCATCTGAAGCTATTTTTGGCAAGATGTGTATGAGTGTCTTTGCCAGATTATAAACGACGTAAATGTTTTTATAACTAGATTTGTACGAAATATTGAGACGAGTAGTGGTGAAGTGTACATCGGATTAGATTTTTGCATCGTGGCTCATAACTCAATCTTCTTCAAGATTCTGAAGCTCAACTCATGTGTAAGTATTGAGTAGCTCTCCGATAGCAAATAAAGATTACACAACAGCATTTACTACTTGTGATTTTACTAGGGTTTTACTAGGGACTAATTACAGTGCCTTGGTTCTCCCGCCCCCCCTCCCATCTACTTTGAAACACTGGCATTTATAGTCACGAAGATTTCATAGGATATGAACGCCAGGAAAATGTTATGTTTAAAATTTTCCAAAGGTCCGTCCGTATCTTTCGTTGAAAAATGTAATGGAGAGCAGGAATTCGTGTAAATCATTTTAGCAATAAAGTAAAATTATTCAAGAATCCAAGTTAAAAATGTGAATGTTAATATGAATGTAATTTAGTGTTATTACGCAGATGCTGATGGCAAATAACACTAAATTTTGGGGAATTTGGATTGCAAAAAAATGCTAATGGATAAAAAGAAAAGTGAATTTTTGTGCTGACTACGATGTGTATTTTTAGATCTGAAATAAACAGGACTGGCTATTACCTCTTGATTACTCAGCTTTGAAAGAAGCAGAAGAATATGGCTTTATAATTGCTTCTTTATTTTCATCATCCACCTATACAATACGACACCTCGGCTGTTCAAGTTTTGGGATACCTCAGGAATTTTGAGATAAGAAGTTATTTATGGACCTAAATCTCTGAAAAGGAGAATGGAGGTGGCTGATTTTCTGAGAAAATGGTTATGATCACTCGTAAGATACTTTCGGTGTAAAAACTGTGTGTATGAAGTGACTGTTATACTTTAATTTTCCTATAACTCAATATTAATTTTGCAGTAGTCATATCTTCTAACTTTGTTGCTGCACTCCTAGACTTGCATTATACGTATGAAGACAAAAACGTATAGGCACTAACGCCTAAACATCTCATGAGAATATCCACTTAGAATTTAGGTAAAAAGATAAATAACTTTAAAGTATTTTAAAAAATAATGTTTTATATTGACGAAGAAATGAAGCATTATGATCACGCAGTAATTATATTAGAAGTAAAGCACTTTTTTCGGGGGTGGGGGAGGTGAGGAATGATACTTTCCTACAATGTGAAGTCCATAACCAAGGAATAAACATGACATCCTGAGCAATAATAATTGATCTAATACTATATTCTAAGATATGTAAGGTAACATAAAAATTTTGTAACTGCTTAGCGAAATTTGTTCTCAGAACCGCGAGTTAAAATGAATAGCATTGCATATCAGTTTTGAAGTCAGTTACCAAGTTAATTCAAGCTAGAAGTCAGACCTTTATAGTTTTGAGAAAGTATCTTGACAAGAAAGTATTTTCTATTGCATCAGCCTCAAGCATTCACTTGGAGCGATATTTCAAAAATTAATAATAAATCAGAGAAAGCAGGTAGCGACTTCAAAATCGCTCAGTAGGCATTTTAAAATATGTAGACTCGTTTAAAGCCACCTTTAGATGGATAGCTTTAATAGATTAAGAAATATTAATTAACTGGATCCTGGTTTGGCTGACGAATTTTATTTCACTCTTTTGAAAATAGTAAACATGTTTTGCTTGATAGTAAATGAAAGAGCAGTCCGTTAGGAGTAAAATTATATCAGTTTCATAGCTGAAAAATTATGAAAGATATTAACAGGTTTTGAAATGCCAGAAAATGTTTTTTTTACGACCAAACTATTAAAGCTAAGAAATTTTTTATAAGGATAAAATTAACGCCTTTTAAAGGATCTAGCTATTTTAAAAGTATCAATGTGATAGGAAAATTTTAAGTCGTTAACGTCATAAGTCTGATGCAACCTTTAAGCTTGAGAAACTGATATCTGATCAGTTTATCAGACTAGTTTGGCGGGAACCCGGAAGTCTTTGCGTTCCCAGGGGAATTTCTATATATAACAGCCCAGATTTTTCTTCGCCCCAGTCGGCCAGTCTACTGCTAACAGTTTAAGCGAACACCACGCTTCGTGGCGTGCAGTTTTGGCGCGATGTAGACGCAGTCTAGTCTTGCAGATTCAGTTAGAGAGCGACTATGTTTCTTTGAGGTGTAATTTTACGCCATGTGGTCCAGAGGCGTAACTTAAGTATCGGTCGTCGGCAAAAATATTTAACTTTCGGGGCGTGTGATAAAATTTTATTTGCTTCCATGCATCAGTTAGTTGTGATTTGAACAATGCGGTTGGTCTGCCTCGATCGGTTAATCAAAACTGCAATTTTATCTTTGGAAACATTATCTGCTGCCAATTCAGTTTTGTGACTTTGCTTAACATTGAAGAATATAGTGATTATCTACCAGAATATGCCAGTGACTTTTATTATCAATAACCTTTCCTAGCTTGGGGCTTAAATCAAGCCAGGTGGCGACCAAATTAATGTAGCACATCAAGAACTGAGGTTATCCAAGGTAGACCACTGTTATAGCTGAGACAGAACGTTGTGGTTAACTTCGCATGAACGTTTACGTCTTAAATAGATGCAAATTGTTAAATCAATTATATCGAAAGGGAATCTTCTATTTATGTTTAATACTGTAAGGCTTCAGAAATAGTGAAAACCCTAAAAGGATCTTATTTTTGTGTCTAAAAGATATTATATAAAATTATCATAATTAGTTTTCCTGATATTTTAGAGAATTTTTATTCAGTTTTTTTAATTTAATTTCACGTAAATGCGATTGAGCACTCACGGAGGTAAATTACCTGTTTATTTGTTTTTTAATCTTAAATTCTTTGAGTACATTTTCTGATTAATCTACTTTTGCACTTCAGGAATCTTAATTTTAAATTATTTTATCTCACTGTTTTTTTGAAAGTTAATCATCATTTGCTTCGAAAATTTATTTCAAACACCGACTTCTTTACATACGAAAGAATTTTTTCCTACACTCTTATGCCTGAAATTTATTTATTTATTTTTTATTTATGAATCTTGTTTCGTGGATCCCTGCTGAGGAAGGACCTCTGGGATTTGAAACATGTCATACACATACATACAATATGAGTCATAATCATAGTAAAAACAATTATACTTTCCAAAGACAAATAAAGAGAATAACAATAAACATTATTTTTACAACTGAATTTGGAAAAAGTCATATTGTATACAATTAATTAATTTGTTCAAATTCTTGAATGGAGTGCAAGGAATTGCTAATAAGATAATCTGTCTTTATTTTTATTTATTTATTTGCCCTTTGGGGGCATCCATAAATTACGTGAGGTGTTTTTCCGGATTTTTGGACCCCTCCCTCCCCCCTGGTGAGATTTCGTGAGATCTGGCCGGACCCCCCCCCCCTCTGGTGAGATCTGGTCCGTGAGAACCCCCCCTAGAAATCGCCCTGTAAACTTTTGTTTTTAGGTCACACCCTAACTTTTTTGACGAAATACGCTCCTAAAATCGACTTTGCCGCAAATTTGAGACTTTTTTTTTTTTTGCTCTACTGTCCCCAAATTTTTCGCAAAATCTCACGTGAGATTTCCGTTGACCCGCCCCTCCCCCTTGGTGAGCTCTGGTGAGATTTCGCCGGACCCCCGCTTCCCCTATTTTACCTCACGTAATTTATGGATGCCCCCTTTGGTCTGAGCATTATACATTAATGTTTGTTTGTTATTTTCTTCTTACAGAGTATTGGAGGCTTCAAATCTTCAGTTCTGTGTCTTGAAGGAAGCGAACTATTGCCTTGTAGATTTGGACATTTTTTGATTGAAGAATTGTGGTAACGCTCGCTGGGAATTTGACTGAAAGCTGTTCGAGGCGCCTGTAGAAACGTTTTCGTTGTGACTGAAACCGTGAACAGGAGAGAATGATGTGATTGAGGTCTGAAATTTCTACCGAGCGTGTCGGTGTAACGGTTAGCGTTCTCGCCTCGCATTCGGGAGGACGGCGGTTCGAATCCCCGTCCGGGCATCCAGATTTGGGTTTTCCATGGTTTCCCAAATCACTCCAGGCAAATGCCGGGATGCTTCCTTCAAAAGGCCATGGCCGAATTCCTTCCCATTCCTTGCCCCCATCCTTGCCCCCCATCCTTTACCGTCTCTAAAGACCTCGCTGTTGAGAGACGTAAAGCAGTTAAAAAAAAAAAAAAAAAAACTGAAATTTCTTGGTCTAAGGTGCATATAGGTCTTTCTATTATATGAAGGCGGCATAAGTGGTGAGGATAACAACCATGTCCTAGCCTCATTCTAATAATGGTTATTGCGTGTCTTCTTGCAATATTGTGCTCTGCGAACCAGGGTGTCTTCGGTATTTTGGGATGAAATCCCTCCAAGGTAGCTGAATGCCTGCAAAGTGCCCTTCGTTGATGCTCTGTTTCGCTAGCTGGTCGACGATTTCATTGTGCATTATTCCTATATGACCTTTAATCCAGATAAAATGTACTTGTATGCCAATTGAAGAAGCTTCTGAAGCTAATCTTATTATTTCATACAGGTATTGATGCATTTTGTTACTCCATACTGGGTTCTGTAATTTCTGGAGAGCGCTCTTAGCGTCAGTAAGTATTAAGATCCTTGGAAAGTGCTTGTCTAGCCCGTACTTGATAGCTGCGCACATGGCTATAGTTTCCGCTGTGTAAATTGACGTCTCTACAGGTAGTAATGTTTGTCCGTACTCGTTAGTATGTGGGCAATAATAAGCGTATCCTGCACCTTCCGTAGTTTTAGAGCCGTCGCTGTAATTATGGATGTAGTTGGGCCAAGTTTTGTTCAAGAAGTGTGAAATTGCTGTATTGATGTTGTTACTCCGGATGATATTTTCTGGTAGATAATATATTTGTAGTTTCAGGAACTGAAATTCGTATGGATACAGGAAGCCTGGAATAATGCGGCTTTTTAATACAAGTGGTTTAATCTTTTCATATTCCTTGTATCCTTTTGATAGTAGTGGCACTCTTTTCGCTGGTGGTGGTCCGTTCCTTGTGAGTATTCTGTTCATTACTGACAGCTTCTTTAGTAAAGGATGTTCCTTTATAGCAAAGATGCGGATGAGGTATTTGTTTGCAAGAAGTTCCCGGCGTATAGAAAGGGGCATTTCCGTTGGTTCTATCAGAAGAGCATTGGTAGGACTAGACCTCATTGCTCCTAGGCATAATCTTATGGCCCTATGTTGAGCCCTGTCCAGTTTTTCCAAGACGTATTTTGGCGCGTTTCCGAACAGGGTGCTTCCATAATCTATTACTGGACGGATTAAGGATCGGTACAAGATCAGTAGAGTAGAAGGATCTGCTCCCCACCATGTTCCTTTGATGGATCGGAGTATGTTCAGCGCTTTTCCAACCTTCTGTAATATATAGTTTATATGGCGGCTCCATGTTATTTTGCTGTCCAGATATAGGCCCAGAAGTTTAGCCGACGCTTCTATTGGGAAGGTATATGGTCCCAGCCGTATGGTGCGTTTTCCGAATGTGCAGCGCTTCCTTGTGAACACCACAACAGTTGATTTAGGTGCTGAGAGTGTAAGTCCACACTCCGATGTCCATACAGATAAAGTTATTGCAGCATCTGATAGTCATTGATAGGTTAAATACAAGGAGGGAGACATGGTATATATGCAGATGTCATCAGCGTACTGTAATAATTTTATATGCGTGCTAAAGATTTTTTCCAGATTGGCGGTATATATGGCATATAATAGCGGACTGAGGATTGATCCTTGGGGTAGGCCCTTCGATAGTGTTCTAGGTCCGAAAAAGGTATTATCTGGCTTTCGTATATGTATGGTACGTTGCCGAACCAGATTGTAGATATTTTGGCAGTACTGCGCTGGGATGCCAATTTCTTTTAGCTTTTTGAGCAGTACTGTTGGCACCACATTGTCATAGGCTCCTGAAATATCTAGGAATATGGCTGTTAAGTATCCCTTCTCAGTGAATATCTTCTCTATATCTGCAGTTAGAAGACTGAGGTTGTCTATCGTACTATGTGCCTTCCTGAATCCAAACTGAGTCCTGGGTAATAGATTATTGTGTTCCAGCCACCACTCTAATCGTTGTTTCACTAGTCGTTCAAATGTTTTGGCGATGCAAGAAGACAAAGTTATCGGCCGGTAGGACTTGGCATCGTTAGGGTTTTTCCCCTGCTTTGGGATGGGTTCGATGATGTGTGTAGTCCAATCTTCAGGAAAATTTCCTGTAATCCAAATTACGTTGAAAAGTTGAAGGAGAAGTTGTTTTGCGTTACTTGGCAAATTAGCGAGCATGCTATAGTGAATTCCGTCGATCCCTGGAGCTGTGTTTGATGCTTTTTTGAGGGCTCTTTCTAGCTCGTTTTGTCTGAAGGGCCGCATGAGATACGTTTGATTCTCACCTATAGAAGTAGATTGAACGGCTCAGGTGGAGAAGCTACCGATGGCGTGGCCACAATGTCGGCGAATTCTTCAGTCAAACAATGGACAGAGCGAGTGGGTACACACTTCTTTTTGAATTTATTTATGGTTGACCATATCTTTGAGAGCGGCGTGTCTTTGGAAAGTTTGCTGCAAAAGGCTTTCCAGCTTTGTTTCTTCTGGTGTTTCAGTGTCCTCTTCGTTTCTGCGTCTACTTTTTTGTAGCCTAGAAAAATTTCCCAGGTTGGAAACTGTTTATAGTATTTCAGCGCTAGTTTTCTTTTTGCGATCATCCTTCCACATTCTGGGCTCCACCATGGTACTGTTATTCCTCACGGATGAGTTATAGTCTTCTTTTGTGGGATAGATTGGCTAGCTGCATAGTTGATTTTATTCATGAAAGCATTATACTTTTCAGCTATAGGGAGCGTATTTGGAATACCGTCGGTAGTCCTTTGCATAATTCGTCTATAGTTATTCCAGTTTGCTTGATTTAATTTCCATTTGGAATAAGGTTTGTATGGAGGGAGATTGATTGGATTTATGGTCGTGATTTCTATTGGGAAATGGTTGGATCCCATTGTGGAAGGGAGGACCCGCCAACGGAACTACGAGGAAAGCGATGCTGAGCACAGGGAAATATCTATGGCGGATTTCCGTTGTGTTTTTCAGTTCTGCAAACTGTTTTATACTCTTGGAAAGTTTATTAAGCAGATGTATACCAGAATAATTAACTCCTCTTTGTACTAATGACAGAGATGTTTGTGTTTTGTGCAAGTTATTTCTGTTTCTTGTATTGAAATAGTGTACCTGTGAATTAAAAGTAAACAGGTTAAAATGATCTATGATAAAGCACATGAGAGAATATGTATCCTGAAAGGTAATTGTAAGAATATTGAGTTTTTAAAAAGTTGGCTGCAAGAACTTCTTGGTTTTACCCTACACAACATCCTAATAGCTCTTTTCTGTGCTATGAAATTTTTTTTACTTTGTGAAGAGTTTCCTCAAAAAATTATGCCATATGACATCACTGAATGAAAATATGAGTACACCTGTTTCGTTAATTCTAGATCTGCTGTTAGAGAAAGTGTTCGTATTGCAAAGGCAGCACTACTTCTTCAGTAGTGAAGTGATATGTTCGTGCCAGCAGAGTTTCTCATTTAAACTTTTTGTTTCTAATACTGTGTTATTTTTATAGCTTACTTGTAAATCTGGCTGAGCATAATTTTTTGTTTTAAACCTAATATAATGTGCTTCTTCAGAATTTAATTTTAATGAATTTGCCTTAAACCAATTTTGCTATTTCACTCAAGTAGATACTTCATTTACATTAAATTCTAGAAAATGAAGTACCATCTCGTGGTCGAGGTCATCTGTTCTTTTACACATACTGTTCCTAATTCTTCTACTAATGTCGATTCAAGACTCGTCGTTAAAATGTAACACTAACTTGGCTTCCTTTGCCCATTTCATCGAAACATCTACATATAATCCACTTTCTGAGATTCTGACGAATATCCTTGCCTTGTCGATTTGCAAACCAGTTTCTATCCCCAGTGAAATTTCTGATGTGGCTGCATATCAATTTCTGCACCACCACTAATAAATTAATCGGTTAGTAACTTTCAACACTAATTGTTGCCCCTTCTTTAAGGACAGGTATTGCTTACCACTTACAGCTGTGTCCACACTTGTGCCTCTTCCCTTTCAACTTGCCTTTTCCTCTTGCAATATGTTCATCTTGAGGCATGTCATTTAGTGTTCACATTGACGCTTCATCAGGAATGCCCCTTAGCATTCTAGTGTCGCCGCAGCAAGATGGACGATCCAATTTGTCTAGCGGAACGTTACAGCTGCAATTATTATATTAGCGAAATCCCGAAAAAAATCGCGGAGGAAACTGCAGATAAAAGATTATATTTTGAATACTCGAAATGTGCGTAACAATAAGCAGGCTTAAGTTAAGATTATAAGCAGAGGCGGCCCTAGCAATTTTTTTAGGTGGTGCAAGATCTCATTGTGGCGCCCCAAATGTGCAATCGTTTATCATGATTATGGTGTCCTTACAGACAGAATGAAGATAACATAAATGTTTTACATCCTACTAATATTATAATTGTAACAGTTTGTTTGCTTGGATGTTTTTACCGTTTCACGTCGAAACGGCTGAAAGGCTTAAAATAAATTTGGAATAATGTATTAGCTATCTACTTTTATCCCGATCGAAAAAGTAGTTACTGTGGGATTCAAATACGAATACGTTTATGAATGCGTTATGAATTCAACTCGAGCAAAGCCGTGGGCAGAAATAGTATTTATTTATTAGTAATAACTCGAACCTCAGAAGATTAGTATAGGACAGCAGTGGCATGAATAGGAAACAGCAGTAAAAAGGAATGCTATGTGTCTGAAAAGGTTTATGTAAGTCACTAGGGCCAACAAAATGCTCACATCACGTACACATCAAATTTACTTCGTTTTTACATAAAAAAAATTGATGAAGTAATATCGTAACTAAAAGGCCTAGATTGCCATTTTCCTCGCTTTTATCCTTGGGCAATATTATTTTCTATAGATAAAATTGCAAGATCTGACAGTCTATCTAGATTCTAAATTTACCGTAAATAAGTTTTGATAGGTTTTAATTTACTGAAACTTTGTTCTCCTTTAGCGACAGTTACAAGCGTGTTTCGCAAAATTCGAAGTATTGCCCACATTCTGAAATATATCCTGCCAACCATCTGCTGATTCAAGCCTCATCAACAACAGTTTGAGTCAAAACATCCCTCAACCAATTAAAAATCAGATATGTTACATTTTTCTCTATCAGTTAAACTTGTTTCTAAATCTATACAGGATTATTCCAATTCGGACTTTTCAGGAATTGTTTTGATAATTGTAAGAACGACACTGTATCATTAAATTTGGGTAGTTGTGTAAATGTGAGGGACCAACTCATTTTCAATTGTGTCGATCATATGCTAAAACACGTTGATTGTAAACAATTCTTCTGGATCTGTTGCTATCTCATCTATGGTCTTGTATTCAAAACATCTCTACTTTCTTCGAGATTTGACTGGCTTAATAATAGGATATGTCCAAATCTGAGAAGCAATTTGTGTAGCTGTTATCAGAGTATTCGAATAAACCCCTTTACTCGTTCTCAAATTCTAAACTGTTTTCTAGCAATTATGAAGCTTTTCATAAATCTACTTTCAGCCTACATAACATAATGTTGCTTAAATTTTTTACTGAAAAAAGTTTTATAACAAGTCATAATTCTGTGATCTGACTCAGGGACAAGGTTTCTGTTGCTGCATCCGAATAAATCGTTTCCAGAAGGGCGTCAAGAGCTGAAGAGTAGTGATAACAAATTACAGCTAGGCTAGAAACTCTATTCTCCAAAATAGTTTCGCAATTTTTTTGGCGATAGTCCTAAGTGTTCCCATCGCTTTGTTGATCTGAAGAATATAACAAATATTCTTTAAAGAAATCTGGACAAGTGAACGGATTTAACTGATGTTTTGGTGGCACTTGATATTACCAAATTTAATGACAGCTATATGAATTAAAAATGTTCGGAGATATAGGTTCAGAATTCTGCTTTAGACACCTTTGTTTCCTCCCATTATATTGGATCCATTGTCATATCTTTGGACTCAAGAATCGTTGATATCCAAATATAACTTGCACAGTGTATCATTGATTAACAGGCCAGTGAGTTTGGTTTCCAGGTCCCTAAGAGTCACTGCCGCCTTGTAAGCAACGAAACAACAACACACTTGGTCTTTGTCTTCATTGGTGTCAACAAAAATAATGACATCAGAAGTTCAATTCAGTGTGATGGAAAAATATTTTACCACGCACTTCATTCGTTGTGAATACATTTGCTAAAATAACCGACATTAGACTCTTTATTAGCAACACGCCAGAGATGCTCCTTCATTACAGTGTCTAATTTCCAAACAGTTGCAATATACCTAGGAAGTTACCATTATTAGATGTATTTAGTGTTTCAGATCCAAAGCTTCCTCTGAACAAGAAATTAACTTAAATCGAATCAACGCTTCTATCCAATGTGCTGGTGATTTGAGGAAGTTTCCTGGGTTTTGAGACGCTCCGATCAGTAGCTCCAGTCATCAAATCCTTCATTTCCCTAATAAGAGTGAGACCTTCTGTTGAATAAACTTCAGTAAAAATATACTTTGTCTGCAGATTTATAGTAAACAAGCTATCTTCTTTTATATTTCTCCATTTGGCATTACTCTTTGAAAATACATATTTGAAAAATGGCGTCTATAATTTTTTTTCTGGGATTTTTTTGTTGCTTGAATAATTATTTCATCTCTGGTATCGACCATTTTGAAATATCTCAAAGGTGACGGTGGTGGTATGTCTGGTATACCTCATTCTGTAATATTTTGAACTGTAGACGACATTCCAGCCATAGCTAAATCTTCTCGTACATACTGCTTTTTATCATCATGAGCCTCGTCTGAAGAACTTTTGTTAAATAAGTTTTCTTCCCCCGCTTGTAGAACTAACTAGTTCTGGTGACGACGAGTCAGATGACTTCTCAAGTCTAAAAAAATTTGCAAGCAATTTTGAAGTCTTCTCAGTTTTGCCTTGGTCTTGTATTCTTTTTAAGTATTGTGCGTCAGATAGTTTTTTTTTTTTTAATTTTAAAATATTTTTTGTTATTTTTGTTGTTCTTGGTAGCATATGTCCTGGCTTGTCTGTAAAAGCATTATGCTTTGTAAATATTTACTATGCCAACGTTAATTGCAATCTAGAAATGGTAAAAATAGATAAGTAGCTTGAATCTCGTTCCACGAACTCCAAGACTAGCCCAAACAGGTGCGGGAGGCGCGGCACCGGAGAGTGCTAATTATGGTTATGGGACGAGCTGTAATTTTCTTGATTCGAATAAGTCGAGCTTACTCGAGTCACAATTTCAGTTGACTGGATTCTATGACGAAATACGAAGCTCTTGCGTTTGTGATAAGTGTGTTAAAATAATATGCTAGATGGGTTACTATAGCGCAGACGATCTACCTCTGCATTTTTGGCGCCCCCCAAATGACGGCGCCCGGTGCGGTCGCACCGCTCGCACCGCCCTAGGGCCGCCCCTGATTATAAGGTATTAACGAGGTTTTGAGTTAATTACTCGATCTTGACAAACTTGAAAATCAAAATTTGATATCATATTTATTTATTTATTTTTTAATTTTTTTTTTGCGTTTTTCACAGCTGTCACGATGTAAATTACTTGGTTACAAATGAGTTAGTTACAACATATATTTGACATCGCTACCGTAGAAAGAATTCCCTTCCAATGAATAATCTGAGCTTCTTGAAATTTTTAAATAGTTGCTATTTTACAAAAGACTTTTGTTTATTCAGAATGTTCGACGATACTTTCATATACATACATAAATGCATCTGACTGCGTATTACAACAAGTATTGTTTACTGTTACCGAACAATTATGATACTTAGTGCTCTTTAAATCTGCCTGTTGATATACTAAGAACATGATGACGCTTGTTCCTTCCTCCCACACACTAAACGAGATAAATATGCCTACGTGAATGCATACCAAGGTTATTCTACTGCACACTGAATACCAAGCAAGCGTACTGCGCCAAAGTCTTGAACAAGAATCTAGGCAAAACAAAGAATCCCACATTGTCAGAATTCTTCACAACAATCAATCAATGCTAAATATTAATTAAAATGAGCTTGAATTAATTTTAAATGATACGGAAAATTACTAAATACTGATTATAAGTACTATCACTTAAATTAATGACATAAAACACGAAATGTGTTTTTAAACAACGTGATAAAAGTTCCGCGATACAACGAAAGCTTTCAGGAATATTGTAAAATGACTCTAAATAGATTAATTGAATTTAAATGGTTAAGGTAGGTAGGAAAAAATGACAGAAGAAAAGAAGATTGAATCGCTAGGTAGTTACTTCTGCATTCGACGTTTCCGTGATTGAAGTCCCGTTTCCAGCATCTCCTTTGTTTCTTTCTTTTACCTCGGCGTAATTGTATAGGGGTATGAATGCGATACTGTTGTACGCGAACCATGATGAACTGTAATTCCCATCACCTCCATCACCGCTCTTAATGGAAAGCCTGCTGCTCGTTAGAAAAGTATGACCTCAGGCTCTTGATTTTCTTCTTCACTGCAAGGAACCTTTAGGACATCTGTCCATGGGAGTATCCAGCGAGGGGCAGGGGGGGTCTGCTGCCCCCCCCCCCTTCGAGATAAATCAAGTTGTCTTCAGTACGCTTCGGCGAGTGAAGAACTGACGCTATGGGAGATGAATTTTTTTTTTTTAACTGCTTTACGTCTCTTTTTAACATCGAGGTCTTTTAGAGACGGGGAAGGATGGGGGGCAACGATGGGGGCAAGGAATGGGAAGGAATTCGGCCATGGCCTTTTGAAGGAAGCATCCCGGCATTTGCCTGGAGTGATTTGGGGAAACCATGGAAAACCCAAATCTGGATGCCCGGACGGGGATTCGAACCGCCGTCCTCCCGAATGCGAGGCGAGAACGCTAACCGTTACACCGCCCCGCTCGGTGGGAGATGAAAGATTGACTGGATTATGCCTGATGAGTGTGCATAGAAATTTCGTGAAAGAACATAGTGAGATATTGACAAAGTTAGTGAAAAATTTTCTGAGAATCCGAGACGATTAATGTTTACATAAAAAACTATCATAGAGTTGCGATCGTAACTACATAATAGGTCCTCATATTAAGTGGTTGGATTACTATGTTAATCAATAATCATATACCTATCTAACTGAAATCATTTCTAAAGATTAAGTTCTTCGCTTTGTTGACATCATATATTAAGGAAGGAAAAAGTATCATTGGTTTCACAACGCATTTTTGTGCGTCCCTTCATATCTAACCGATATAGATAAAAGAGGTATCAAATTAAATACCTCTTTTATCTCCGCTGTAGTCACATTATTTTGTAAGAAAGGTATTTTTCGTAATTCAACGTTTAAAGAACAAAAATGTCAATATTTCTAAAATTCGTTTTTTGTGTCTCGAACCATTTATCTTCTTGGATATCTAATCGAAATCGATAAATGTAGGAGGATTATGAAGAGTAATGTCTCAGCTTTGGTGACATCATATATTAAGAAATAAGTTTTTTGGAATTCAACCCTTGAAGGGGAAAAGTATCAATGCTTCTACAACGCATTTTTGTGTCACTAGCCATTTATCTCCTCGTCATATCTAACCGATATGGATAAATGAGGTATCATATTAAAGATTAAGTTCTCCGCCGTGGTCACATTATATTGCAAGAAAGGTATTAATATTTCTACAACGCATTTTTCCGTCACAAGCCATTTATCTTTATTGATACCAAACCGAAATCGATAAACGGGGTATCGTTTAAAATATTAAAGTATCCGCTTTGGACACATCATAATTTAAGAAAGAACTTTCTTCAAATTCAACCTTTAAAGAGCAAAAGTATCATCATTTCTAAAACTTCTTTTTACTCCGCTTGATACCTAACCGAAATAGACAAAAGAGGTATCGTTTTAAAAGCCAAAGTGTCGGCTTTGGTCACACCATATTCTATAAAAGATTTTTTTTAGGAATTCGACCCTTAAAGGTCAAAAGTATCAATATTATTTCTACATCTGTTTTTTTTTCTTAATTACGAGCCATTTATCTCCTTCGATACCTAACCGAAATCGGTAAATGACACATCGTTTTAGAGATTAAGGTCTCCAATTAGGTAAAAATCATAAATTAGGAAAGAATTTTTCGGAATTTGATGCTTAAAGTGATCACGCGTATCAGACAGTTCAGAGCCAAGCAGCAGCAGTATCACATAGATGTAAATAAACTGTTTTTTTTGTTGTTTATACAATAAGTAGTTTTTTTTTGATATTTTTTCCTTTTACGGAAAATTTTTTGTTTTGCTATACAATTCCAGTATAAACATTTTACTAGCACAGCAACAAATTTCACAGAAATGTTGATATGCTGTGTGCATTTATTATTATTATTATTTTTTTTTTTTAAATGGCATTTGGCTTCCATAGGCCATACAGCTCAAGTATGAGTTTAGTTCAACCATTATATTCAGTTTCTCCACGTGTGTATATATATCTTTCAAGTAATTCCAGATACGCCACAGGAGAGTCACGACAAGCACACTCAAATACAACACTTAAACACCGACGCCCTCGGCCGGACGCGAACCGGCGGCCTTCGGCACGTGGGGCCAGTACTCCAGCCCCTACGCTACCGAGGCCGGCCTGCGTGCATTTTTGTTCGGGTTGGTAGTATTCTGTTAGTTTGTCGTACATACAGTGTGTTTTAAATTTTTCTAACTGTTCCGAAATATGTTTCGATGCGTACCCATTACACTAAACAAATAAATATTTGCTACAAAGTGCTATTCTACTTTTCATTTTATTATAAGCATTCATCCTCACTAATCATTGTATTTTACTAGCGAGATTTTCGCACGGATCGTGTAGTAAAATAAGAGTTTAAAACAAGAACAATCTTTTCTAAATAAAGACCTATTCTGCTGGAAAAATCGTATTCTATTGGAGTCAAAATCTATTACAAATGGCGAAGTTTGTGGTTTCGTAAATAAATACTGGAAACTGGGAAAACAAACATGCGAAGATAAAGTTTCAGTTTCAGCCTTTAAACAAATATTGCAATGAACAGCGCAAGAATTGCTTGCTGAAGACTTGAAATGTAAATATCTTGGAATTACTTTTGATAACAAACTTAACTGGGCAGGACACATAGGAGTATAGGACAGGTGGTAGGAAAAGGTTTCAGAATTCTGCACTTGTTGGAGAGAGTGATGAGGGGATGTACGAGAGAAGTCAAGGAATTGGGTTACAAAACTTTGGTCAGACCATTGCTCGAATATGGTAGTGTAGTATGGGACCCTCGTTTTACGTATCAAATACAGGAGTTGGAGAGGGTGCAAAAAAGGGCTGCTAGATTTGTTTCTGGAAATTATCGCAAAATGCAATCAGTGACGGATATGATAAAGGAGCTGGAATGTGATTCATTGCAAGACAGGAGGAGAATGAGGAGGGTCATGGGAGTGTACAGGGCATATACTGGCGATGAGGCATGAAAAGATATTGCAATAAGTATGAAAAGTAGTGCATGGAAGGGAAAAGATGACCATGACCACAAGCTGGCACTCAATTTCAGGCACAAGGGTGTAGGAAGATTCTCTTTTTTAGGTAAGAGTGTCAGGGATTGGAATGAGTTACCAAGAGAAATGATGAATAATTTACCGAAAACTTTGAAAGAATTTAAAGATAAAATTTGTAGAGGGCAAATGTAGGTAGGTGCAGGATAGGGGGAAGATGGGTGTGTAGGGAAATTGCCATCGGAGCCTGTGCTCCATTGCAATTAAAAATTAAAAAAAAAAAAAAATCCGAACGCTTCCTAAGATCCTTCTCATTCTATTCTCCGATTACTCTCACATCATACGCTGTTGTTCATCTAAATTCTCTGGTTCTTTCTTCATTGTTCAGTAATCTAATGTCATGGAGGAAGGAATATATGGAGACGAAATAACGCCAAATCGGTGAAACCTCATAAAAAAAAAACTCGTCTCCTACTGCGAATGCGCGGCGGCCACTGGCGGCCATAGCAACCCCATAACATTGGGCTGTTTGCACTGTGTATGCTGTTGTGAACATTTAATTTTCTAATATTTCAAAGTTTTTTAAAATTCCAAGTTGTGTTATATACGGTTGCCCAAACAGACAAGATAGGAAACAACCTGGAATAACGTTTCGTAACTAAATCACATTGAAATTATTGTTCTTGCAATATTTGATAGATAACTGCAAGATTAGAGCCTACCGTTATAAATTTATTCATTGCTCTCAATAGGATGATATCGTTCTCTCAAATGTTTGTTGGTGTAGTATAGACAATCTACATATGTTACTACTTTGCACCTAAAAGGCTAGCCTTATTGTAAACAAGTGTTGAAAGTCTAATTTAAGTGGGTCAAGTTTACATCGCGACACAGTGAATATGGTATTCTGCATGCTTTAGTCCCGTTTCAGTGTACACTGAAAGTGTACGATGAAATTAATTGTGATAATTTGTGCTGTGTGAACTACTAAACTTAATGAAGCAAACGTTATTGTTACCCGAAATGTAGTTCACGATGCATTTCACTTGTTTAGATCTGTCCACATAGTTTGATTTTGTAGCGGCAATATTAATGGAAAATGTGGGTAGGTTGAAATGCAGCATGTACCAGAAGTGTGCAAACAATTTATTTATTATTAGTTTTTAGTAATTTCATAAGCATCACGTTAGAGACACAAGGTGTATCGCTATGTAAACTCTCCCATCTAAGCTTCTGACTTCTGATGTATGGTAAGAAGATAAATGCACTGATGTTGCTAGAAAAATTACATAGACCACTAACAGTACAATATCTTCTGAGTAAGCCGAGAAGGTATGAGGTCTTTTGAAGTGTTCAATTTTTATTAAAAGAAGTTCTAAACTTAAGCTAACCTAACCACCCCAATTTAGAGACAGCATATCTCGAGAACTAAGTGAGATATCGAAACAAATTATTCTTCACTTTCGATTTGTCTCGTCGTGTTACATAAGAATCTGTCATCAAATTTGACCTCGGGGAAATTTTTCTTCAGAATTTCAACGCGAAACTCCTTACATTTGAGACAGTATATCTCGAGAACTAAGCACGATATCAAAAAAATTTATTCTTCATCTTTAATCTGTCTCGTCGAGTTACATAATAATCCATCGTCAAATTGCGGTGCCATGGTTGTCTTATGATTTCCTTGAGGTTTTTGTGCCTATTCCCCGGGTTTCTACGGCCAAGCAATACGGTCGCCTCCCCACCCCACTTCTCTCTACCCGATTTCACTCCAGTGCGTGGTGAATGTCCCTTGCCTCGTCTCCATATGTTCCTTCCTCCATATCTAATGTCGACTTTTATTCAGGTGTGATAAAGTTCCAAATGACAGGCTTCAAAATAAAGTGTATAAACAGATAGATTCATACAGACCCGGTCGGAAACTGGAAAAAGTCCAGGATGATGTCTGACAGATAATATTCAGACTAATATAGTTTCCGCTATTTGGAGAAACACTATAGCTCTATGTGTGATATAATGTAATATAGTTACAGATATCACTGCAACTTCTTCCTGTTCGAAGCATTACGTCAGTTATTGTTAAATTTCTGCATCGGGTTAGTGTAATCTTCATCTCCAGTATAAATGCCTTTTATCCACATCCATACTCTGCAAATCACAAACATTGTGGGTGGCAAAGGGTGCTAAGCACCAATCGTAAACCCGCGCATTCCAATCCCGAATAGTGCGAGAAAAGAAGGAATACATAAAAGCATCAGTACGGCATCTTATTTCTCTAATCTTATCCCTCCGGTCATTGCGACCTTAATAGGTTGGCGGAAGAAGTATTTCATTGCACTCGAAATTTAAAA
Organism: Vandiemenella viatica; assembly: GCA_031002005.1. Lineage (NCBI taxonomy): Eukaryota > Metazoa > Arthropoda > Insecta > Orthoptera > Morabidae > Vandiemenella > Vandiemenella viatica. The sequence goes on along the minus strand of JARYHS010008074.1, from coordinate 209,431,289 downwards.
TTTTTCGCATATTCTCCAATAAATTCAAACGCAAGCTATGTCGTCTGTCTTCCAAACTATCCCAGCCCAATCTATGTATCAATTCTGTGACGCTTTCATAAGGACTGTAACAACAAGTCACGAATCGAGCGGCTCTCCTCTGCACTCTCTCCATTGAGTCAATCAGAACCTTGCGATACGGATCCCAAACTCCACAACAGTAATCCAGATGCGGACGCACTAGTGTTTTATACGCTATCTCCTTTGTTTGAGCATTAAAATTCCTCAAAATACGACCTATGAATCGTAATTTAGAATTAGCCTTAGCTACGACGGAAGTTATGTGCATGTCCCATTTCATGTTGCTTTGTACTATCACCCCCAGATATTAAGAAACAATTAACAAACGCATTTTGAATGGCCGCTTGTTCTTCATCTCGTATTATTAGTCCAGACATGGGAATATTCTTTCTAAGATCATATTTAGCTCACCTAACTATTCGAAAGAAAACGAGTACTCTAGTAAGAGTTATTTGGTGTTTCTAAAAGATCTTTTTTTTATTTTTACGTTCGTAAGCTCTTTTCAACAATTAAATCTTGGTTCGTTCAAATAGAGTCTGGCTCATTTGATTTGACTGAGAAATTTTTCCTGTAACAAGGCATGAGATTTAGACTTATAATATTTCCACTCGCCATTGAGCGAGTAACCTTCACACTTGCTTATGTGAAGGAAGATAAGAGTGTTAAGCCTTTAAGACAACGAGTAAACAGGTTGTGAATGAAGTTCAGTCAGTGCTCTGGTAACAGGAAGCAGAGAATTACTCTCACCGAATAACTTTGAAGAGTTATGCAGATTAGCAGGCTTTGCTGGTTAGCGAGTCTAGTTCTCACCTACATACACCAGTTGTTTCACTCCATGCCAGAGTAGGGAAATCAGGTAACCAGTCGCGCACAGAAAATAATTAATGTAACCTACGGAAACAACTAAGTGCTCAGATTACATGTCGAAGTCGGTAGTAAAATACTCACTGTCCGGCTACACAAAGAAGGGAGTAAAAAATTAAACGTATAAGAAGAAATACACGCGGCTGAACTTGACTTCAGATTAAAGTAAAGATGGGGAAACATGATGAACATTGAAATTCTCAGTAATTGACAAGAAATAAAAGGTTTAGATTTACTCACCGAAGATAGTTAACAGGTAAATTTCTTGGAAATCATGACGATTTTTTTTTTATGATGTATATTTTGAAGTAGGTCACTCGATACCGAGCGAAGAACTCCTGGACACGTTAATATGTACGGAAAGTGGTGTACGTCTCGCCCACGCAGCCTATCAATTGAATTGTTCAAACATAGTACCGATGTATTAAATCTGTTACTTGGACACGTCTTCATCAACTTTATTGGAGGTGAATGCAAAATATTTTACGTGTTTAATCTGTAGGCACAAGTGTTAATGGTGGCATAAGTATATATGTATCTGTTCAATAACTCTATCGCAATAATTTAAACCTCGAAGCGCCTTCATTTTTATAGTGCATCAAGTAATATACAGTAAATTAGTATAGTACAAGCTTGTAAATGTCAGGAGATGATGTAAAAACGTATACATATTTCAGCATTGACAGAAGTTTGCACTAATATAATCAGCTGGGTAAAAAATGGAAAACTACTAAGAGACGAATTTGAGATAACCGACGCCTTGAACCAGGTTTACCCGATTGCATCAGCATTTTTAAAATTTACATCATCTTTGCATCGAAAAATTGGTGGCACATTTTTGGGGTTCTAAATCAACAATGACAGATTATTTGCCATGTATTTTTCATTAATATTAAGAAATTTTGGCATAAGATGTTCACTACATTCATTACGTGTTACATCTCGATATAAGAAAAACTAGGCCATCTGTTAAGATGGAACAAAATATGTCGTGGCTGGATGTGCAAAATCAGATCTATATCAAGAATAAGGAACTTAGAAATTAACAGAATCGATCAGATAACTGATCGTTCTAATGAATAGCAATAGCACCAGTAAGGCAGAAGTAGGAAAGCATACTGTACAATTGTAAGATAAAACCCATCATATGAAGTGGAAGGAAAATATAATTATCGTGTGTGATGGTAATAAAGTAGTGCCATAAGTAAAAGCACGGAATACTGAAGGAATTTTTGATCTTGGAGAAAGAAGCGTGGAAGCAGGCTGCTAGAATTTGTGAAAAATATAAACTGATCATAGAAAATGCACAGCTAAAGAATCATACACATGGAAACGTCCAGAGAATTCGAGCACATATTAGTTAGATTATTTCGTCATTAAAAAGATATTCAGAAAACAAGTTTTAGACGGTAAAGCATATTGGGAGCAAATATAGACTCTGACCACAATCTGATAGTTTTGAAGCGCAGCTTGAAATTCAAGATAATAAGGAAGCAACACAGACAAAACAAATTTGAACTGAACAGATTGAAAGAATTTCATGTAAGAGAAAAATTGTAGACGTGAGTATTACAAATAACTCAGAAATGAATTCAGTAGAGGAAGAATGGAAGAGAAGGTAATAAAAGATGATTAAGAAACATCAGGCATTAGAGATGAAGCTAGCCGAAAATCGTGGATCACAGAAGAAATTTTGTAATTGAGTGGTCAAAGGAGAAGGCAGAAAAATACTAATGATGAAATAGGGAGAGAGCATTACGGATATTTTAGAAATCAAATAAGCAAGAATAGTAAGAAAGCAAAAGAAAAGTGCGTAGTAGTAGAAAAGGAAAAGGTTGTAACTAAAGTAGACAGTCCTGCAGGACGTTCAAATAGAAACTTTACAGAAATGAAGAGAAGAAGTATAAACATCAAAGGTGCTGATGAGAATCCTTTATTAAGCCCAGAATATAGTTATCCGATGGAAGGAATACACAGAGAAACTGTGCGATGGAGCTGGTTTGAACGAATGTACTGTATCTTATAAAGACAATGTGATTTGAAAATTGATGATTGGGTTGATAGTGTTTAAGGGACAGAATTTGACAGAACTTTGTAAGATTTGAACTCAAATAAGGTGTTTGGAATTGATGAGAACCTTACAAATATTTTAAAATATATAGGAGTAGAAGGAATCCAAAGATTTATCAAACTGATATCAAAAAGTTAGGAAGAGATACTACATGAAGATAATTTTGGCGTGAGAAAAATTCAGTATACAAGAAAAACAATTCTGCCTTTATGATTAACATTTGAAGGGCTGCCCGAGAGAAACAAGGATATATTTATGAGGTTTGTTAATTAGGGAGAAGCTTTTGTTTATGTAATATAATCTTGACGAGCAGCCAACTGTTTATTATGTTATGTGGGGAATTAAATTAATTTCTTTTCTAAATAAAAAAAATGTTGGTCTAAAATATATAAAAGAATCTTGAGGCTATAATAAATGTGGAGAATCACTTGAGACATGCATTATTTTAAAAAAGGTGTGAGAAAAGACTTTAGTCTATTCCAGTTAATATTGAGGTTGTATGTAGAGAAATAAGTAAATGAAGTAAAACAAAAATCCGAATGTGGCACACGTATTCATGCCGAAACAATAAGTTTGCAGATGACACTGTCTTGTTAAAAGATTGGAGAGAGGATACTGAGAAATTACTAAGCGGCATCAACGAAAGAGTGAGGGAAGAATTGGACCAAATATAAACCAAAGCAAGCCAAAAGGATGAAATATTCCGAAAATAGTAGTAGATTAAATAGGCCCTATAAGATCGGATATTATAGGAGAAGTAAATGAATTATGTTATTTAAAAAGTAAAATAACCATTTATGAGTCCAGCAGGAATGATGTTAAAAGCATAATAAGACTAGAAAAAAAGAATCTCCTTGAAAAAAATAGCTATTTTAGTTTAAAATATTGATCTTGGAATCCGAAATAAGTATCCATAATTATAGGCAAATATATATATGGAACACAACACTTTTTACCTTTATGATTACAAGAAAGAAGGAAAATGAAGCATCTGAAACGTGGTCGTATGGAAGGCTGTTGAAAATTAAGTGGATAGATTTGGTACGAAATTAATGAGAAGTTATAGGCGAAGAAAGAAGTTCGTAGAGGAATCGCACAGAAAGAAGATACAGCATGGAGGGACACATTTTAAAACATATGGAATTTGTTAGTGCAGATAACAGTTTATGGGGAAAAACTACAGAGGAAGACAAATATTAGAACATTATGGTGAAGACAATGGAGGACATAGGCTGTAAAGCGAATATTTAGATGATAAGGTTACCTCAAGACAGGATGAAATAGAGGATTTCAGAAGACCAGTCGAGAGACTGATGACAGAAAAAAAATCATTGATTATACTCTATATATGTAGTACTCAAATAAGACGAAACGCTGAAATCAGATCATATAAAACACTTCTTTAGAGAGAACTGTTACCTGACTGAAATATTAAAAAAAAACCTTTAATAGAAATTGGTATCTCACAAATATTGATTCTCATTGCACCATCGTGTAAAATTGTGTTTGGAAGATACACTCACGCGTTATTGTCAACGGAGTCGTACAGTTATGTCTTGTTTTTCGATCAGGGACATCTGATTATTATGTACATAATATTTATTAAGAAGTCATCAAAAGTACGTAATGAGAACAGCATAGCATGAAGAGAACTACCAAAGCTTCGTTGCGACATTCTGGTGAGACGAATTACAGTCTTAACATATCGCAGAGTATATTATGAAACAGATGTTCCTCTGTCCGCACTTCCGGGAACGAAGCCTGTTTTTGTTGCAGGTTCAGCGCTCCACATCATCAGCTACGCCTACGCAATAGCCAATATTAATAGCAGTGCGCCCATCAAACTGACGAACGGGTTGACATCCGACCGCAGACGTGTTCGCCAGCGAAACGCAGTCCAATAAATCTCATTCTCCCAAATATACACTAGCTGCTGCCTCTACAACCCATCTCTTGATTCACAGCCTTTCGGCAAGGTCAGTGGCTTCGGTGGAGTCCATCGGAAGATTACCGCTGCTACCTTGGGAACCAGTGAAACAAGGGGTCGCTACCATGCAAAAAATATCACAAACACTGGATTAAGAGGTCGCGGGAAGAAATCTATACTCACGTAAGTAGAATGGTGAAAGAGTGTTGCCGAAGTTTGTTTCACGTTCCAAGCATTTTCGGCAGAAATGAGACTAGATGGAAATGGCGTCCTATTGCATCCCATCCTATCAGCGGGATTAAGATAAGGTTGGTGTAGTCACCAGTTTGATCCAGTAAGTTTTCAATGGCATTGAGTTTAGAACTGTATAATGACCCATCCCATAAATTTTCAGTGAGGTTGAGATCATGTGGATGTATTTCTAAAATATTACCTATTTATGCAATCTCTCCCGTAAAATTCGACCTGTCACTGTCTACTGGTAACCGCTGTCACCCTTCGTTAGTTGCCTGTTTTTAATCAGCATGTACTGTCATCCAAAATCGATCTAACTCATAGTGAGACATAAGCTGAAACGGACCAACTGAACACTAGCAACTACATTATATTTCTTCAATCCCCACGGTGGTTTCAGGAATTTTTTAGATGTGTGTTTGGTCATATGAGATTCGTCAGGACGTTCCGTGGTTCGGATTCCATTATGGACTATGTGTGTGGTTTATTTATTTTTAATTTTTTTAGTTTTTTTAAAGTGAGTTAATATGATTGCCTTTGATATCAAAACACCATTTCTGTTAGATTCTATACGCTTCTCCTATATTTACCTTCTGTTGTACGAACGGCCAGTTCCTTCTCAACCATTTCTTTCCCTCTAGCAGGTATGATAGCAGTTGACCAAATGAAATTATCTTTGTTTAACGGGGTCGAGGTTAAATGTTCCCTATCTATCAACTTAGAAGAAATTTCTATTTTTCAATCTGAACAATGTTTTATCTTATTATAGACTATGACGATAATGGAACAATTTTAAATGCTGGTGTACTACTCACATTTTAAAGTTTTATCTCTTTACTCTATTTCTGTTAATAACATCGCACTTGCGTGGACCATGGAAAGGCATGTTATGTTAACTCGCTTTTTGTTGCGGAGATGGATGAGCCTTTCGTGATTACAAATGATTAGAAGCAAAGACGAGAGAATGAGTTGTTATGTGCTTTTATTAAGCACATGTTTTCTGTCGCTGCCCCAATGAATTGTTGTTTTGTTTAACTGTTTGAAATGGGAACTAGGTGTGTCCATTCAGAAAGTACATCAATGTTTTTATTCGATGTAAAACATCGGAACCCTGCATCGATATTGTTCGATGCATGGCTTAAAAACATCAATGTTTTTTTCAACAGCGAATACTTTTGTGTTTTTCTTAGCTCAACAAATACAAATCAACAATATTCATCGGCAAACCTGTTACTTTAAAATCGCCAAGAGAAAAATGTGACACTAGTTTGAAATTTACCGTTTCCACTTGAACGCGGATAGTTCATTGTCTTTCGCTTGGTGCGTGTGAACACAGAGTAACACTACACCAGCAGTGTAGTGTTGCAGCTGTAATGATGTGTTTAATTTTATTCTTTTATTGTTTATGGCTTTACGTCTCGTTGATGTTGAGGCCATTAGAGGCGAGAAAGGACCGGAGGCAAGGAACGGGAAGGAATTCGGCCTTGGGCTTTTGAAGCATTCACCTGGAGTGGTTTTGGGGAAACCATGGAAAACCCAAATGTGGATGCCCATACGGGGAATCGAACGAGCGTCCACCCGAATGCGGGGCCAGAACGTTACCTTTCACCCACCATTAAAAAATTAAAATTATATTGTGGGTTGGTTAAGTAGTGTTGTATGAGAGAAGTATAGTTTTGTGAGTGAAACTACAAATTAACAGAAATATTTTATTACGATATCAGACCAACCAAAGTCTAAATCTGCCTAAAAATATTAATTTTAAGTCTTTAACTTCTAAACACCCATGGTGTTTAGGCCAACTTTGCAGAAACAAAAGTTTAATTCTGTTCCTTTGCTGATTGACTCTTTGAGCAGCCTTCGGTAATAAACGTTCGGATGCACAGAAGTCCTGACAATAGTCAATCAGATGTTGCCATCACCCGGTTTATATCTAAATATTAAGTAGTATCAGGTAACACATAGTTGTTTTAGAGTAACAAAATTTGGATTCACAGCAAAAAGTAGGAGTGAACGTAAGAAATGGATTTTATTCATTCATACGGACAGGATAGCGAACGCAAGAAAAATTCATCTTCACCGTCGTTATGTCCCACTAATTGCTCACAGGTGTCACCACCTGTTAATGACAGTTACTTTAAATTGACATAATTTAATTTAATCTTGAATAAATTTAGTAATCTTAACATTTATTTCTATTATTTTTGTCATTATTAGCCAGAGTTAGCTTTTTTTTATTGATTCGATGTTTTTATTAAAAAAATCGATGCATCGAATAGAATAATTCTTCGTCAAAACATTGAGTCAATCCGATCTATCGTATGATAAACATCGAATGGATACGATGCATCAATGTTTAGTGAATATTCCTAATGGGAACTGATCACTGCTCTACTCAAGTTTTCAGAGACAGGAATGTTTAAAAATTACTCACTTCGCAATCAACTTCATTCAGCCCCCAAAAGCAGACTTGTATCAGTAAATAAAAATGTCTGGAAGAGTAATAAAACTAAATAATTAACGTTGCTGATAACGTGCATCGTCACAACTACAAATATCAACTTGTACTCTTTTACCGTATTGTACAGGGCGTTCGCCGGGAAACGCAACCCACTGTTAGCGCTACAAGGAAGAAACTGCTCCCGGCGAGCGAGCGGTCAGCTTTCGGCATTGTCCGACCGTCGGCCGCGGACTATTTCATAATAATTACGCTTCATAAACTTCATAAACTTGTATGTGCTAAGCATTTAAATGTGACGTAATTCATTAGCTTACCTTATAAAAGATGCTGGAAGTGTTGACCCTCTTGTGTAATGCACATTTCACAATCTTCTGAACATATTTCGAGACACACGCTGCCCTAACTGACTTAATAATTTTTTGGTGACTGTTCTAGTCGAAAAGCGATATCGTCAATTTTCTCCTCTGTGAGAATACGGTTGACCGACAGTATCTTTTTGTTAAAAAATGAACCCGTTTCTCTTACTTTTTTAACCAGACGCAGAATTGTTGATTTAGCTGGCAGTAAAGCGCCAGGAAATTCGCGACGAAATTTACTGCGACACTTTTTAAACGACTTCTTCTTCACATATGTATCGTAGAGAAATATTCTTTGTTGCAAACTGTAACGTACCATAATTTTACTCACACTCAAACACGGTACAGATTAGTAAGAGTATGAAGCCCCAAACCAGCCAAACCGCAAAGAAACGTTTATTCACAACACTGATTAATAAGAGACTGAAGTCACAAACTAGCTACAATGCAAAGAAACCGTTCTTAACAATGTAAGGGTCCCATTATACTGCGTCACTGCACTGTTGGGGCAGCGGAGGTGTTAAACAGTGCGGTGCGGTGCCGTGTGGCGGGAGTTGCTGGCTCCACTGACGGAGCAAGTTGCCGACGGCAACAGACTGGGAGGGTAGCGTTTTCCGGCGAACGCCCTGTATATCGTCACTTAAATTACTTCTCTCCGAACAGGTGAACGATGATGCATGTCAACAGAATTAAGACATATTACAGGCTGACTGCCAATAAACTGAGAGGCCTCTGAGTCATCTTGAAGATTGACTTGAATTATAGCGCGTGCGGCCATAGACTTGAAACTGCATGTTAATGAGATCAAGACATTCTGCAGAGTGACTGCTTCTGCTAACTCGTGGGATCTCAGGAAAACCATCGCACAAATTATTACCATCAAGAGTTCGCTAAACAATAATACCAGCAACAAGATCGTAAAATTTTAGCAGCGAAACAACTGTACAGGAGTGGAACTAGGAACGGGAACGAATTCGTCAGTGGGCTTTTTGAAGGAAGCATCCCAGTAACACATTTTTGCTTCCTTAATTAAAAACTCACCCCCATCTTCGAACTATTGAATTACTCATTGATTCATTTTCATAAACATTACAAAATTGTTCGTAATTTTTAGCGGATATAGTATCTATTACATTCCAGAAACGAATCACGGATCTAATTTTAAATATGATGGACGTCTCGTTTCTTCGACATTCTGTCAGCTACAACGAAGCTAGGCAATACACAATAGTAATTGTTCACTGATGGCACCATTGCTTTGCAAACGAATCAAAAATCTTTTCACTCATACGCAAAATTGGGACCGCAGCGATAGCGCGGCAATATTTAAAAATTAAATTACTTTGTGGCTATCTCTCGTATCAGAGTCTAAGTATATATATTTCCTGTATACCCGTTTGTTTGATAGATTTCCGCTTTTTTTTTTTTTTTTTTAAAAAAGAGTTTTATGAATACCGAAAAAGTGAATGTGATGGCTGCATTCTGATTTTTTCCTAACACTCTGCAGCACTTCTACAGTGTTTTTAGTGTTGTTATTTTTATGAAATCTTTGCTGCTGCGTGCAGTCGTGGTACTATTCAATAGATCGTACGAAACAGTCTAGTAGCCGCAACTAGGAGTTGACTTCCTGGCAACCAGTTTTAACAGGCGCCGCTTACAACTCCAAAGTAGTCATGTGGGTACCGACCGCAGGATTCCTTTACCAACGCAATGTTGGTTTGCGAACAAAGCACAAAGCTAGCGCAGTATTTAATACTGCTGGTTTGTGATGCCTTCTCGGCGGTGCTTCGAGGTTCCAATCGGGCCAAAAACTTCGACAGTGTCCAGGCCAGTGTGCTATTAATAACGCTTCCGGGACTGCTACAGAGCCTTGTCGAAAGAGTTGATGCTCTACTCTCTTTGGCAGCTGCACCAGCGAATAAATAAAAAGGCTGTCAGGACCTCTTCGGACTCTGTTAGAACAATAACCAACGAGGGGAACGATTGTTTGGCCACTTCATGCTTTCACAGTCTGCACACAAATACAACCAAAAAGTGTGTCAAGACGACCCTCACCTACGCTTATATTAAACTTATCTAGTTCATGCTGAACGCAGATAATTACCAAACGACCTAATTAACGTGTATAATCAATGAACGATGTGATTACGAAAATCTACTTCACTTGTTGGAATGGGAAAGCGGAATAACTTTTGCTTGTCACAAGTTTGTATTATCAGCATGTCCTTCAACCCCGATCTCTAAAAAATTATAAGCGAAGTCACGTTATTTATTGTTAAAATTGTCATGTTAACATTTAGACCAAAGTCAAGAATCATCACCTCGCGCGGTATTCTCCCAACAGGCAATTTCCTATTCTTGGAGATGAAGGAAAATAGTATCAAGGCATGTAGATGGAAGAACTTGACTGACGATTGAGAAATTCGTTATGAGAACAAATTATTACTTTACATTTAGAACAGATTGTAAGAATGCAGGCCATCACGTAATCTGCGATGACAGTTTCGTATCACGTGAGAGCCTGCACTTTGGAATTGGCTGCTGACTTATATAGAGAAAAAGCAAAGATTGAGCCAACTTCCATATATCCAACATCGATAGCTTTTTATGGATCCATAAAAACGTTCGCTGAAGCTGTTTAACAAAAATGTAACGTATGTAACTACGTAATATTCTGAGTCAAGGTGTAGCGAGCACTGAAAAGAGTGAGTATATTTGTTACTTTTAGAGCGTTTCTTATCCAAACCACATGTTGAATATATCCAAATTGTTAAAATTAAAATGCTTTTACTAATCCGCGTTGGTAAAATTTCTTTTCCTTACTTTTACAGTTTGAATTTTCTTCAGTGAAACTAAAGCTACACAGGAGATCGCAGTGAACACAACCATTTGGCGAAAGCCACTCACTGGCAACGTTCTAATCTACTAATCCAGTTTTTTTTAGAAAATATTCAACGCCTAGAGGAAAGAATAATTTGTATTTTTCTGTGATACCAGCGCGACGCTTAAGAATTAATACGTAGTTTTGGAATTATATATGTTTTCCTTTAAGAGCAGCAGAAAGACAGAATGTACTAGTTACATAAGATAGTATGGACGATAATAATACGAAATTTATAGCTTCTAATATACCTATCCATTGTAAACTATTGTTTTTTTAATGTAATTTTTGCTTTAACCTTAACAGCTCATTTCATTAGATCCGACGACTATCGTTTATTGATATTTTACGCAGATACGTTTCTAAGTTTGTTTCTATGCAAGTGGTCGTTCTAAGATACCCAATGATATCACGTTAGCACTACAGCTTCGAATCTATTGCCTACATCCAAAATCAAATTACATCACTCAATAGCTAGAGGTTCAAACAATTCTTTTGCCGAATAGGGACCATTTTTCTTCGCGCGCAGTGAAGAGTAATGCATCACTTTGGGATCGTTTCGCCACGTCTGCAAGCATAAGCACAATATAACATCTGGGCCGGTGATACTACGTCGCTAGATATGGTCCTAATAGACAACTCTTGTCAAGAGATGTCGATTTACTGCATAAAAACTAGTATTGAGTCGGAATTATAAAGTTGTATAAGATTGAAAACGCACAGAGGTTAGTGAAACGTCAGCAAGTATGAAAGAGAAATCGAATTAAAGGGAACTTGTGTGGTTCGCTTTTCAACATCGACATTCTGGCTTTACCGTTATCAAGCCTTCGCACAACATCAACAGTTGAGCGGTGCCGACAATGGAAGCAGTGCTAGCTTCCGAAATGTCGCCAGATGATGCGATTTTGACGCAGTTAAAAGCCAAAGTACATAACTATTTAACAGAAATCAGGATGACGGGTCAGACCGGTGATTGAACCAGCATCTTCTCGAATGGTAGACCAGAACAATCATGCGTTGTGTATTTTCTAAAAATAAGACAGCTCATTCGGCTGTCTCGATCCCTGAAATCGAGAATCCATGGAGAGACGATGTGTTGCCATATTACCAACCTACCAACCCTCTCTAACTGTTCTTGGTTTCATTGTAGCTGTTAATGAGAAGAGTACATAAATGTTATTAGATACTGGACAAATTTTTACATTTCAGTGACGCGCACCCACATCAGTTAGCGCCTGTTACAAAGTGTTGTCAGGAAAATACAAACACTCTCAGAGAGGTCAAAACATTTGATACGCAAAGTATTCTCGCTTAGAACTGCACTCACTTACTCCAGAGTTCTGTCATTCTTCGAATGATTTCAGGAAGGTCTCTTTAGGAATTGAATACAGCTGTGTCTTCACATGCCACAGTAATTCTCCTCCTGATTGAAACACCATGTCTTCGAGCACCAGTTTCTGCTCGGGGAAGAGCCAAAACAGAAACGAATTACTTCGGGAAATTATGGAGACTAGCGAAACATAGGAACGTTAGCGTTTTCTAGATATGGTTACCTATAATTGGCGCAAAATAGTGACTGATGACCTGCAGATATTACTCTTTGCTAATATGCAATACCATGTTATTCGTTCTAAGATGAAGCTAATTCCTCCACATCTGTCGAAAAATCTTGCTACGTAGGAAAATATACAGGCGAATAAACCTTGTTAGGTTTATCAGTTATGTTCAAACCCTTAAAAATTTGGCAAATCACACGTTTATTTAAAAATTCAACAATGGTGTAAGGTTCTAAATTACTCTTAGGATTGGAAGCTGAAGTCTGGGTGACTGAAATAAGGCTGCGACCATGCTTTAAATACTGGGAAATGTTAAAAAAAACATTCTGTTGATTGCACCATACCGCACGGCAAACACAGCAACTGGTGACGTCACGAAGATAAGAAATTCTGCGGACACATTGTTTACTTCATCCTTGAAGATAGTAATCATTAGCGTAACTTTCCTTTCGCGCTTGAAATGCATTGTGTACTGCCCAAAAATAATACCTATTGTTGGCCTCATGAAACGAAAAAAATTAACCCTTTCTTTAATTTATGCTTTAGGTTTGTTGAAAATACCTCAACAATATTTAATTATACTTAAAGGTTGTTAATTTTTTTGTTTTGTTTTGTTTTGCTTTTTAGTCTTTTGACAGCGAAACAATTTCAGTTAACTGAACACTAGATGCGGTTATAAACTACAGAAGTAAGATGAACATCTTTATTGCGGATTTTAGGAGCTTTCCGTAATTAGCGAGGGAAATATTCCACCTAAACCCTGACAATTTGGCATCCAATTCTGGAGCAAACCAGTGCTCTCTTAATCGAGTTATTAAGATTGCTACATGCATTTGTGTTATCCAAGGTAACAGACGGAACTAAGTAGGTTCGGTTCCTCATCTCGGAGATGATCACATTTATCAGTCTGTTATCGTTACTTGTGTGAGGAAAATTCAGATCTGGAAAAGAAAAAAAATTGGTGAAATGACCATACGGTTAATTCATGAAACAAATAAAACTCCTGAAAACTCTCTGAAAGGTACTGAACTGCTTACACGAAAAAACTGTTCTCCAGATTAGTGGTTAGAATATCTCCTTTCCGTAACCTCCTAAGTAAGAGCCTATAAGGTACAATAACAAAGTAAAAGGTTCAGTAGATGTGTACCATAGGGGCTTATGTAACATTGCTATACCATGTCATGATGAAATGCTTAACTTAATTCTGGGAAGCGTGTATGGAAGCTGCGAACACTGTATGTGCCACACTATTTGCGTAAACTTGTGTCGAATTCAATCCATTGCGCATCAGAGAAAGGAATGAAACTTCGAATGCTAAAAATAAAAGCAACTTACGATCCTGCAAGTTGTCTTACGATCGCAACTCAAGTGAAACAGTATCAACAGCTTAACGTGATGCTTAGCAAAAAACGCTCGTCCAAAGTGATGCGTAATCGAATGCGAACACTCTTTTTTTGTTCATATTATTCGTGACTGAAAATCCTAAAATAAAACATACTATCACGTGACAGACTAAAAAAACCATTTGATAACCATATTTCATAGGTAATGCAGTTAATTTTGGATTTCATCTTGCATCTTGTAGTTTTTGAATAACGAATCAACTTTTCAAGTTCTGACAGACTGACGTCTTCCACTACCGGCAAGCGACCAAACTAATATTAGGTCGATGATAAACCAAGCTTTTTGTGACATCGGCGATATACTGTAATGTGTTAAGTGATGGTTCAAAGGAGCACGTTGAGTATTACATCGTCACTTGTTCATCGTATTTGAACTGCGGGCTGCGGAAAGGAATCTTTCAGGCGCGCGGAAAGAATAGTTCGTTAGAAGCTGTTATTACACTCAGTTAAAAACTTATTTTCCCTTACGCTATCAAGATGAAAAACCAGGTTAGCGTTCAAGTTTCAGAACCTAACAACTGTACAATGACATTGAATGGTAACTCCTTCGTTGCCGTGTTATGAGTAATAACAAGATACAAAGGGCATCCTTGGTAACTCTTATTTACGGAACCGCTTATTTTGTTTGTAACTTAACATGATATACTGTATGTCAGAAAAGGAAGATCAACCTGAAAATGGTAAGCTTATACAGCCTATAAAAGTAAGATTTGATTTACAAGCCGCTGTTTGTCGAAACTAGAAGATGTACTGCGCTATTATTCTTACTTTCAAAGACGGCGCTCTTTGTCTTTGAAATGGTCCTCTTTTGATATTGCTTGTAATTACTTTGCTTTGCAGTAAAGAAAACGTATTTCAGTGTCCACTAGGTCACCACTTGAAATTATCATTCTTTTTAGTGGTTGTTTAAAGACTATAGTGGAATCTGGCATTTTACATAACTTATTTCGTTAACCGATGTGACAGACTTCGCATTGTTGAAATATTCATTTGGATATGCACATATCTAAATCGATTTTCATAACAATTCGCGAAACAAGTTTGGGCATCTAACTTATAGAGATTTGCATTTTTTTGGAAAAAGTTTGTAGGGACTATTTCTTACAATTTTTTACTAAATAAATAACTCGTGCTTATTATAAAGCAGCTGATAAACTTGCCGTGTGCTACAAGCCAAATTTTTTTTTTTTTTGCTTGGATTTACGCCTCGTCGACAGCTTGGTCATTAGAGGCAGGATGGGGGACAAGGAACGGGGAGGAATTCGGCCATGGCCTTTTTGAAGGAAGCATCCCGGCATTCGCCTGGAGTGATTCGGGGAAACCATGGAAAACCCAAATCTGGATGACTGGACGGGAATTCGAACCCGCGTCCTCCCGAATGCGAGGCCAGAACGCTAACCGTTCACCAACCACGCTCGGTAAATTTTCTTCTTATCATCTGATTTACTAGTTGAAATTTTTTCTTCTACTTGAAATTAGGTCATTGTTTCACATCTAAAGTTTAGTGAACCGAGCGCCTACCCATGACGTGCGAATATTTTTTTTTTTTTTTTAGAGATTAGGCTATTAAACAAATGTATTACAATGAATGGTAACCTCTTGTATAACGATAATTCATATCTTTGGAGCTGGTTGGGTGAAAGAGTTTTTTCCCATGTCTTAATCAATGTCCTTGTTACGCAACCATGTATTTTTTTAATTTATTTTTTTTTTTATTTTATTTTTTTTTTATTTTTTTTTTTTATAAAAAGATATTTATTTATTGAGATTTCGTTAAAAATTAATTCTTCTTACAAGTTGCTAACAAACTTTACAAATCATTGCTGTAATCCTAATTAAATGTCATGAAACATACAAACGGTGCGATATAAGCATGAAAATTTAACAATAAGTTGGCAGATCTCAGATCTTGACTCATGATGAATATTATACTACCAAAGACGAGCAAATCACCTTTAGAGAGAACCATAATCGAAGAGAAGATGTGCAGACAATACTTTCGACGTTTGACCGTGACGTATAAATTTCGTGTTTTACTGAAGCTTGATGCAGATAAAAGACAAGAGTTATGTGACGGAAATTGTAACGGCAACTCAAAGAAAACAGCAGCAACAACAAACGACGCTCTTTTAATAGACGTTGATTGAGTTAATAAAAGGCGGATTCCAGTGACAATATACAGACCTTGAAAATACGCATCTTCAGCATGTGTTGCGCGGACAGACATTTAGACATTTTCCTGACACACTTGAATACTGTAAAACCAAACTGCTTTTACAACCCAACAGGAAAACAGCTGTTTACTGAGCAATGTGATTTAAAAATTTTATATGCGGTAATATTGCCTGATATATTTAAAGTTACAAGGACTAAAATTATAGTTAGAAATAGAAACAAGACAAAATGCTATAGAAAAATATATTAGTGGTGGTGGAATGACTCTTTGCAGTTATTCGACATTCCAATCATTAGTGCCGAGGAAGGAGTGGTCAAATAGATCTTTTTACAAAGTAAGGCGAAGTAGATCGACATGGGCGAATATTAAAGTAGCCTAATTAACTAGGGGAAAAAAATAAAAAATTAAAAAATGAGGAGAAATCGAACATGGAGAAGATTTTTACTTCTTTTTGACTGAACAACGAACAAGAAGAAATCGAACTTGCAAGCTACGCTATATAAGTGATGTGTTCAAATTGCTAATATCTCTTTATACTACAATGATTTTATTATTACAAACAAACTATTAATTAAAATTGTAGCCTCAATGGTAGAAAATAACGAGAGCGATAATATGAAGAAAAGGTGAAAAAACCGAGGACACCAGTTAGTAGTCGATCTCAAGAATAAGGGAGTAGGAAAGTTTTTATCTACACTAATATTATAAATCCGAAAGTAACTCTGCCTCTCTGTTCGTTACTAAATGGACTAAACGATCTTGATGAAAGTTGACCAGGAAGTACTATGTATCATTAGGAAGAACATAGGATATTTTTTTCTGTATAAATATGAAAACTAACCGAACGGTGACAGACAGATGGAGTGTAAGTCTCTGTAATGTTATATCGGCTGCTCAGTCTTTGTTTCTCTCGCAGTAAGTTTGTGTATGATCTGTTCATAAAATATATGTACAGTCACAACTTATCATAGAGATGTGGATTTTATACTATTCTAGAAATAAAATTCTACTTCCATCGCTACTAAGTCATGGGTAACCTATTTGTAGATAAGCCAATTAGGGATTAGAGATGCTGAAAAATATACCTCAAATAAAAATAAGCATTGGCATAAGAAGGCATGTAGGGAAATTATCTTTGTGCCTAAATCCCATACAATTATTTATTATAAAACTAGTAGGAAATATTTATTGTCTCCTCGACGTGCTTCTGTGAATGCGGAAGTCACTGCCGCTTGTTATTTTGCATCTCTACTGACAATCACCTTGTCGATATCTTGATGGCATTACAAATCGTTCCTGTCACTGTCAGAGTTGTTATCGCAGGCAGGCATTGCAAGTTTACTTCTAAAGAAGCTACAACAGTGGAGTAAACTTTCTTAGACCGTCAAATAATAATAATAAAAATTAATCTAACATGTGATGGACACAGAGAAGTTCTTTGCGAAATAGCTTGTCAAATAGAATTTTCGCTCGCTGAGCTAATAGTTTTCAAGGATAGATTGTTTATATTCTATTAATGAGATGGATAGAAAAATAAATTATGTAATTCAGTAAAAGAAAGTCCAAAGAAAAAGTAATCGACAATATTCTAACTCATACCAGAAGCTCCTTGTGAACATCTTGATTTCCGGAAAGCTGTGTTGTTGGCTAGTTAAGGGGTAAGATGAAATCATTGATGTGTGTCTCGAATACTTAATAATAGCAATAAGAGCACCAATGTAATCATTTCAATTTAGTAATTTTAACATGTTACTTTTTATCTGTCAGTTATGTTTGCCCGAAAAAGTTTATTTCCACAAGCATGGCTCTACAATCTGTTCTGTCACAGCCAAGCACTTACTCTTCTTCATTGGATTTCTAGTGGGTTCAGGATGATCCAACCATATCTTTCCAGATCATTCTCCCATCTTCTTTAGAAGACCCACGCTTCATTTCAATTTATTGATACTGATTTGAACATTTTTATATAGTTTGGTGCACAGATTTTTACCTTTTTGGAAGTTTAATTGCTTCTTTAAACTAATTATCAGTATTTGTTCCCAATTTCATTATTTGTAGTCATAATGTTACCAGGATAGTTAAAGGTCTCTAAATCTTCTGAACATCATAGGTAAACCTTCCCAACAAAATTTTCCCTAGGATGATTCTAGTTTTCACACCAATGAGAGCACCGTTCATCCAAGAATTATGTTAGCGACGATTTTCGGTGGGTCTTGTAGTAGAGGAGCCACAGAACGTGGTAGCATTGGTGAAATAAGAATGGTGAAGTAAACAACAATAAGAGTAATCCAGGTCTCGTTTCTTTTTATTTTATTTTGCGGCATGTAGGATCGCTAGTATAGTGTATCATCGAGCCTACAGTGACATTATTACTCATTTGGTTATTAAATATTAAGATTCTGGTGAATATGTAAGTTAACTTTTGATAGTTCTCTTCCATTTTCATAACTGTGTTTCCGTGGAACTGAAATATTCTTTTAGATTTATTACGTTCGTCTGTTGTTTAGTATATTCATATTTTTTACCCTGAACTTACATCAAACTGTGGCGACGCTAAACTGCACCCCGGCCAAGATTCTGTTATGATCAATGTTCTGGGTCTAACAAAACCTTCAACGTAACTAAAGAGAGAGAGAATATGTACCCTCTAAAAAACGAAAATTCCCAGAAATGTCGTAAGTAATGACAAAATACAATACAATACAATACACCACTCAATATTTCAAATGGCGTGAACCTAATGGGATGTAAGTTACAGTTCCATCAAAAGTCCCACTGCTTTTTTTTTTTTTTAATTAATTTTTCTGGACGAAAAAAATGTTTCTTTCTACAGGAAAAAACAAAATATTTTTGCAGCAGAATTTTGGAATATAGGATTACTGTGAATTTCATGACATTTCTCGAAAATAAATAAAGCGTTTCACAAAAGTAGCACGATTTTTAGAAATCCAAATAGGATCTCCGAGGCAAGCCGTTGGTTGTGTGCTATTCACTATCGTAATGTCGATAAATGAATATTTAAACAAGACTCCTTTAAAAGTCTGCGTAATAAAAAATAAAAAAATAATTTTCTCATGATTGAATACCGTGGTATTGATATGGAAAACTACAAACTCATCTCAGATAAGAAAAAGTTTAATAACAGTTTCTGGTAATAATATGACTGTTGTATCTTTATTAAACAGCAAGAGCGAATTTAAAAGGATGTTGCTTTAAGAAAAATTCTTGTGTAGTGCCAAATTAATTTTACCTTTTGTCCAGGGGAGAGGGTTCGAATCCGAGGGTCCCCTTAAAATGCGGCTAGAAAGCATAATTTGACTATGAATTCTGTCATTAAATCGCTAACAGTGTTAGCTGCTTTGAATGTTGAAACAGATTAAAGAATTAAACATGTTTTCACAACAATTTTAAGATTGGCCAGAAAAAACACCACAATACTATAAATGAGTGAACGGGAGGACGCGATTTCGAAACCCATGCATCCAGGAGGACGCGAATTCGAATCCCGCCTTGCATTCCCGCAGTGAAATCCAGGTTCGAATCCTCGGAATTTTAAACACGACCTTCGGGCAGGTCGTGAGTGAGCGGGATGACGCTAGTTCAAATATCACGCACTCAGGGGGACGCGAGTTCGAATCCCCGGGTAAGCCTAAAAAAAGATTATAAATCTGTACAATATAAATATATATGTTTATATTTGGTGGGTGAACGGGAGGACACGGGTGGGGTGGTGGGAGGGTTTGGCTTACACACATTTCTTATGAACGTCGGTTCTAACTATGGTAATTGAGATTTAATACCTACACGTGTTCGTGAGTAATGACTTGGCATATGCACAGCTCTTACGGACACTGGTTCTAACCACGGGGAGAGGGGGGGGGGCGGTGGCCAATTGGTCGTTGCGTGGTAATTGCGGTTAATTAATCCTTTGTGGTTCAAGTCAATGTTTATCTCCTCCTGCTAAATCGCAGCATAATACATGTTTTATTTACATTAAGATATACGAAATTCAACCTAAATACACAAGCTACCTTATCGGTTTAAACTATTAAAAATTCTGTTAGTAGGTAGGAGATATTAACACATTAATGAAGCAATGGCTGTTGCAAGGGAGTGAGTTAAGGAAATATAATAAAATTCAACGGGTGCTGGAAGAAATAAAAGCTTGAAATCAGGTTTCCGTAAAGCCTGGGATTTTTAGAGGGTAAAAAAAAGTAAAGTTGTATTACTTATTGTAGTGGTTGATACAAACGCATGGATGTGAAGATAAGACACGGTATCTAGGAGGTTTTGAAATTTATTTACAGAAAAACTGATCGAAATTGGTTGGACATTTTAAACTCTGAAAAGATCTAATTACGGTTGAAGTTCTATTAAGAAAATTTAATATAAAGTTAATTAGGTTCTCATACAGTACACATAAATTTTCACGGACTAAACTTCATGAATGGATCTGTTATAGTGTAAAGAATTATACAATAGCGAAATTAGAAAGGTCCTCAGAATACCAGATTTTGAAGTAAACTTTTTGAATTCTACGTTTGATAGACACATCTTTACATCGTAGAAACGCAAAAGCTGACGTTTTGTGAACCAATGAAAGGGTGGGTGATGCTTACAAATTTTAATATTCATATTCATTGTGATTATCATGTGATGGTTTGAACGTCAATTCTGTAATAGAGGAACGATACAGTACTACAACAGCGAAACAAGTGCCCAATAAAGGAACTGAGCATTATTTCATTGATTTCTGATATCCATTAATTGGGTAGACTGACCACAGACAGATTGTTAAGGAACACGTTTTTGAGGCAGTAAACATTAAATGACGAACAATGTTATCTATGTTATATTGTGTCCAACATTACATTTGTGATTGTGAGCTTACATACATTTTGTGATCTCAGATATGCTTAAAATGTCTTTGGCGTTGTGCGGTCTGCCAGTGCGTAGTGATAAGTAATGTAAGTTGGAGTATGGAAGTTAGCGGGTCGTGGCGGTGAGTGTTTGTTCCGTGGATACACTGTAATAACCCGCTATCGCGATGGACAGAATATCGTGTGAACAGTGTAGAAGTATTTTGTAGACTGTGTATGTGGTTCTAAGTAATGGATTGCTAAAGACTGATTTGGTTGAACTGCTACGGTACTGTACCGCGTCTATTGTTTAATGAATAATCACGGGGCTTTTACTCACTATTTCCAACCTTATTTATACTCGAAATTGCATTCTTTGGTGAAGGATATTAGGTTTAGTGTCTGGTGGCTTGCTTTTGACTTTTGTAACTTCAGAATAATAAAACTTTGTGAACTGTGAAAGCTGGAACGTGTGTATATCTTTCTAATTAGCTTCTTGCATGTGCCCTTTGACTGTTATTTAATTAATTATCCAAACAGCAAGGCTGGCCAGGCTGGCGACCGTACGGCATTCGAATGATTATCAAAGGTAATAAGCCATAAGTAAAAGTGCTGAACATTGTGGCAAGTTACCTAGCTCCACAACTACAACGCCGAACGTTAATTAATTAAAAGCCCCAGTATCTAGTCTCTTACAATATCTTGCGCTTCATTTCTTTAATGAAGTAAGGACCGAAGGCCTATGGAACTATCGAGGTTATCATGACATATCTAAAGGAATGTATTCTGAGTTGCGTGCTGCTTGAAACTCCCTGGAAACTGAGAAGAAGTGTAAGACGTGACTACATACGCACGCTGTTGGATGCATGTATTGTAATGTCACACTACCGTTTTACTGACTTTCGTAGCTGTAGACGTATTTGAGCTTCACAAATAAACTAGCATCATAACTACATTTTTCAAAACATTAAAATTACTCGCTGTAGGATTTCAAACGTTACACAGACAGGATTGTGAAGTTTTATTCACTTCGTTGTATATGTAGACGAAACTGCGTTAGCAAAACTTAATTTAAAAAATGTTCTTGCCAGTTGACGAGCAGGAGAAATGGAGCTTTTACCAGGTTAGTCAAGGATGTTACAGGTTAACACAAGTTATTTCTCGTATTGTGTGACGTTCGCCATATTGATGTATCGTGCTTCTGCAAGGGTCTAGCAGGATCATCAATACCATAGCAGCAATCTCTAATCGTAATGTCTTCTTCTTACCATGTCATACGTAGGCAGTTACCATGGGGAATGTAACCCTCCATTGGAATTCTCTTGTGAAGATGAACTGGGGTGGTTTCCTGCTTCCTTCCTTAATGTGTTAGTGTAGGTGTGGATAACTGTGATAGTGTGTATGTGTTCGGTATAGTGTGTTATTTTTACTGTATGAAATGAAAGAAGGGAGAGGCCTACTATTTCTAAAGACACTTTTTGGCTGCGAGGCTTAACGCCCCCAGTCGATGAAGAATCAACATTGTCGTATGCCCTTAACACTCCATACACAGTGCGGAGAGGTTCCGGATTTAACCCAAAACCTTGGCGCAAAATATTGTGATTACGAACTGAACACCACCACCTCTCCCACCCTGCCGGCCAAGTTCTGACGATGAAAATTTCTTCCACCACCTGGACTCGAAACTGCTAACCCCGTGTAAGCGCAGGACGCCATTATGGTACCGCAGCCAATAACGTAATGGGACGGACAGCTGAATGTCAGACAGCATAAATAAAAAACCTTTACAAGCCGACAGACTGTTGCATTTATTTGGGACATCCCTCGCCGAATACCCTGCTTTGAATTACGAGAAGAACTTTCGATGTTTTCGCGTTCTAATTTTCTCCGGCGCAAGATCGTTTTGGAGGCTAACTCTAGGCCACCTCATCTCACAGCGTCCTTTATGAGCAACGTTGAGTGGAGGATAGCAGTTGTCGAGCTTTCTAGAATTTCCGAGTGAGACGCGATGGACCGTGCTGCAGTTGGGGGAGAAGTAACGGTAGATGCAGGAACGACTCCCTACCGTCTGCACACATTTAAAATCGGTATTTGAACGCTCCATCTATAAACGAATTAATAAACTGTGCATGGCTTGACGCCTCATCGACGTCAGTCATAAGAGGTGAGAAAAGAGTGGAGACAAGTAACGGGAAGGAATTTGGTCATGACACTTTGAAAGAACCATCCCAGTATTCGCCTGGGGTGATCGGAAAACCTAAATCAGGATAGCAGGACGGAAATTTGAAGCTGCATCCTCTCGAGCGCTAGGCCTGCTTATCCAGAATGCTCGATTAAAATATACAGAAATTGATGTTTATGGAACAGCTTATTCATAGTGTCACGTAACGATGATTCGTCGTGCTAACTCCTCTTTTCTGAGAAATGCGATATACTACGACAAGTAAACTGATTTTTTTATTTGTAAATGATGATTTAAACTGTTCACAAGCAGGTTGAACTATTTATTTATTTGCTTATGGCCTTACACCTGTCGACTGTCGAGGTCAATAGAGGCGGGAGAGGACTGGGACAAGGAAGCGGAAAGGAATTCGGCCATGTCCTTTTGAAGGAAGCATTCGCCTGGAGTGATTTGGGGAAAGCCATGAAAAACCAAAATTTGGATTCTTGGGTGGGGAATTCGAACCCGCGTTCTACCGAATATGAGCCCTTAGCTTTACCGCTCTCCCACGTACAAATTTTTATCTCACATGGGTACAGTTACGGAAAGTACAAGACTACCAGCAAGCCAGTAATGTATAAATGCTACTTTAAGAAGCAGATGGAGCCTGGGCATATCAAAGGATATGATCGAAGAGGATCCATTCACCGATTCATCGAACAGATGCTACGACATGAGAAACAGATAGAGCACTTTTGCTATAAATAATTGGTCACTCTTACAAGTACACTTGGTGGGTAGGCGGTAGAGTTCGAGCCCAGCATGCAGTAGAAAGCGGCTCGATCCCATTCCGTCCATCCGATTTCAGTCTTCCGAAATGACACCCGGGAATGGTTGTGGTTTGTTCATAGTAATTGTGTACTATTTCCCCTTCAGCAACTTGTCCAACAAATGTAACGTTCTATTATACTTTAAAAAAGCTTTCGACACTGTGCCTCACACTAGGTTACTTAGGAAACTTCGTGGCTACAGCATATCTAGACAAATATGCGACTGGGTTGCAGACTTTCTGGAGGGCAGAACACAGTGTGTAGTTCTCGACGGTGAGCGTTCATCACTTACTGAAGTGAAGTCCGGGGTTCCTCAGGGAAGCGTGATAGGGCCTCTGTTGTTTCTCATATACATTAATGATTTCTGCGACATAATAAGGGGGATGAAAAGATTATTTGCCGATGATGCTATTATTTATCGTGAAATCACAACCCAGGACGACTGCGCTTTATTACAAGACGATATTATGAAAATAATTGCGTGGTGTAAAGATTGGCAGTTGTAGTTAAACGCTAAAAAGTGCCAAGTAATGCATGTAAGTAAAAAGGTGACACCATTTAGCTTTTAATATACTATTAATGGCACTGTCCTTAGAACGGTAGATTCCGCTAAATACCTAGGGGTAATAATTCGTAATAATTTGTCATGGAATGAGCATATCGAGAATGTAATTGGGAAATCAAATCGTATGCTTCGATTTCTAGGTCGTAATTTAAATCAATGCACTCCGGACGTTAAATCGATTGCATACAAGTCACTAGTGCGGCCTCACTTAGAATATTGTTGTTCTGTATGGAGTCCCCATCAAAAGGGATTAATGGAGGCGTTAGAGATGGTCCAAAGAAGATCCGCCCGATTCGTGACAGGTATATATAGCTGGAGGGCAAGTGCGATGTTGAAGGAGTTAGGTTGGGAAGACCTGGAGCACCGAAGGCGTTGCTCTCGACAGAAGCTAATTGAAAAATTCTCGACTGACGTATTCGGAAAGACAGTAAACAAATATTGCTACCAGCAACATTCATATCCCGGAATGACCGCGAAAATAAGATAAGAGAAATCAGGGCCAGAACCGATTCATTTCTGTACTCATTTTTTCCACGAGCGATTAGGGAGTGGAATAGAAAGGATTTACCGGGCGACTAAACATAAAATCCGACAGGAGTAGCTTTCGATAAAGTACTCCGGCCATCCTGATCTGGGTTTTCCATGGTTTCCCCAGATCGCTCCATGCGAATGCTGGGATGGTTCCTCACACTAGCCCATGGGTGCCTCCTGCCATATCCCGTATATCCCTTCCAAACCATTACCTTCCCGGATAGGTGCAATGCACCCTCCGCCACACACTTTTAGTGAATCGCGGAGTAATAGTAATAGTAATAGTTCACATCGTCGACACACCCTAAAGTTACAATAATGAAAAAAATCTTACAATGGCTGTTATCGTTTTACTCAATTGCTTATAAAAGCTGAAAAACAATGGCTGTGCATAGGCAGGAGTTACTATTAAAAATTATATCAAAGCAAAACGTCAGAATAAAGAGAAGAGGAGGAAATAGGAATGCTACATAACTGAGAGGAAGAACAAGTAACTAGCGAATCAGAGACGGACATGCTCCCGCTGATGGATAGCTTTAACAAGAAGAGTTGTCCCGGCGCGGCACAGTGGCGTCCCCTGTGCGTCGCGCGCGTGCTATTAGCGTCGCGCCGCGGCGCCAGCGCTCAGTCCGCCATGGACGCCGGCAAGAAGCGCAGCAGGGCGAACCCGCGCCAGACCGCGAACCCGCTGTCGGCGCTCTTCTTCTGGTCAGTGCACATAACACGCCGCAGTCGCCACTTGTTTTATACCAGTTGTATTCTCCCATACTACTTTTGAGTGGAAACAAATAATCTTCAGACTATTCACGATTTTCGTGCAAAGTTAGAAATTCTGTAAAAGAATGTAAGAAAGGAGACTTTCCCGGTGTATGCTTGAAATGAAGTCTTCACGGGTGTACCGCCGTATAGTGTATCCGACGGTCAGCCTACCTGTGCAGATGTCTCGACACCTGATGAAGACGACGGAGCTAGTCGTCGAAATATCGTGTTTTCAAAACACTATCCAGCGGTACACCCGTAAAGACTTCATTTCTGTAAAATAAGTGTAACAATCATAAAATAATATCAGTTTTGCAGTACTTGAGTTAATTTTATTATTTTCCGTTTCCTGAGCATTTCGGGTATTTGAATTCGTGTACATATTTGCAACAAATTAAACAAATGTGTTAATTTATTTTTTTTTAATGTAGAAAGTAGTATTTACCTGCGTGATCGTAACTTTCAGTGTCGATCAGATTTGATATTTTTATGTTATAATTACAATCACATATCATTTTATTCCAATTATATATATTTTTATAAATACTTCTACATAAGACATATTTCTAAAAATTTTGCAGTAATGTAGAAAGCCTAATAGCGATCTGTCAAAAAAAAAAATGTGTCTTCCTAATTCGGTAAGTAAAAGTTCATTGTTTCTTTCCCGGAAATCGTAAACTAAAAGAAAATTCAATTCTAACTAAATTTTGTCTTCTATTTCTTCTAATGTTTTCGACCTAGATAGATTTGGTATCTTTCTATCTATGGCTACCATAGAAACTTTGTTACCAGTTTGAGGGGTCAGTGCGACGATATAGTCTGCTTAGTTGTTGGCTTCAAAAATATTGCACTCAAAGGAAGTAAATTATTCGGTGATTATGAGCATTCAAAGGACATACCCAAACGATTTATATGCGATCAGAAGGAACAGGACCAACATAAGTTGATTCATTCGTTTTTGCAGCGTCAATTTAATCAGCTATGACAGAGGCACTGAATAGAACCAAAGATATGACGTACGTAACTAATCCTAGGATTTTATTATTACTGGTTTAATTTTTCTGTCTGAGCTTCTATCTTTAGCAACAACTAAAAGTTTAACAACAAAGTTTACAGTTTGAAATGAAATACATTGAAGTATAGAACCTTGTGATATTACTGGAATCTAATTAAAATCATCTTAGGTCAATTAACGCTTTTCTGTAATCCAAGCTTGCCGTCGAATGGAGAGAGGGGTGGGGAAAACACTACTCCATGCATGCAGATGTTTTTTTTGTGTGAGTTGCTTGTTGACGGTGTGTGTTAACTGTTTTCATTAACAGCTTACCATGTGCTCTCCAAACTACGCGTGCAAGGTCACTCCACCCATTCCTACTACCATATTGTAAATATACTTCAGGCGGGGATTAATTTCGTTCCCCTCTGTAAACAGTGTACGACCTTCAGCAAACATTCGAACATGCAATTTCAAGAAAAAAATTCAAGTTTTTTTCATCAGCTGTTTCAGGCTATAAATGATACGCGTAAAAATTCTGTAAATGAGTGTGAAATTATACGCTAAAAATTTGATGTATTTACCATGTAAGGCAAGGAAGTGTAGTTTAACTAAAAACAGCATACCTGTAATTAAAAAAAAATTATCGATCAAAACAATATTTTACAATAAATATTTTGTAAATACCAAAAGAAGTTAGTTGAAAGTATGTTTATAAACATTGTTATTCCAATGTTCGATGATCAAAGCGTTTATGTTTCTTCTTCTTATTTACTCAATCAAACCAGCAGAACGGGTGACGCCTAAAATTCTTTCCTCTAACGAGTTCAGGCTACCACGCACATTATTGTTATTTCGATTTACTGGCTAGAACTTATCAAATCTGAGGGCTGTGACAGAAGAACGTGATTAAAAAAATGCCCTTTATTTGGAGATTATGTTGTCACTGTTACATTCGTCGTCGTGTTGTAAAGTTTCCAAACTCTGAGCCGGATATGTCGGAAACACGGCCCTCTTCAGTAGTTCTCAGTGAGTGAGTGATAATGCACGAGCTTGGCATTCTGAAGGAAGCAGGTTCAAATCCCCGTCCGGCCATCCAAGTTTCGGTTTTCAACGGTTTCCAGTATCACTCCATGTGAAGGCTGGGCTGGTTCCTTCAAAAAGGCTATGGCTGAATTCCTTCCTGTTCTTATCCCCTATCCTATGCCGCCTCTAAGGAAAGTCTTGCACACTATCTCCTACTCCCTTATTCCATCTATTTCGTGGTGTACCAGGAGGCCACTTCCCTTCCAATTTCAAATTATACATTTTCTTTGGCAGCCTTTCATCACTCCCGAAGTCTTTATCTTTCACACGTTCCTCAGCAACTACTTTCCTCGCACGTTCTTTCCATAGCTTGTCCAGCCACTTTGCACTAATTCTATTCCTCTGTGGCATAAGTTCTGTTCATATCCCTTTCTGAAAATAAATAAATAAATAATAAATTTAAAAAAGATGAAGGGCTTTGGAAAAGGTACGATAGGCCCAGCAAGCCAGTAGAGAATCCCACAGGTCCTATCAATCAAGAAACAAGCCTCGGAAAGTAAGGACATAGTTACATATCAGATAATTAGCTTGCAAGATCAATGGATCAGTGTTCGATCCGACTAATTTTACTGGTGGCTATCAAGAGAGCTTGTGTGCTGTTAATTTATTTGGAATGTATTTCAGGGTTTAACTTATTACTATGTCTGGATCTAAGGAAAGCGTGGGATTCTACCTTGCAGACACGCGCACCACAGTGGAAAAGATATTCAAATAATAGAGTTATTTTTAACTATGTATTGTATTTCGTATTATCATTATTCATCGACAACTCTTTTAGTGTTATCTTAGTTGTCCGGGTTGAACCGCGTCAATTTATCGAAAATGATCGTTTCGGTCATCATTTTGTGGCCTTTTTCAGAGGACTGTCACGGCTGGAAATGCTGCCGCCTATATATAGTCTAGCTCCCGAAGAGCGCACTAACCGTTCGGAGTGACGTCACTCAAGCTCCCATCGGACCGGCCACGCTGGTGGCGGTAGCTTGAGTGACGTCACTCCGAACGGTTAGTGCGCTCTTCGGGAGCTAGACTATATATAGGCGGCAGTATTTCCAGCCGTGACAGTCCTCTGAAGAATGCCACAAAATTATGACCGAAACGATAGGTTTCGATAAATTGACGCGGACAACCAAGATAACATCGACAACAACCGCGGAAGACTGCGCACCCAACTCTTTTAGTGTTTGACAACTTCGTACGAAATTAGATAGTATGTATGCATAGTAGATATAAAGTTTCATGGCAATCGTTGCTTGCCTGTAGGAAATTATAACAGTGCATTTACTTGGAAAGAACGTTATCATTTATTAGATTAGACACATACGAGTGAATATTTTAGTGTCGAAGCTGGAAAAAGTTCGTTGCCTAAAGACATCTTCAGCAAACATTTAGAGTGGTATTAGTTATATTTAGGTAATGTCCGGAGCACAATAGAATTAATTTTTTTTTTCCTGACAGAGGATTAATTTTTTTTCAAAATAGGGTTAAATTTAATATGTATTCAAGTTACAAAAGTAATAATGTTGTAAATGAAAAAAAAAAAAAAAAAAAAAAAAATAATAAAAAAAAAATAAAAAAAATATAAGAAAACGCGTACGAAAATCTTTTAGAGAGAAGGAATAACTATTCTTACATTTAATGATTACTGTCCCTGTGAAAACCAGGAAAAGTCTGGTTTTAATGCTGAAATGTGAGAATTAAGCTTTTCCCGCGTATGGCTGACAAAAATTCTTCTCGGCTATTCTGCTGGATGGATAAGTTCGGGGAGGAGAACTTATCCGGCAGAATACCCGAGAAGAATTATTGTCAATGCTGAAGTGGTTTCCACCTTGTAGATTTAGAAAGAAATTTGTGTGTCCATATGAAATACAATTTTGCAATCACAGTCTTCGAAACAAAAATGATAAAATTTACACGGAATCTGGTTGCAATTAGTATTGAGACTATGAAACATCGACTCATTCATGTCTATGTTGATAGTTATAAGAAAGTTCGATATATCACAACTGCATCTTTGAGTTTCTCTGTTATACGAGAGATTACGGAAGTAGGTAGCGAAATTGTAACAGAGCTATCATTCTCCTTCTGATTTGCTAATATCTGTGGCTCCGGTCATCGCGATTAGGTTATTAATGGTTTCCTGTATTATCATAGTCAACTTCTGAAGTTTTGCATTGTATATTACAAAAAACAACAAAACATAGATAAATGACAAACAGTATTAAATTACATTCTGACTGGAATCGAAAGTTCGCCGGTTGAATCCCTCTCTCGGTGGGAATTTTCAAAGACCCTCAACCCAACCTTCATCTCTAGCACAGCCAGAAAGCATCCCTGGTTCATATTCCACGTTAAACTGTAGGTTCCCTTCAACCAGTAGGGTTACCGGGCGAGATTAGGTAAGGAGGAAAGGTACTCGCCACCGTACCCCCAATACCAGTCCAAGTATGCGTCGTTTGTGAGCGTCCAAACAAACTTCGGGTTGAATAGGAAGCTTAGCTGAATACCATAATAGTAAATAATCCCAAGTATATCTAATCTAATACAGTTATCTAAGAATAAGCTACCGAATATATAATTTCATTAAAATTCAATAATTTTTTATTAAAATTGCAGTTTTCGAAGACATTTTATTGTGTATGATTACGAAGCAAAGAAAGACTAAACAATGACTTCGGTCTGGAAGTTCAAAACAGCAGACATCAGTAGATTATAATGTAGTCTGATCTAAGAAATTTATATTCAGCGTCTATATGCCATATGTTTATTAATGGAAGTGCCAAATATAATAATTTGAATTGAAATGTCCATAACAAAACTACAAGCAACAAGTCTAATCCGAACTGTGGTGAGGAAAGCAAACCATCTGTTACGTGACCTTTGATTGCCCTCTTCGAGCATTCAGGGGATCATGAATAGACTTTATAGATATTTCAAATGAAGCTCTACATTGGCTGCACTATGTCGACTTTGAATTTTAATTATAATTTAACGTTACATTTTGATTAGTGTGAAACAATTGTATATAATTATGTCTTCACATAAACCACCTCCAATCACACTTGTGTCCGCGTAGACACAAACACATCACTTTATGCGGGTCGCCCTAAGACCTCTCGCCTCGAGATCTCTCGGACGAGTCCCTGCTGCCATCATCGCCGCTCGCTTCCACAGCTCGGGGTGACCCCTGGACGTCCGTTCTGCCAATCCAGGGTCGTCTTTCTCCCTGCCATCTCCAGATACGTCCAGACATGAAAGAAATGTTTTAAATAAAATAGTAACTAATTTTGTTATTGGAGGGCCACAGTGTCCCCCCACACACACACGACCTCTCAACATTCAGACTCCTCCTAAGTTTCGGGGAATTGCATTTTATCGGCACTTCCCTGGCTCTCATTGTTCGTGAGAAAATGCTAACACGTCACGACTGCAAAAATCACTACTGTGAGTGTTGGAGCCACATAAATTTCGCTCTTCGTACACAGCCTTTCACCAGTTGACAGTGAAGAGGATCACTTCTTGTTAGGGGAACAATGCCAAGCTGGTTTCCTGGAAGTTGGATCAGGTCGGTAGCTGACCCGCCTGGTCACCGTGTCGCTGGCAGTTTACGTCAGCACAGAATATAATTGTTATCTGCTGCTTATAACCACAATAAACAGATAATGTAATCGTAATGTTCTCATACTATTACAATATAAAAAGAAACAGTTATGGCGACTCAGCATTACTTGCATGTATAATAATCTCGGTGATAACACGGAATTGACCTTAGCTTCTCCATGATACAGCTGATTTCACTACTGGCGATTCCTTGCATGCTGAATAATCAAATCAAAATATAATAGTTTTGAGAGTACAGGTTCCCCGTAAGGTTAATGCAGACCATGGATCCCTAGGATTAGTTTTATTCGGAAGGCGACTGACCTGATCCACCTATGTCCAAGGACACTATGCCACTGGACGTGAGATTAGTTGGTTCAACCAGTGGAGGATTATGAAATATCCACCAACCAGCCACTTGTCCGAAAGGATGGGTAAGGCAGTAGTGCGCAATTTATGACCATTAGAAGGCCTGGGTAAAATATCAAAACTATTTGCAAAGCCCATGGAGCGGGGAATTCAGTATCACTGTCCGTCAGAAGTCAAAGCGACGTGCCTCTCGCGAGACTGGTCTTGCACAAAAGACTGTTTGGCGAGTACTGCGTAGAGGATTACACTTGAAACCATGCAGATTAACAATGGCCCCGCACATTAGTGATACAGATAAGGTTGCTCGTGCGGAATTCTGTATGGAAATGTTGTATCGGATAGAGGACGACAAGACATTCCTGAACACAATAATCTTCGCGATGAGTCAAGATTTCATATCAGTGGCATGGTAAACACCCACAACTGCAGAATACGAAGCACGAAAATCCACACGCATCCCTGGAACACGTTTGTGACAGGCACAAAGTCAATGTGTTTTGTGCTCGTAACAAATTGAAAGTGTACGGCCCTTTCTTCTTGATGGAGAAAACTGTCACTGGTATTGTGTATCTGGATATGCTTGAACACTTTTTAATTCTACAGATCGATGGAGATGACCGAGACGGGATGGTTTAATACCTGCAAGGTGGTGCACCACCTCATTTCCTCACGGAAGTTCGCGTTTTTCTCGATAATCGCTTCCCAGGTCGGTGGATTGGCCGTGAAGGGCCAATCACGGACCACCTCGCTTCCCGGACTTGACACTGGATTTCTTTCTCTGGGGTTTGATTAAAGATCGTGTGTATGTTCCTCTCCTATCAAACAATTTGGCCAACCTGAAAAATCGAATCTACGCTGCCGTTGCACAAATTATACCCGATTTGCTGCAACGAGTGTGGGAAGAAATTGATTACCGGTGGGATGTTTGCCGCATGACAAATGGTAGTCACAGTGAACAAAAATGTCACTTGACACTTTTATGTGAAACTTCAGGTTGTTTACTACAAAATCACACATCTACCGATTCTGTAAGTTATCTCAATAAATTTCTTTATCATTCCAAAGTTGTAAAGTCATTTTGTCTCATCCTGTATAAAAAAGAGACAATGGTTAACATGCTTTTCGTGCACACAACTCGTAAAAACATGGTCATAAATACAGTATGACATCACAATTAGACTCTGAGTGTGGGCTGCCGGAGATACATGACGACAAGATGACTTAGGGCTGAGATCGTGGCAGAGTGATTAAACGAACAGGCTGTAGGAGGTAGAACAGATTATGGAGTAGGAGGAAATTAGAGACGACCCATTACTCGGGGATAACGTTTTTCTTCTACTCATCGGAACAGGTTTTTCATTCTATAAATAAATTGCAAAGTCAGTTTTCTGGGTGATGTATTTTCCAATATTACCCTGATATTGCTCCTATCCAAAAGTTGCATGAATCATGTTGCAAGCAACGGCGTTAGTGATAATTGTTCATCCATTCAACGGAACTTCACAGATGCTTTATATTCGTAATTTTTGTCTGTTTTAAGATCAGAACCTTATATGCACCAACATTTTCACTCTTTAATGATATTTGTACTAACTCGTTAGATTAGAATTGACAGTTACTTAAAACTGGCCCTGACTGTTAACCGTAAAATGGGTACAAATAGAAGAAATAAAGGTTTTGTAATATGCTTGAGTGAAGAAGTACCTGCTGAAGGCATCGTGGCATGTCTTTGAATAATAAATTCAATTGGGTATAACCCATTGGGATGATGGCAGAGAGAGGTTTGAAAGCCCTCGTATAATGGAGAGGACGATAAGAAGCGATTTAGGGGAACGGTGATACAAAACTATGAATAAGCTATTATTGAGAGAGTCTGGAGACCCATCTTATGGGTGTCCAATACATGAGTTGGGGAGGATGAAAACGAGGACGGTTGCATTTGTTTGTGAAAATTTCCACAGAATACAGTGACGTACATGTTGAAGGTGGATTGGGAGTAATTGGAAGACAAGGGGTGGAGAGAGAGACTTCTGAGTGTGGTGGAGGCATGTATTGACCATGAGAGCTGGATGGTAAGAGCAAAACCTAGTGTGACACGGAAGAGATAACCATGTTGCCCTTGATTTCAGGTATAAGGGAGAAAGTTTTCATATATAGTTCAGGGAGTCAGAAATGGTAATAAATTATTGAGATATATGTTGAAAATGTTATGACAAATGTTGAAAGAATTTAAACCAAAAATTTATGTAATGAAGAAGTTGGTAGGTGAATTTCAGATCGGTTTTACGCTCCACGAGTGGCCTGGGAGCTCAGTGGCTGAGCCGTCTGAATGAAGATCGAAAGACCTCCGGTTCGAATATCTGTCTCGATGGGGATTTTCCACTACGTTCTGATTAATGTAGAATACGATCCACCGGTCGTCAAGATATAGTTCTATGAAGAAAGCAAATCCTGTAAAAATTCTGTGACCTACCGGGATTCAAAACCGGGGTGTCGAACCTTGAAGGTGGGTGCCTTATTCACGAACCTACTTGCCTCTAATCAATTATTTAATACTAATAATATAGTTCTACTGCTTTTCAATGTGATGGGAAGATCTAGTCAACCCACAGTTACTTGGCTTGTGACGTATGTCCTCAGGTACGAAAATAACTGTACACATTTCAAACATAGACCCGGATTTAAACATATTTGTTTGCACGTGTGCATAGCAACAGATGTTTTGCTGTGTCCCCAGTGGAGATGAGAGCAGTTACGTAAGCAAACTCGAGGGAGCTGATATGGACTTTGTACATCATTTACACGCCTTGCAGACACTACGGCGAGCGGCAAGCGCGCTAAAAGCTGGTGTCTCGACGAGGATGCAGTTTACGTTTCTGCAACAGAAATAAGCGAGAGTAGAGCTTCGTAAACCCGACTCCATACAAAAGGGACGCAGTGTCCGTCCCTGGCGAAACTCTACTCGGGAAGTCAGATTACCAATGTTCTTACGTCGGAATTCATTCTGAATAGCTGTGTGTTTTTGTCATCTAGTTCTGTTGTATTCCTCTGATACCACTGTATCGGCTGTTCCGGAAACAAACATAGTTCCATCACAACTATAGCAAAGTTTTCTAAAATAATTTAAGCAATTCTAGAACTAAATATGAATAGCAGCTTCAACTTTTGACATTAATTTATAGGTTTTATCTCTATAAATGCAATTTCTAAATGTGATATATCGAGAGCTCAAGGTTATCTTGGTGGTGATATCAGGATAATGATGTTGAATCTCATATAATGATCCAGGAAACTTTTTTTTTTTTTTTTTTTTTTTTGCTGTCGTCAGTCTTTAGACTGGTTTGATGCAATCCTCCATCCCTTCCTATCCTGTGCTAACCTCTTCATTTCTACATACCCGTTACAACCCACGTCCTCAAATATCTGCTTCATATATTCTAATCTCTGTCTACCTCTACAGTTCTTACCTTCAACTGTTCCCTCCACTAACAAATTAACCAATCCAGCATGTCTCAAAATATGACCTACCAGCCTGTCTCTTCTTTCCGTAAGCTTCTTCCATAAACTTCTCTTCTCACCCATCATTTCCAAAACTCTTTCATTTCTTACTTTGTCTGTCCACCTAATTTTCAGCATTCTTCTGTAGCACATTAACATCAAACAGTAGCGGCCTGGTAGCTGAGTGATTAGCTTGCTGTGCGTCAACACGCTTCCGTGTTTCGGATTCTACTTCAAACTGTATATCTCATATACTCTATGGCAGCCACACTCGAAGTGTGCACCGAGCGGTGTGGATGAGTGGTTAACTCTCTGGCCTCGCATTCAGGAGCACCCCGGTTCGAATCTCTGTCCGGGCATCCAGATTTTGGTTTTCCGTTGTTTCCCCAAATCACTCCAGGCGAGTGACGGGTTTCTTACTTTAAAAAGATTATGGCCTAATTATTTCCCGTTCCTTGTCCCCAGTCCTTTCCTACCTCTAATGACCTCGACGTCGACGAGTCGTAAAGTCATAAAAAATCCCCTGGGGCTGCACGCGGCTCATGTGAGGGCTCCGCGTAGTGTCAACTATAAGGTCGAACTACGTCTTGCTACCATCAGATTGTCACATAACAACAATTTAATGAATTTACGGCGGAATCAACACAGTGTTATGTAAAGCACCTACCTATTACCTATTTTTCTATGATTTTCATTTAACTTTAAAGAATCAACATAAAACCTGGTATTCGTTTGTTTTAGGGCTCTGTAGAATATTTAACTGTTGAAAAGGATTCTGTTGCCAAAAATGTTTGAGGACCCCCCTGCCCTATAGGATTATGTGGCGAAGACAGGGACGGATGGAGCAGCCGACAAGAAACCTAGGTTATTACGACCACACCATTTTACTTTAACACCGATCAATTTTTCCATACAGTTTTACAATAGTATTTTTCGAGAAAATTACTTTCAGTTTACTTCAGGTAACAACTGCAAAAGTGTAATACAGTTTCCAAATTTAGAAACTTTCGAAGAGTTTTAGGTTTTATACAATACTGAGGCTTGTGCCTTTGTCCGAGTGTCACCTTTTAAGTTCTTACAAACGACTACTGAATGGTACTTTTGAGATGTGACTTCAATATTGTTTCAAAAACTGTTCTTCCTTATTGTTAAAACAGTCATACCTGAGAAATTGGCCGAGTGGTTTGTTTGCAATGAGAGTCTAAAAAAAGTGTGTGAAAAATGGAAATTTCATTTGAATATTTACGATTTTAGACCTACCTCAACAACAATGCTTCGAATCAATTCGTTCAGTTTTAGGTAATCAAACATCATCAGCAAAGACTGTTTACAATTGATTTGCAGGATTTCGTCGTGGTCGTGCTTCCGACAGGGATAAATTTCTTCAACCAAAATCGGTTGTTGTTGTTGTTGTTGTTGTTTTTTTTTTTTTTAAATCGATGCTATGCGCAAAATGATTGAAGAGGTTCGAAATGTGACTTTCGGGGAGATAGAGGCATCTCTGGGCATACCGAAGACCGATTTGCATGAACAATTAGTTGTGAGAAAGATCTGTTCCCAATGGATAGCGCATGATTTGGCTGAACCTCAAAAACGGGCTCGTGTCATTGGTGTAAGGAAATGTTCAAAAAATTCGACCGAGAAAATAAAAAAGTCCATTTACAACATCGTAAACGAAACTTGGATATATTCGTACAAGCCGAAACTAAACAACAATCAACTGAATGGATGTTCCGAGATGAACGGAAACCAAGAAAACTGGTTCGTTCGCGAATCACTTTCAAGAAAAATGGTCGCCTGTTTCTTTGGTTATTATGGACAAACGCGACCAATGCTTTAAAGCAGGGGCCCGCCTGAAATATTTTTCAGGTCTGCGAGATGCATCACACTTTTACAAAATATATTTATTTTATAATGGCCAAAGTAATGGAAACCAATGTATTTTAAAAACAAATACATTTTTCGTGTTTCCATATATTCAAAAATGATCTGTAGAAATTATGATTATATTATGTATGTTTACATGTAAGAATAATAGGAAACGCAATAATAATGACTCATGATGTTTAAATATTTTCACTCAAAAAAATGTCTATAGTGGGTATAAATCTAATATGGGGATATACAGGGCTAATCAAATGATTGCAGTGATTTCAGAAAATTACTACAGATTCATTATTTGACATACACTTACAAGATTACACAGATATATAAACAACCTGTGAAGGTTTATTTGAGTGTCTACAGATGCTCAATATGTGCACCTTTAGTGACTCTGCACACATCAAGTCTGTAATGGATTGGTCGTGCTGGGGATGATGATCGTCAGCTGATGTCATGGCCTCCTCGTTCCCCTGACCTAACCCCCTGCGACTTCTTTATTTGGAGTTTCGTAAAAGACACCAGTACCAGTACCAGTTGATCTGCCAGACCTGCGGGTTCGCATCACCACCAGCAGAACATAGATACAACGAATTACCAATTGTATCTAATTTCTAATATGGCAGATAAGTGCAGTAGATTTAAGCTTTACATATAAAGTTCAACCTTTTATTAGAAAAATGGCAACTTGATCAAACATTTCTTTCCAAGATAGTTCATCACCATTAATAGAACAATTATCATTTTTTCATGCTCTCATTGACAGAAACATGCTGCATCGGGTATGGGAAGAACTCGATTATAGACACAATCGTGGAACAAAAGCTATAGTAATAGCGAGCGTGATGGGTGAATGGTAACGCTCTGGCCTCGCGTCTGGGAGGAAGCGGTTTCTAATCCCTGTCCGGCCATCAAAATCTGGGTTTTACGTGGTTTCCCCAAATCGCTCCAGGTGAATGCCGGGATGGATCCTTTAAAAAGGGTATGGCCGAATTCCTTCCCACTCCCTGCCTCAAGTCCTTGCCCGCATCTAATGACCTCGAAGTCGACGAGCCCTAAGGCCTTAAACAAACAGAAAGCAACATCAGCCTTCTGTTTTAACTGTCTAATGCAACACTTAATAGCTATTTTATTCCACAGAAAAACAGGTAAGGTTGCCTCTGTACTCTAATGTTAGCATTCGGTATATGACAAAACTTTAGTTCCGATATTACTGCTTTTTATCTGCGGGATGTCAGTAACTTGTTTCTGGGTTGTAATGTAGTTCGGTGTTTAATTTTTCCTACTAATTCCACAAATAACCACGAACACACTTGTTGTTTTAAGATCTTTATGAGGCAGAAATGAATTTCGGCTGCAGAGTCAAAGCGTATAAATAGGAAGATTTACAGCCACTAGTTCTCTCGTAAAAATGTTGCACGCCCCTCCCGCTTCTGCACAAACACAGAGGCGTTTGCTTGCACATTTCCTCCACACGTTTAGCAGCGAATCATATGTAAAGCTTTTAGCCTTAGGGGCATCTTTGGACGGTGTAAATAATTCCAAACGCAATGTTTTGACGTGTTTGATGGGAACGTTCCAATAAAGTACGCTTACGCTTTATGCCCTTGTCAACCGACTTGGTGCTATTCCTGGCAGCCAGATGCGTCTCTTTAGTTCCAAGAAACGTTGACCGCTCTCCAACACTTTGGGGGATAACGATAACGTGTTATCTTCATTATTGATGGAACTTGTTAGCTCGACAAATTTTGCTTAGCAACTTCAAAGATTTTTGGATCGGCCTGGTGGCTCAGTGATTAAGGCGTCTGACTGGAGATCAAAAGTTCCCTACTTCGAGTCCCGATCTCGGCTGGGATTTTGGAAGGCCCTTTACCCGATCTTCACCTCTGGCACAGCTTTCTGTTTAATGTGAACTTCACCAGAAAGGATCTGTGGTTCGGCTTCCACGTTAAGCTGTAGGTACCCTATATCCGGAAGGATTACAGGATTAAGCTAGTTTGCCACGACAGAGCGTGGTGGGTGAGTAACGCTCTGGCCTCGTATTCGGGAGAACGTGGGTTCGAATCCCCGTCCGCGCATCCAGTTTGGGTTTTCAATGGTTTCCCGAAATCACTCCAGGCGAATGCAGGGGTGCTTCCTTCAAAAAGCTCATGGCCTAATTCTTATTCCTTGTCCCTAATCCCATCCCGCCTTTGATGAACTCGACGTCGACAAGGTGTAAAGCCATAAGTAAAAAAAAAAAAGTTAGCCTCTACAAGAGGCACAATGTGTATGCGAATCGAAAACTCTGCCACTTGATGACCCAGCAATTCATGGGGATCTTCCAGCCAGCAATGCCATATGATGATTTGATCAGAAATATTTTCAGAAATTTGAGAGTCATATTCTCAGATGAGCAGAAGCTAAAATAATGGTCCCTCTGTGTTTCGAGACCTTCGCGATCTGACCTCGTGATAACATTGGCTACTAAACCTTGACTCCTGGTAGAGTTTATTAATAAAGAAATGCTTGTTATCACAAATAAAACTTTACTAGAATGCCGTTTTTCTATTCTCCCTAACCAGAAGTTCGCTTTCAGAAGTTCAACGGACCCCAACGTTACTGAGTCCTCAGAAAATGTTCTCATGCTTTTACGTGTTTATAAACCTTCTCGGCTCTACAACGCATTTTATTTGGGGTTGCATAATGTGCTTTCTGTGAGTGTTAATCCCCGTTGTATTTAATTAAATTTAATTGAGATGGAGCGCACGCTCCGATGGTAATTTGCCTACCCACCCATTTTCCCCATTTCCTGTACCCACCTACTTTTGGCCTCTACAAATTTCACTTTTAAATTCCTTAAACGTTTATGGTAAATTATTCATCATTTCTCTTGGTAACTTATTCTAACCCCTGACCCTTTACCTAAAAAAGAAACTCTTGTAATTCAAAAGGAATGTTTTAAGTTTTTTGAGCATATAACCAATTTAGTTCTTACATTACAGCTTAATTTTCCTAGGCGAAGACGATGAATAAATAGCTCAACAAATTACTCACTAACCCAACTGAAAAATTGTGTTCATGTTAAGTCATGTTATTATCTAACACTAGAAGTTTTTGTACACATACAATGGTTCCATGAAAAGAATACATCAGCTTGTGATTTTTTTCAAAAATCCTTTAAATATTCAATGTCCATAATTCATTATAGTTTGATGATACAAAGATCATTAAAACTTGACATTTTTTGACGAGACTCTGAAGTACCTGTTCTCTGATAGCTGCAGCGAGGGTTCCTTCAAAGGTCGTGTCCGAATTCCTTCCCGTTATTTGTCCCAATTCTTTAAGGCCTCTAATAACCACGATGTCGACGAGGCGTAAACACAGAAGCAAAAGAAAAAACTGATAGCTGCCACAGACCGCAAGGAGTTTATTTCTTGAGGATCAAAATAATAAAAAATATACCTTTCGTTGTTATATATATCACACTAGTTTACTGTTGATATAAACAAACATATACCGGTGCAAACAGGTTACATGGTTTACGATGGATAATTTTTAGACTCGTAGGCTTCTGCTGCCAGCTAGTTATCCTGGCTGTACGAGCAGCTTTAACTTTTCTCGAAAGCTCAGGGGAAGTTAAAGTGAGGTGGTGTTACCGGACTGTTGAGGTAACAGCGTAATTAGAGTTATTTTAATAAAAGTTGCACCATCTTATCACCAAAATATTCCAGTAAAATTTCAAGATTTTTTTACTGCAACGGTTGTGCGGAATTTGAAATCAAAACATTTGCTACAAAAATGTCATTAAGTAAATTAACATTTCTCGTGCAGGAATTCTTAAAAACTTGCCGCAATTTTCACTCCGTGTAGTTGCTACAGTCTTTAGAGCGTTTTAATAACTGCCAGATATACTCCTCTACCCTTCTCCAGTTCTCTGTCCCTTGGTTATTATAGAGTTATTATAGAGTCTTCTTTCGAAACTGCTCGGAATTATACATTTTATTTACCCTCTCACACCCTTCACGTGTACATACCACTTCATCTCCCTGTTCTACTCTGTAAAGGTTCTCGAGCGGATCGTACAGATTTTTTTATGTATTCAAGCAGATACTTTTGCTGCGTGGCATTTTTAAACGTAACTACATTATGATTTTTAATTTGCCACTGCTACTATAAAAAATGTCAGATGTAAAATTTTTATTGTTCTAGAGATATTAAACCGTGAATGAATGTTCAATGCTGGCATAGAATGTAGTTTTCAGCAAAAAAGCATAATCATCAACCAAATTAATAAACAAAAATTATTAGCAAGCGTGTTATGTGAAGGTTAACGTTTGGACCCGACATTCGAGAGGGCGCAGGTTCGCTTGTGGGTGCGGAAATCCAAATTTGGTTCGTTAACAGGGAGAGCGGTAACGCTCTGTCCTCCTCATGGGGATGGCATCTTCCCCAATGGTGTCGTTGCGAGCCGAGCCAGGCGTGATCGACTCGGTTCAGTAGGTATGAACTATCCATTGCGGGGTTGATCTTCTTCGGGACAATTGCGTTGCGAACCGGTCAGGACGATCATGTCCTGTCTCTTGATCCCTGTCCGTTCCGGATGTCGACAACCATCTTGGCTGTCTTGTCTCTGCTGGTTGTTGCTCGGATTAACTACGTAGTTGTCTTGAAGGTCCATGTTATCAAATTTTTTAACCAAGTAGTTCTTCTTCTACCAGAACTTCTCTTTCCTACTATTTTCCCATGGAGAACAGACTGTAGGAGTTCACAACGGCTACTATTACTCATGATGTGGCCAAGGTACTGAAGCTTCCGTGTTTTTAAGGTGGTCAATATTTCCATATCTTTTTTTCATTTTTCGGAGCACTTCAGCATTTGTGGTGTTGTCTGTCCATGGCATTCCCAACATTCTTCGATATAGCCACATTTAAAAAGCTTCTAACCTTTTACTAATAGTTTCTGTTAATGTCCACGGTTCAACGCCATAAAGGAGGACAGAGAACAACAGTAGCTCAGG
Organism: Vandiemenella viatica; assembly: GCA_031002005.1. NCBI lineage: Eukaryota > Metazoa > Arthropoda > Insecta > Orthoptera > Morabidae > Vandiemenella > Vandiemenella viatica. The sequence continues at coordinate 209,389,171 of JARYHS010008074.1, read as the reverse complement.
AGTCAAGCTAATTGATACTTTACGACTTTTAAAAAGGTTATTAATTTTGGTGAAAACAAGCCCGGAAGGTCAAATGAAAAAATATATCGATAATATCGTATCGGTATTTAGATACGGTATCGATATGTATCGAGATAAAAATATCGATATGTCAATATATCGATATTTATGCCTAAAGCCAGTAATTATCTAAAAATATTCCCAAAATGTATCAAAACATTTAAGAAAATTAGACACATGCATAGATCGCGGGAAATTTTATTAATTTATCTATTTTTACAATCTATCAAACCATTCGCCTGATGTAGACTTTAAAAGAACTGTGTTTTATATGTTCACCCGTCAATCTATTTCTGTTGGTCGCTGCCGCCAAGTTAACTGCAGAAGCCACTCTTTCAGAATACACAGTAGAGCCTTGGCACATAAGGTAGTTAGTCAACGCATTAACTGTTATTCACAAAAGAAAATACAATTAAAACCCACAACTTCGCAATTAATATTCTTCAACTATTAAAATAACCATTAAAGTTCAAATATGTAAACAAAAAAAAAAGTCACTAACGTAAACATGTTAAAGTGTAACAGCTTTTCTTTAAACCTGTTAACTGTTGATGAAAAGCTGTTAAATTACGACGAATTCACTTTTTCAAGACGCTTTCAGGAGATCGGATATATACGTATCTTTATTCAATATGTATGTAACGTATTAAATTGGATATTGAATTGCGTTCGTACAAAAAAATTCTAGTAAAATTTCGATTTTTGATATATCGTGAATGAAAATATCGACAGTAAATATTGAGTATTTTATGAAAAATATCGATTATTTACCATGGTTTTCTCTGAAGTCACCTCGAAATGAAGTGTTGAAAAATGCCTTCAATTCATTGTTTGAAGTAAACCAATATTTTGAGGATTATAAAATGTGAAATTATTTGTTCATTAGGATTTTGGAATGATTCGAATGAAAGCTTATAAGTTTTTTTGAAATACTAATAGATTTTTTGTTGAGTGGCTCTTATGTTAAGTAATACCGTAGTAAACACATAGTAAGGCTATTTTTCCTGAGAATGTTGGCTAAGGCGTATCAACGAAAATTACGAGGCTGAGAAATGTGGAACAGATTTACGAGACACTGCATGCCCAGCCACCCAGAAGTGCAGGATTCAGATTCGCTTCCTGATTTACAACTGTGATGAGAACGTTTTGGGAGGATGTCACCACGGAGCTCGGTTTTTCGGAAATCCTCGCTTAGTGAACTTTCTATTTATGTTTCCGCGTAGGCCGCTCAGATGCCAATTTACGACGCTCATCCTTGTCTGAGTGTTGGTGGCACGTGCTCCACACATGTTACTGCTCCTTTCTGGATACTACTGAGGAAACTTATCAGCTGTTGCAGCTCAGAATGTTGGCTGTTCCCTTAGTGGCCCAATGAACGGTCGCTAACTGTCCACTTGTCCTCAGTACCCAACGCCACCCCGTTTGCCAAAGTGGCAGTCACAATTCTCTAAGGAGTAACAGCAACGGTCGAAACTGCTAACAAATTCTTTACCATCGACCCTAGTTACCGAATGGCGTTATAAGAATCATCAGATTACATTTTAAGACTCGAGAAGAAATGTGGATTTACTGCAGGTAGGTCATGTATAGATAAAATTTTCACATTACAATTGATTCAAAAAAATACAATGAAAAATCAAAAAATATAGGATTAATTTTCATAGATTTAGGAAAAGCATATGATACCGTCCCAAGAGAAATGCTATGGAAAGCATTACTTGCGTCGCATACTGATAACTCCTTAATTAAAATAATGCAAGAAATGTACAGAAATAACACATGACAATGAAAACTGGTCATGCATCATCACAAAAATTTAAAACAAGTAAAGATCTGCTGCTAGGATGCGCTATCTCTCCAACCGCATTTAAAATTTATATAGATATTAGTTTGAGAACATGGTCTCCGAAGGGAAATAGAATGGGTTTAGAAATAACAGATGGAAAGTATCTGCGTCATTTACTATTCGCCGATGTTCAAGTCGTTATATAGCACAAGATGGTGAGGATGAAAATTACATATGTAATCAACTATCAACGGAATATAAAAATTGGGGTTTGATGATTAACAATCAAAAAACAGAATATCTTGCTATTGATGTGGATGATTTGTGCTGGAATACAAATTAAAAAGGTAAATAATTTTTATTTTTTACTTAATGCTTTACCCCTCGTCGACGTCGAGGTCATTAGAGGCGGGATGGGACTGGGGACAAGGAACGGGAAGGAATTCGGTCATGGCCGTTTTGAAGGAAGCATCCCGGCATTCGACTGGAGTGATTTTGGGAAAACATGGAAAGCTCAAACTGGATGCCCGGACGGGGATTCGAACCGGCGTCATCCCGAATGCGAGGCCAGAGCGTTAACCACTCACGCACCACGTTCGGTTTATCTTTTGTGTTAAATTTTATAATGAGAGGGAAAATCAAACATGGAAACTAATAAAAGAATTACTAATGTCCGGAAAGTAATCAGTATGCTCATTCAATTCTATGGAGCAAGAATATTATGAAAAGAACTAGAAGAATTTTATCCAAGTCATTATTGGAGAGCACATTCTGATATTAGCCAGAAACGTAGACAATTAACAGAAATCATATCAAGAAACTGAAAGTAAAACGAAACGGATTTCTGGAGATGATCAACAAGAATTTCAAGGAAAGAAAAATTAAGGAATATCAAAATAAGGCATGGAGGTGAAACAAGATATATATGAAGTTTTAGAAAGAAAAAGATTGGAATGATATGGCCAAGTAAGGGTAATGAAGAAACTAGGATACCAAAATTTGTGCAAGAATGGGATTTAAAGGAAGGAGGATAAGAGGGCGACCTATGTTTATTTGGCTACAAGTGTACAAATAACAATGAGAAGATTTGGTGCATAAGACGAAGATACACTAAACCGAAGTATGTGGACAGATATTTTGAGAAGAAAAAGTCAAGTTCACTGTTCCGAGTTTTTATTGTTATGTTGGTGGAAAACGTCTGTAGTGAGAAAAATCTCTTAATAATAAACATTACTTCTGTCCTTCATTACACTCATATACAATTTTGCTGTAAAAGTTTGACGTCCTGCTTATTTCCCGTCTGGATAAGAACTTTGTAAGCTTTTTGCTAATATGCTTGGTATTTTTAAAGATTTTTATAAACCGCCTAAATTCGTAATCAGAATTGCTGGTGCAAATGCAAAAGCTCCAATCAGTCGCACCTCTCAATGCACTTTAACACATTCAGCCAAACTAATAGCTATTGTTTATTGACGTCGATGAGTTCATCCACATAAATCTTTGAGCTGTGGCGAAGAGAATAGGGACACATGTACCAACTTCAGCTATTGGATGATGATGTAAGCGAGCAATAGCTGCATTAGGTTCCATCATTTCGTGAAACCATTGACGAATTTCTACGTAAATCAAGGCTACGACTAACGATCTCGTTGAAGGTTTCCACTTACTTTCGCAGTGTCGAGCTGTCATGAAAACTTAACATGAAATGTATAGGTATAGTTATCAACGGTATCATCAGGAAGTTTTCTGTTACTTTTACTTTTCCAGCACACTTCTTAAAAATACCATTGAAGTATGTACAATCGGTTAATTAAGGATTTCGTTTTGTTAGTGGAGTCAACGGCATTAAGGTGTATCGTATTAGTTAAGATTCTTGATTTAAGGTTAATCATGAACTTTTACTTTAGTGCTTGAAAGAAAACGAAATTCAACAATCCGAAAAAAGGCTGTGTTCCATTTTTTTTTAATCTGCTTAACGTCTCTCTAACAGCGAGGTCTTTAGAGACGGAAAAGGATGGGGGGGCAAGGAATGGGAAGGAATTCGGCCATGACCTTTTGAAGGAAGCATCCCGGCATTTGCCTTGAGTGATTTGGGAAACCGAGGAAAACCCAAATCTGGATGCCCGGACGGGGATTCGAACCGCCGTCCTCCCGAATGCGAGGCCAGAACGCTAGCCGTTACATCACCACGCTCGGTTTCCAATTGAGAAAACAGTTTTTGGCCCCAGAAGTCTAAAGATTAAAAGTCGATTTAAAGCTTTCATGAAAAAAGTTACACAGAAATGAATAATTGAAAATAATCAATACCAGACATTAAGCGAAACATCATCGAGCATTCCAAAACTTTGATATCCGTTATTCAGAGATTCAATATGGCACACTTAAAGATTTAGCCTAAGATCCGGCTGCATGATCTCTACGTATATCTGTTATTTGATTGAAATGCAACTTTTATGTAAAATTATCAATACTAGAATGCGATTCTACCGGGTTGCCTGTCAAAATGTGACCGCAATTATTTTTAATTAAATTAAAAAAATTCAAAATATTTTGTTCACTTGTTCTTTAATAAATTATAATTCATGTCAAAGAGAGAAATGTACAGAATATAAAAAGTTTGGTTTGCCTATGTAAAAGTGGTCTGACAGACAGTGTGGTGCGCTAATTCTCTATCGCTCTTACATATCTTAAACAGCTGACAATCCCTACTTGTGGCCACTTTTATATAGACAGCCCAACCGTTTTATGTTCTTTACGTGTCTCTCTTTGAAATGAATTATAATTTATTTAAAAAACAAGTGACCGAAATTTTATGATTTTTTGTTGTTGAAAATTTAATTAAAAATATTTGCGGCCATATCTGGACAGGCAACCCACCAGAAACATATTATGTTGCTAATACTTATACATAAAAATTGCATTTCAATCAAATAACGGATGATCGTAGAAATCATGCAGCCGGATCTTGGACTTTTGTCACACTCGAAAAAAGTGTAGCTCATAGTTTATTTGAAACGATTGGATGTTAGACCTGTGCTGACGGTTCTTGAAGAAACAGCAGAATGGTATAGCGGTATTCATAAAGTTAGCAGTAACTGTAAGTTGCTGGTATGCATTGTTCATAAACATGAAATAGAGGGTACAAAATTCTGAAAGAATACGAAGGAAAAGATTTATACTGTAGTTCCTAACGAAAGCAATTCCTCCCTAGCTATCTTTCTTCATTGTATTTGGCCCTTGTCAGTTACACATGGTAGATCTATACGCACATCTGCCATGGATACAAACAGAACAGGCTATCTGGATACTACGCTCTAGGATTACTTCCCTGTCGGAAATATTGTTGTGATATTGAGGAATTAAAAACAAATCAATTTCCTTAAAGCAATTTATCCTACAAGGGTATCTTGAATCCTATTGTCAACGTCACGGTAAATCTCGAAAAATCAATTTAAATTCAGTATATAAAACTCATTTCTATTATATATATATATTTCTAGTAGGTGCTAATGCATTTTCGATATTGCTGTATCTTATAATAAGAAAGTTTTAATTTTGACTGTTACGGGCAATTACGAAATTATTCAGCATGGTCTGATGTATTACTTTTGCCCTTTGGGCTACGATTTTTTCCGACATATATATTAAGTTTAGGTATCGATCAATTTTTCCCGTTTCCTGCAAATATGAGGTATGGAACATTGTAAAATACTAACATTGGATCACTGGAACAATTTACTTGCTTGATTTAACACTTCCCAATGAACGTGGTGGGTGAACGGTTAACGTTCTAGCCTAGCATTCGGGAGGATGCGGGTTGGAATTCCCGTCCGGACATCCAGATTTGGGTTTTCCATGGTTTCTCCAAATCACTCCAGGCGAATGCCGGGATGCTTCCTACAAAAAGGCCATAGCCGAATTCCTTCTCGTTCCTTGTCCCCAGTCCCATCCCACCTCTAATAACCTTAACCGTCGACGAGGCGTAAAGCCATAAGTAAAAAAAAAAAACACTCGCAACTGCTTCTGATATTTTTTACAATTCTCCTGTTGACGGAATGTTGTCTTCCGCGTGTGACTTGTTTACTGGTTTCTTGGGTACCCCAGGAATCTTCTATTGTGAATGAGGAACTACCTCCATCGCCTCTGATAACGAAGTGCTTGTGGATTTCTTGTGTGATGTGACTGCATGTGATCTATCAAAGTATAATGACAGCCTTCGATCAAGCGTTTGTGTTAGAAGTAGTAGGTATTTTACATAAAAAAACACAATACCTGTCAACTGAGTAACAATGACTGTTCTGCACAGGTATAAATAGTTTTTTATCACATTCCCAAGAATTCATCCACACCCGACCGAAAATAGTGCGAAACGCAGTAGCATTATTTGATCAATAGTTTAAGAATCTCTGTCGTTTAGCTAAGCGACTATACTGATTCTGATGTCGTGGAGCGGTACAAGCGGTGCGACAATTATTGTAGTCTTTGGGCCAACTTGCAGGTATTCCACAACAGCAGCAAAGGTCTTTTAAAAAAGGAATATACATTGAGCATTGTGTTTATAAATGATTATTTTTTTACAATATAATAAGCCAAAGGTTGATTGGATCTTTGCGAAAGAGGTATACGAAGGCAGTGTATCCCAGACATAAGGCAGCATTCAAATCATGTTGCAATCACCGCGAACTTCACAAACACAAAACAAACTTTGCCACAGGTAAAAGTCACATTAAGGGCTGTAAATGTTCCTAGATCAGTAATTGAAACATAATATTTGACGGCAAGCAGTTACCGGACGATTAATGAAAGCTACTCAACGGAGATACAGCAGTAGAACATCAATCTCCGGGAATAAGTGATCAATTCAGTACCTTCAAGCAGAAAATGAAATATCAGAGCGCCTAAATAACATCGATCGTTTAGGATCTGCTGCGCAAAACCATCTCCAGATGCGCATAATGCAAATTCGATCGTCCATAGAACTGATTAACTATCGTCAGTAATCAGACTATTCAGTCAATTAAATAAGCAGTTGAAATGTTATTTCAGAAAAGGCATCCATAGAAAAAATAAGCTCAAATATCATCTGATGTGGAGAACTTTCCACTGTAGTGTCTGTGAATACAAGGATACAAGTAGCCCAGTTGCTGAGTAGTTACGGGAGCGATATAATAAGATTTATGATTTTTTTCACCGTTTCTGAGACCATGTGTTGAATGGTTCACACACAGTGTGGTGTTCTAAAAAGTGTTCATATTATTTATAACCACCATTTTGGGCCTCTGCTGCGGACACGGTGTTGCAGCTGTCTGAAGCACTGCTGCTATCTTACTGGGCAGGAGAAACTCGCGCGCAACAAGATAGGCACTTCAGCTGTCGAGCTCGGTGTAATCTCGACCACAGCCGGAACAACTGCGGTCAGCCCAACTTCGCTAGCACGAGGACGAAACCCTGTCGCTTTATCTTAAACAGTTCAGGATTCGTCTTGACAGAGATATAACAAAGCTATTGCATTAAATGGATCTGCAAATTTATTCCGTAGATGACTCTTTGGAAAGAATGTTACTGTTGCCGCCACACTGTCTAGTTCCTCAAAACACAATGGTTAACAGAACATATTTCCCCGTGCCGTATCTGACTCCACCCGTATCGAAATTAAATCCTCACAAATTTCGTTTAAAACACCAGTCTCGCATTACTGAATCGCTCACTTTTAAAAAAAATGAGGTTTCTGTATTCGTGTCGATAATTAGCAATCATCAATTGAATGGATGACAACGGGTAGGTTTCTCTTCGTCAATTCCATTTGACTATTATCACTGGGAGGAGGAATACTGCCATCATCAGGTAGTTGACTGATTTCTTTTGTTATTAATTTTTCCTCTTCGACGTCGAGGTTACTAGAGGCGGGAAAGTTTAGCTGAATGTCAGAAATGACTCCACAAACCGACTTATTCTATTGGCAAATGGATAGCAGCGAGAAATCTTGTACATCAGGAATACGCCACTAACTATGGCACACCTCCATTAGTGAAGAGGATTATGGTGCTCCATCTCCACCATTCCCATCATATGCTTCAAGGCCTTTGTGGTATCGAACACTTATCTTTTAATTGTAGATACGTATTTATTAAACTCCATACCGTTATCTGATTCACTTACTTATTTTCCTTGTCCGTATCCATAATGTTTATACATTAAAATGCGACTAAGATCCCTTGTCATTTGCAATAAATATGTCCTCCATTGTACAAAATGGTGTAAACAGCACGTGCAAATCTTTGAGCGAGCATATAATCTTACATTTCCCTTACACACTACCAGTTCAGCAGCATGACAATCTGTCTTATAAATTCCATTTGCTTTACTTTGTTTTTCTTGCATTTTTCACGCTAACGACACAATGGCGTAGCTAGTTCAACAAGGACCCCGGTGCAAAAAATTTATTTTGGGCCCTCAGGCCAATGGGCGACCTTTTTCTTTGCTTTGTGTTGCTGGTAGGGGTCCCCTGAGCTGAGGCTGGGGGCCCTTAAGTTGTATTTCGGGGCCCCTTGAGCAGTGAGGGCCTCTTGAGGGGGCTCCCTGTGTCTTAGGGGCCCCCTTAAAAAAAGGTCGCCAGTTTGCCGTGAAGGCCCGTGGGCCCTCTGAACTGCGCTTGGGAGTCCCCAGAGGTGCACTTGGGGGCCTTGAGGTATGCTTGGGAGCCCCCTGAGCGTAGGCGCCCCGATGCACTTCACCTCCTAGCCCCATAGTAGCTACGCCCCTGTAACGACAGATGTAGCTGTATTTTTCTATAAATTTGCGGCTGAGAGTTTCACTAAGCGCCTATTCGTATCATAGATCATTAATACATATTTGAAATAGCGATGCCTCACTGTATACCTGACACTGCCCAATCCTCATGAAGCTAGCATTGGAGACAAGTACGGGAAGGAATTTAGCCATAGCCTTCCAGTGGAAATTGTCCCGGTATTAAACATTGGTTAGACCAGAACTTGAATATGTTGGTGCAGTATGGGATCCACGTTTTTGGTATCAAATCCAGGAATCGGAGGGGATACAGAGAAGGGCTGCTAGATTTGTCTTTGGAAATTACCGCAGAACACAATCGGTAACTAATACGATAAAGGAGCTGGCGTGGGATTCGTTGGAAGATTTAAGGAGAGTGAAGAGAGTCATGGGAGCGTACGAGGCGTATATTGGTGAAGAGGCGTGGAAAGATATTGTGGGAGAATTAAGAGAGGTGCATGGAAGAGTAAAGATGACGACGACCTAAAGCTGGTACTTGATTTCAGGCATGAGGATGTGAGGTAAGGGGATCATGGATTGGAATAAATTACCAAGAGAAATTATAAATAATCTGCCAAAAACACTGAAAGAATTTAAAGTTCAAATTAGTGGACGGCAAAAGTAGGAGGGAAGAGGGGAGGAGAAAGAAGGTGTATAGGGATATTGCCACCGGAGTGTGAGCTCCATCGCAATTATATCAAATTATTATTATTCGACTGGAGTGATTTCTGGAAACTGTGAAAATTGTAAATTTGGTTGGTTGGACCGTGGATGGAACTCGCGGCCTCCAGAGTGACAGGTGCGAACATTAACTGCTCGCTCCACTGCTCAGGTTATCTCGCGAGGTTATGATGAAATGCAAATAAAGAACTAGAGCTGTTGCTTTGTTCTTGTCACTAGCTTTGTCTGAAATGCCTTGGTGACATCTCTCCTGTCACTTCTTTAGCGAAACTAATTTAGTGTAAAGGTCGAACCATTAGAGCCGAGTCACGAAGTGCAGTAAGATAACTCCGTGATGACACCTCTGACGTCAGTTACGGAAGATGCAGGACACACATGTACTGTATTTAATGTGGTACAGTTATTTCTCAACACCGTTACAGAGTAAGGTTCAGTCAGAAATATATTTAGGTTTACCTTGAGAAAATTGTTCAGTCGTTAGAATCTATATTAGTCTCCATTGAAACAAAGTGTATACAGGAGATATTTCTCGAGTATGGTGGATAAGAAGATAACTTTTGATTCTGGTATTCAGGAGAACAGTTTCCAATTAAACCGTGCTGATAAAGATCCACCGTTGTGCTCACCTAGAGACATAACTGGCCATCTCCTGATTGTAGTTTTCGATGGTTTCCCGCAAACAATTTCAAGAATGTTAGGAACTGGGAGCCCTTAATTCCTGTTCTTCTTACTTCTTTTTTAACACATTGAACTCTGCTTACACTACTGATGGACAGATGGCAAAACGCGCAGTCCTCCCCCTCCTCCCGACAATTAAACAAATAAGTGACTCGCAAGCCGGATTGTCCAACTGTTGGAATGAATAGCCAAAGAACTAAATTATGGGAAGATAAGGGAAGCTTATGTCCCATACGGACTAAGAAAAATAATAGTTCTTCAGAAACATCAATCACATGCTCAGATTTTATAGTAGGTTAAAAATTCTGGAGCCAACCAGAAGAAAGGAGATGCTTCTAGTTGTAAGGCCCACAGTGGCTTTGTTTTCTGACAAATTTTCCGGATGTATGTGGTTTGTTTGTTAGTCGTAGTTTTAAAGGTTCAGAGTAACGTTGAATTGTATAGAACCCGTCGCATCACAGACACAATCTGCTGAGCCTGGGACAGTCAACAAAGCAACATTTGGTCCTCTGTGGTTCTGGGATTTCCACACAGAGCAGGAATACGGATGACGTTGTCCAATCTGTCTGATACCGAGAAACCTGTGTGGCTGACCGCCCAGTGTCGTCCAACAGTTCCCTGTATGTTCCTGGATGATTCATTGCGGTCCTTGCTGGAGGAGGCAGATGTTAGAAGCAGGAAGATTGGGACTTTGCCAGACAGCTGGTCACAAGAAGGCGTTTAGAGACCGTCGGAGTTGTGTCAACATGTAAACGTTCTCAGCGGTGATTAACTGCAGAATAGTTTCCACAGACATAACTTCAGACTTCTGGCAATTGAAACGAAACAACTTGACTGTTGCATGGTTTAGCGCATGTGGTAATGGTTGTGGACCACACATAGTCGGTACCATTTCACTCCACCATTATAACAGCGGAAAATAAATATATCACTCGCAATGTGCGCTGTCACACAGATATTTTAGTATCTTTTTTGCTTGCCAGTTTAAAGTGTTGAAACGGAAGCGACAAGCCTACGAAAACCTATAAAAATGTCAAATAAACACCTGTCCACTGTAACATAAAAAGTGGGATGTCTGCTATATGTCTGTTGGAAGCAACAACTTGATCTTCACCTAATTTTAGCTTGCATTGTACTGTACAGGAAGGAACGAAAGCTGGAAAATATTTGTTTTGAGATTTCAGTTGTCATGCAGATTCTAAATGTAATAAATCGATAATGATCATATACTTTTTTTTAAAAAAATCGAATTCTCCTGCGCTTTTGTTGCGTTCCAGAAATATTAGAGTTTAGCGTTTGAAATTCCATTCCAAGACATTTTATGTCCAATTTATATTTAATAACTGTGATGCATTTTATCAGCTCTCTTAACTCCATTGCAGTATGTCGAAATGACTTATGCAATAGGGTACTATCTCCATTAAAACTTAATTAACCTGTTGTTGTAGGATCTTAATGGTTACACAATTATCAATTATTTTAGGAATTAATAATACAATTTAGTAATTTATAGTTACATATTAATTTTTCCGCCAAATATATGCTTCATTATTTCAGTTATTAATGGTTTCTTCTAATGTATTCTTATTAAATCTAATCTCCCTGGATATAAGAAATGTGTGTTACAGTAGGTTTCATAACAGACGAACAACTTGAACACATAAGTGCTACACGTTTTCATTACCACCTCAGATATGTATGTAACTGTTGAGCGGTACCTATAATTTCTGGGGCAGTATAAGGAAGAATCGTTAAATAGCTACCTTATCATAACATGAAAGCTCTGCTCAATTAAACTAACAGTTTACTATGCTAATAGTTAATTATAACCATTGTTTATCTGTTTCCTTTGCAGACTTTCACTTTTTTTGACGTGCAGTTAGATCCGTCTTATGGCAGCATGATATTTATAGAAAATATTAATAAGAAAAGAATCTTAAACCTATCATAAAAATGGTAAACGCTATTTATCCATAAATCCCATAATTGTCCCCATAAATACTAAAGTTCCTGCAAATCTGATCATTAGTAGCTGTGTTTACAATAATCTCTCAAACACAAAAATTTATTTGATGTTATGTTAAGCTGTACTGAAAGGCAATAACCACTATCTCATTTTTACTAATGTGTAAGTAAAAGCTAAAAATTAATTGAACGTCATGTCATTAATTTGTTTACCTTCTTAATCTTACTATGTCATCAAGTATTTACGCTCATTATGATGCTGAATGTAATATTAAGATTTTTTTTTCTTTCTTGTGACTTTATTCCTGGTTAACGTCGAGCTCATTAGAAGCAGGAAGGATAGGCGACAAAGAACGGGAAGCCTTTTAAAGGAACCATCCCAGCATTCGCCTGGAGTAAATTCGAGAAACCATGGATGAGCGGACGGAGATTTGAACACGCGCCTGCCTGGCTCGTGCGTTATCACCGAATTAACAATTTGATTCGTTTCTTCGGCGGATTCTCACACTCAGGCTGCGAAAAATGTGCTGTAAAGGGCGTTTGAAGTTGGTGAGTCATCGTGAACAGGCCCGGCTCAGGACCACACTGCGACCGCGAGCGGGAGCGATAAACAGACTTTATCGGGGAGTAAACATGCAACAGGGTATAGCCTTGCAGGCGCTCTGCTGTTTGCGGAGGAGGTGCTCCTGTCAACAGCCTTCCGGGTATCACGTAATGGGTAAAGATACTTTCACAGTTTCGGAGGCATCTGGACTACTTGCGCCTACCGGAAGAAATTTATACAACTAAATTCAAAAGAGTTCTAACAACAATATTTTTTCATACACTGAATTATATGTTATCTATTTTATTGCTGTTATTAATAATATATTATGTCATTGAAGAGAATCTTTGATAAAGGAGGGACGTGGGTGTCCACCATCTGTCTGCGTATGGAGTAAGCATTGCGCTGTTGCGTATTGTATTATTCTTCTTGAGAAAGGTGAATTTTTGGGTTTCTGTGCTCTAAATTTGGCTCTTCCTAACTCAAAATTCCAAAAACTCATATAGGTCACACAAACAAAGCAAAAATTAATTCCTCAAGAAGATACGTATATTTGGTATTTCTGTTGTTTAAAAACTCTAAATTTGGGCGGGATAGCAGCCTATTAATCAAATTAAATATCAGAAACCAATTTTTGGTCATGTAAAGGAAGGACTGGATGTTTAAAAATATAAATTTTTATATTAAATAGTTTAAAAGAACTGATTGCTGCTTAGAAATAAATACAACTAAACAGAAGTGGAGGAACAATGCCAACAGAAAGTGCTATTAAAATAAAAGTTCTGCGCTCCTAGAGAAGACTGAAATTAATGGGGTGTTCTCAACAGGCCAAAATTAAAGCAAATCCTTCTTCACCAACCGAAAATAAATAATTCTGCCCTGATGAACTACGTAAGGAAAAAAGACATAGTAAATCAAATTATAAGAAAAGTGGACGGGGATGTGCAAAAACAGTTCCCTCCATGCAGTCATTTCTGAATAACTGAAAGCATGGTCTGCGAAAGTACACGAATCATTTCGTCTATTGTCAACTGTTTGGTAATATACTGCGTGTAAATGCCATAAAACGTTTTGGAAAAATCGATTTGAAGCTTATTCACCTAGAAATGAATTTATATTGAATCCTCTTGCCATGAGCTGTTCCGACAATCATCGTTTTGGAATATATATCCATAGGACTCAAGATATCTTAATAAAAAAAATTCTTTATGAAGAAGCAAAGAAAAAGGCAATATAAAAACTCACCCTCACCAGCCAGCAATGTCGACCACTTTCGTCTCCAGTATGAAGAAAACTAAGATCACCACCTCTGGGTCTGCCACCTACTTCTGCTATAAACTAGGAGTGGTAGAGAAAATTTTGAGGCGCCAAATTGTTTAAAAGTCCCTGTAAATCCCAATGTGCTTCCACTGAACAAAGAGAACGATGCTTAAGAGATACGAAAAAGTCGCAAGTGTGTCACCTTTTGTCCTGATTGTCTGGTGCAAATGTCATCTAAAAACTCGAAACGGAATATGTGCAATCAAAAATCAACAAATAAAAATGGCTCCCACATAATAAAGAACTCTACTGTAGAGGAAGTATATTTCTTGTTACAATATAGCGCCAAGTGGTAAGAGGTAAAACTCTATAGTGTCGAATTTAGGAAAGAAGTGGCTGTTATCTTCAACACTTCCTATTTTCTTTTTCATCACAATAAGCACACAACAGCAGTTACCATCTACGATACTAATAGCAAGTGTCATCATTATAATCCACCGAAGAACTTTCTGTTATGAAATCTTAGCAGAACTGACTGGATCTTTAACTTCTGATGAACTGGACGTTTATCGCGGATTAGCACAGTCAATTTTTTTTTAAAGTCACTCCAACAACGTAAGTGAACACTAATTACTCCAGACAATAATTACTTCCAGAAAAACATAGTAAACTTATGAACCATCGAACTCTCATAACACATAGCAGAGAAATAAGGTTAAAAGAAAAGAAAATTATTCTAATGGCCTGAGAGGTGTCTGGAAGTACTCCTATGCTTATCCCCTTCAGACTCTTCTCAATTATATTGCGCTACAAAGTCATTGAGTGAGCGAGGGAAACGATGTTTCTCAAGCAGAAACAAAATGAAACTGTTGGTTCCTGGTTGACCGGGTGGCGCCGCGTCATGTTTCTTGAAACCGACGTTTCGACCCTCATTCTGGGGTCTACTTCCAGGGCAGAACTGTAGAATGGTCGAAACGTTGGCTACACGAATCATATCACGGGGTCACCCGGACAGCCAAGAACCAACTGACTCTGGCCGCGGAGGCCTACGATTACAAAATGAAACTGGTGTTCCTAAAGAATATGTACCACTGTTTTTTTATAAGTATATACCTTCAAGACGTTTATGAGTATGAAGTTTGAAGCCACTGCAAAAAAAGGGGAGAAAATGTTAACTATGAAATTGTTTAAAATTTAATACAACTCTAAAAGAATAATTTAAATACCAAGCGACGTCCACTTATCTACAATCAAGGCTAACCCCCATGAGAGTAAAGTATCAGTTAAGAAGCGCAAACAGAGGAAGCACTCAAAGGAATGTAAGAAACATTTTAAGCAGGAAGAATAAGCGTTCTATGAAAGTCTAACGCGAAATAACAGAAGTCGGATTTAAAATTAAAGTTGATAGCAAGCGATGATGACATTGAAAGCAAATTATCCAGATTATATTGTTTTTAAATAAATGTTTTTGCTAAAGCTGGAGCAATAAATTGGACGAAAGTTTGAAAATTGAGCAAGGCAGAAAGAATGTAAACTGAAGCAACTGAAAATAATACTACAGAACCACTTTTAAAAGTAAATGAACGGAAAATGTACAAAATGAAATGATGGGAGAAGGAAGAAGGTGCAAGATGGCTGATCTCATATTAATAAATTGGAAGAGGGTGCAGGTGCAGATTATGATTGCAAAGAAAGATAGAAATTGTAAAACTAAGAAGTAAATAATGAATAATGTCAGTTGCAGTCTATAG
This sequence comes from Vandiemenella viatica, assembly GCA_031002005.1. Lineage (NCBI taxonomy): Eukaryota > Metazoa > Arthropoda > Insecta > Orthoptera > Morabidae > Vandiemenella > Vandiemenella viatica. Next base: position 209,373,660 of record JARYHS010008074.1, on the reverse strand, counting down.
GGAGGGATTAGCTGAGGGTAGGAAAAAAACAGACGGTTGCATGAAAGAAAACGAAAGTAAAAAGAAAAATTATTGTAAATTACTAATTATTATTGGATTACAGGCAACCCCTAAATCGTTTTTCGAAAAGTGAGTTACTGTTTACATCTAAATGATAATACAAGAGCCCCAGAATCCGGTTGTTACAGATTTCCCGCTTCTGTTAAGGCCGCAGCTGCTAGAATTGAGTATAATTGACCATTCGCAAAAAATATCAGAGCGCTTAGTCACGCAATTACACTTGTGACTCGATTGTCCATTAAAGAAGCCTTGCCGCTTCGTAGCTAACCGCTTTATACTTTGTGGTCATGTGTATAGTTAGGTCATTTTATAAAACAAACATGCATAGGCCTTTCATTTAGATCGCTGGGGAGTATATTAAAAATAAAAGTAGTTGCAGGTCACTGGTGCTATCTACTACATTAACACTGTAAGTAAAATCTACATAACATAATTTTTTAATAGATATCATAATGTAATTAAATAAATTTCAATTTGATGCACATATTTCATGTGCTACAGTGCTAAAACAAGACAATTAAATTATTCCCGCTGATTATTAGATAAGATAGGATAGAAGAAAGTATAATATACAAGAATCCTTTCTTTTAGCCATTTTATCTTTCATATTCTCTTCTTGCTCCCTTTACCTCAGTTTTTTCTATGTGAAGTCGGAACGTGGTGCCTATTGTAATATATTTATTCTTGTTATCATTAGTAACGTAAAATAATTGGTTAATTTTAGTGCTTACGGATAATAAGGTAGTAGCAATTATAGGTATATTTCACAAAGTATACAAACCAAAGAAGCCAGACGCGATTATGATGTTTCTAGGATAGAATGTTAAATCTTCCATATATACGTCCCTAAGGACATTTATCAAACCCGAGAAAATAAACAGAACTAAAATAATTCACGCTACATCTAATTTTTTTTTTTCGAGAATGAAGTGCACTTTGATAAACAGGTATTAAAATGATCTCTCATCCAGTTTTTAGATAGGTGACCGATGTTTATTTTAGAGATAGATGGTTGATAAATTAATGTTCTGGAACCATCGAGAGTTGACTAATACGGCTAGTTTAATATCTACTGAAAATTGTTGGTCATGTTCCTATATTGGTTTTTGATGTATACGTAAAAATGCTAATGTAATTAGTATTTCTTATTCTTATCAGTTGGCGGACTGACTCATCTTACAAACTGTTCCTAACGCTTAAAACGATTTTTAGAGTTACTTTCAATGCAATCAATAGGAATGTAAAATATATTTTTTTCAAATAAATTGAACTGTTCAATAAACATTAACAGTAATTTTACTTACCATAAAAGTAAACAGAAATGTAACCATGAAGAATCCCATTAATTTTCCTACAATGCTAAACTGACGTCAGTTACATTAAATAAAAACGATTCGCACAGAGAAATACGTAAGAGCTTCGTTAATCTTCCACCTGTTGCTATACTTGTAATTTTCATTGTGTTGTTTGAATTAGGATGTTAAGTAGCACCAAGTTTCATTTGTCTGACGTACCACAAATTTGTTATTACTGGAATACTCAAATATCACACATACATGAAACAAATGTGACGTGCATTTACTTCAGAGAAGGAAGGTGTGAGGAGTAACCATTGTTTAAAGAAATCGGGAATTTATAATAGCATTACAAAAGCCAAAGTTTTGTTATATCGTTAAATTAAAAGTTTCACAAAAATCTACTATTTATTAGCCAATTGTGTAGTTAAATAAATGTTATAATTATGCTCTGCTGCTAACCATAGCTGCTGTGTGTACTATTTTCATGCAATCACTCAACAGTTTATATGTTTACGAAGCATACATTACGGCCAGATTGCGTATAATTATGTCATTACTACTTTTAAAATTAGTTTGGAATAGAATTAAAAATAAAGTTTCTTGCAACAGAATGCCAAAATGTAATTTGTTGGATATAAAATAACTATAAAATTTAATATGAACTTTGTTTTGTGTCGTATCATAATTCTCCATTAATCCAGTACACAGTAGTCTACCGCGCACGTAGCAATCCCAGAATAGCCAAACGGTTTCACGGCCTTCAAAACGTCGAAATCCTTTTCGAAGTCGAAATTGTAAACGACTGAAATACTTCCATTAAAGTATCGTGTACGGATAAAATAATATCATCTACTTCCAGTCGCAACACATTCTACACCAGAACAATTGCGTCATTACAAGCCAATTACGGAAAACTTCTGTTGTTGACAAGAACAAATTTCTCTAGTTTTTTACTCAAGAGCACAGAGTAAATTCTAATCGTTTGACTGTAGTGAGAAGTTATTAGTTCGAACAATCATATCAATTGTTCGAATTCGTAGCTCAGTACCAAGAGAATTTTTAGTGATCGAAGCAAGAAAAGACCGAAAGTAGTCAACTATTACAATTGATGTGTACACATTGATTGCAACATGTGCTATTAAATTTGAAATATCATGAAGTAAAGTAATTATTGCACCTTTTAGGTGAATCATGAACTATAATGCTCTTATTTAGTTAACGACGCGTACGTTATCGACACAGTCCTATAAACTGATCATTTCTCTTAGGAAACTAGAATAAAATGACGAAAATTAATGCCTTAAAAATAAACTAGCAATATGTTCTTAAACTGGGCATTTTAATAAGACGTTAATAGAAACGCAATTACCAAAGCAGCTACAAAAAAATCCAGGGCACACGTGCAGATACTGAAATATAAAATCAAAAATGCCATTAATGTTTAAACACTTTCGGAATTTCAGTGGCTGAAGGTCTGTTGAGAATCATATTTTCAAATTACCATCGATTAAAATGTGTCCGCTATTCTGTTACACAGTAAATCAAAAACTGTTTCTTTGTAGCTACATAGTAGGAGTTTCAAGAACTGTGCTGTGTGACATATTATTTTACAACGTAGCAGTTAAAATACTGTGGGTATGGTGCGATCCAGTAACAACCACTGTTAATTCCAGTAATTCACACTGAAATGAATAACAGATAAAAAGCCACTGAGTATTTCTTCTTAGTGAAAAATTCACCCTGTGGAACACTCACGAAAATCTTTTAACAGAGCTTAACGATAACCTTGAGTTGGAAAGTCAAGCAAGAGAATGAGGTAATAAATCGTGTAACTTTAGGAATCTTAATATTTCGAGGATTCGCAACTTTGAAATTTCCGGAGGGGGGGGGGGGAATTAGCGTCGTGTTTCAAAGATCTGCAGAATTACGTGTAGGCAGTCAGTGAAAACTACTGACTGATGAACAGAGTGACAATAAATGTAGAGAGGATAAGAACTCAACACTAAGGAACGTTAGTTAGTAGTGTCAAATTTCGTATAATTTTTCGGTCCTTCATCGAGAGAAGGCGTTTTCCAATAGACTGGATTTGTGCAAAGGCGCATCGACCAGCGGAGAAAGATACGCCATAGTTTTTGGAAAAAAGACGATAAGACGACGAGGTACTTGGAGGAATATGATCTGCGATACATCAGAGAATTGGCAAGCATCTCTGCAAGCTAATCGCGGACTTAGAATATGTGAGAGTGAATTTCTAAACTTTCAGTGCAGCCAAGTGCTGTTTATTGGTATAGGTGATATACTATTATGATTATTGCATATGACTTGCGAAACTGAATCGCTTTACTCATACACTGCAGTGCAGTTGTCGAATGAAGAGACATAATACCGTGCGGTAATGTGCAAAGAATGAACATGTTTCATGGTGCTCCAACTTTGTGCTGATTGCTGGGATATTAACATGCTAATATTAAATCACCACAACATCGAAATATAAACGTTGCAGCCACCCTGTTTCGACCTAGTGTTTAACATCAAGTAATAGGAATTTACATGTTTTGCTTCTGTTTCCCGCAGGGTTAACGTCATTTGTACATGATCTGCTAGATTTTATTGTTTGAATATCAATTCAATTCGTGTCAGATAAATATATGTCAATTGTTTTGTTAAATAGTTTGATTAACGACACGGTCAATATGATTAAAGTTTAAATGTTAATAAACAGTTTGTGAAATATTTAACTTCACTGGTTCCATAATTCATGTAGAAGTAATATCATCACGCCTATCTTTTATTGGCTATTAATTTAATTAACAAATGTAAGAAGGAGATTGATTGTAATTATGAATTATTTTCAGTTGCACCCATTATTGAATTATATCAACAAGAAACGCAATTATAATTATTAGCAATATTGAAAATCAATATTATTTCGAATTTATCGCAAACTAACCATGTTGTACACCACACATTCCCGGTAGGGAACTTCAGTTGCGGTCTTACAAGAATATTATACTATTCTTCTTTCAAAACTCGAGCCGCAAACCGATGCCCATATTGATTTCATTACTACCAAGGCTATGTTAAAATTAGTACATTTCTTTCCATCGTCTATATTTTTCCAGATACTGTATCAAATAATCATACCAGTTTACGTTTCACGTTACTCTAGTACCAGTTATATGTTTTTTTAATGATGTAAACACATTTCTCGAACATGTCCCCTTCACCAAGCCTCCCAGTTTGCAGTTAATAAAGCGGAAATTATTGTATCGTTGGTAACTACCTCCTAAATGGTTGATGCATGGAATTACTCGATCATATGCAGCTATTGAACGTACATCGCAGTTATGCTGGTGGACTATCTTCCAGGCTTGCCTGCACCAATACTCAGCACCTTATTCACTGAAGTGCCGAAAGCCATGGGATAGGAAGATGTAAATATCCAGATGGCGGCAGCAGCGCGCAAAAAAAAAAAAAAGTATATATGTGCCGCGCAGTTGTCGGGGCTTTCATTTGAACTCTTGTGAGTAGTATGAAAGATTTTCTGAAGTGATTATGGGCGCACGACGATAATTAACAGCTTTGAACACTGAATGGTAGTTGGCGCTAGACGCATGAGGCGTTCCATTTAGGATACAGTTCGATATGACCCAATCCACAGTGTCAAGAGGGTGCTGCGAATATGTAATTTCCCGCATTATCTCCCTCCATTGAGAACGCAGTGGCCGAATATGTCTACTATATGATCGTGACCAGCGGTGTCAGCGATGAGTTGGTGTTGTTGGAAGATACGAAACATTGCGCCAAGGATAAGCAAGACTCAATGCGGGGCGTACGACGGACGTGTCGTGCGAACAGTGCAGAGAAATATGTCATTGACGGGATATTGCAGCAGAATACCGACGCAAGTGGCTCTGCTAAGAAAACGCCATCGGCTGCAGCGCCTATCCTACCTCGTGAACAAATGGGTGGGACTCTCGATGTCTGTAAGAAGGTTGCGTCGTCAGATGAGTCACGGCTTCAGTTTGTAAGAGCTGATGGTAGGGCGCAGAGCCTAAGGGTAAAACACGAAGGACGCAGGTAGCCTGCATACCTGCTGCCGGCGCTTTTTCGAGCCTGCGAGCCGACGCCGGTTCGCGCAGATTGCGAACACACAGAAAGCAGGTAAAGCTGCCAGTTGACGGTAAGATGTCGAGCTCTTCGGACGAGGATTTTCTTCTCATGGAGAACACTTTCTTGAAATTAAGAAAGAAGACTGGCATTCATCCAATAAATCGTGGCAGGTAAAGTTATGGTGAATATCATCATTTGTTCAATGAATTGAAGAAAGACGAACAAAGATTTTTCGATATACTAGAATGACTTTGGAAACCTTTAACTTCATATTAAGTAAAGTGGTACATCGTATAGCGAAAAACTGGTGTAATTGGCATCGTCAGCCTATATTACCAGAAGAGAGATTGGTCATTACTATCAGGTGAGCAAAGTTATACTAATAAAATAAATACAAAAATTAAGAAATTACTGATTTATTATAAGGTATTCACAAAGACATATATTAAGCATTTCATACATTTAATAATATGTATAATTCAATTGCGAGACACCTGCATTGTTCGTATCAGAACATTCTTGATACTCTCCTTGATTATTACTGACGGGGCTCTGAACTGAACACGGCGAACTTTGAGATGATTGTGTTACAGAACAGCTTGACTGGTGCTGATATGCAAACTGCTCTACTACTTCTTGCATTCGACTTCTAAACGAAAGTAATTTATTATTAGGAATTTTACGCATATGTGTAAGTAGACTTTTGAAAAAATTCAAATGTTCATCATCGCTCTTTACTTTGGTTTCTCTTCGAAGCGACTTTTCTTTTAAATATTGCAACTTTTGGTGCTCAATTTGTAACATAGCCTCACTAAAAGTACTTAGAACCATCTTTCTTTTTTTAATTGGTGTCGAGAGAAACTCTGATGGAACCGGTAATCCCTCACCACCACGATCAATATTCTCATTGTTTGTATTACACTGTTCTTGTTCTGATGGTTGGGGTAGCAAAATCGTAGCTTGTGAATCATTGGGGGAAAGAACACCTGTAGATATTTCTTCGGGTGTTGAAACAGAGCTAAGATTTCTAGTTGAGCGCCTCGGTGTTACAACATCCCTCAAAAAAACCAATGAATTAAAATAAAGCCATTTCGAACAGTTTGCATATGCAGCATCTCCTGAGTGAGGAGTAGGCATTTTACCCAGTTCCACCGCAAACTGGTCTCGTAGATACTTCCACTTCTTTCTCAGCGTCTTTTCTGTAAATAATAATGGCGAAATTAGTTTTCATAAGATTTTTAAATGGGCATTGTAACTAATAGCTTTAACTTTTTTTTTTTTTTTTAATAGATATTTGGCGACAGGGTCGTCTTTTAAGACTCTCGCATTTGCTTTTCGGATGGGAGCATCGACAGTGGGAGAAGTTGTTGCGAGACAGTTACTGTACTCTGGGAAGAGCTATATCAACAGTACATGCCTGTACCGACAAAGGAAACATTTAATTCTATAGCCTGTGATTTCCTTAAAGATTGGAACTTTACTCACGTTATTGGTTCAATCGACAGCAAACATGTACGTGTTCAGTGTCCAAAAAACAGTGGATCCATGTTTTATAATTATAAACAGTTTTATTAAGTCGTGATACAAGGTGTTGCAGATGCTAATTATAAATTTATATCCGTTGACATTGGAGGTTATGGCAAACAGAGCGATGGAGGTACTTTCAAGGCTTCAGATTTTATCATTCTCTGTATAATGAACAACTCGATATAAGAGAACCTGATGTTTTACCTGGATCTCATGTGAAAGCACCATTTGTACTGATAGCAGATGAAGCATTTTCCCTTCTCACTAATTTTTTAAAACCTATTGGCGGACATAACTTAACGCTCGAACAAGTTGCTTTAATAAACGTTTATCGCGAAGCGAGGAAAACAGTGGAATGTGCTTTTGGAATTTTGTTTTCAAATTGGCGTTTGCTTTCCAAAAGCATTGAAACAGATTTAAATTTGGTTGAAAAGATTATAAAATGTATATGTATTTTACATAATACCATCATCGAGAGAGAAGGTTTTGAGCGTCATTCAACTAAGTTTTTCTGTTCAACGAAACCCACAAAATGCAGCAACAAGCTGTAGGACGACCATGTAATGCAGCGAAAAGTGTGAGAGATATTTATGTATCATACTTTTCATATAATCATTTACTGTACCTTAAATGAATTCAACGAAAGAGAATATGAAACATATAAAAAAATAAATAAATAAAAATAATTTCACGTACCGTCTTCTTTCATTTCTGCATTTATTTCCCTCCAGCATCTGTCGACGACATATCTGTCGCTGTGCAACTTATTCTTCTTATCCCATATCGGGGACTTATCAAATACTGCAGAAATTAGCACTTCAATATCCATGTTTGCGTGCAGCCAGCGCCAACCTGCCCACCGGAATGATCTGTTCATTCCGGTGGGTAGGTGGGCGCGGGTTACAAGCACCTACAAGCAGGTACCTGCCGCTATTGTGAACGTGCACATTTGCTAACAAGGAAACATTCTTTCCGCCGCCGGCCAAGGTCACGCCGACAGCAGGTATGCAGGCTACCTGCGTCCTTTGTGTTCGTACCCTAAGACAGTGGTCCGCAACCGGTTGCCGCGGCACACTGGTGTGCCGCGACAAGGTGAAAGGTGTGCCGCGAAATTTTACCAGTTATAAGGAATTAATTACCATTTTTTTTTTATTAATTGCATTTTTGTTTCATGTGCCGCGTATTGCTACGTATAGTCGTATTTTAAGAAATACTCACACTTGCTATTAGTTTTGTTTATTCATTTTTTAAATATTTTTATTCCTCGCCTCTACTGCTGCGCTTTGAGGTGCCGTTATATTTACCGCATGTCTGTGTATGCGCTTTTCCCTCAGTCTAAACTGCTGGGATTAGCAGAACTTTCCAAGCCTTATTTTATTAAGTGTTCGGTGTTGGTACTTCTCAACAATACTACTTTGTTCCTGTATCGTTGCACATCATTGTAAAAACAATCGGCACCGTATATGTGACTTTTTTGAAGTGTATAAATCCCGCTTCACCCGCTTCTTACAGTTACTTCAGTTCTATCATAGCTGTGCTCTGAAGAGGTCTGAAAAATTTCTTGATATTTTCTATTATAATTAGCAGACTTTTATTTCTTCAAGATGGACAAATTCCTTGAACGGAGTGTTCCGACTATGAGTGCAACTGATGAAAGCATTGAGTCACAAAGAAGGAAACAAAAGTTAATGCAGCGGAAATATAGTGATAATTACTTATCCTATGGGTTTTCTTGGTGTGGTGAAAAAACGTGCCCTATCCCCGAGTGTATCGTTTGTGGTGAAAAACTCAGCAACGCTGCAATGGTCCCAGTAAATTAAAACGACATTTGTCAAAGACATTATTCTCTGTCAAACAAAATGTCAATTATTTTCGTAGGTTGTTGGAAAAAAAAAAAAAAAGAACTTTCATGACCGCTACAGTACGTGTTTCTGAAAAACTACAGGAAGCTAGTTATGAGGCAGCCGAATTTTTAGTAAAGGCCAAGAAACGACATACAATAGGTGAAACTCTGTTAAAGCCTGTTTGTAAAGAGATGGTGAGAATAGTTCTGAGTTTAGAATCTGCTACTGAAATTTAAAAAATTCCTCTTTCTGCTGACACAATCAGTCACCGAGTATTGATATGTCTCGTGATATTGAAGACATTACGAGGAAGAAAATCAACAACAGTCAGAAGTTCTCACGATCGACGAGTCCACAGTTATTAGTCGCCATGCACAACTTCTGGCTTACATTCGCTACATTGATGGAAATGTAATTATAAGTAATTTCTTCTTTTGTAAAGAACTTCCAGACCATACTATCGGTGAAGAAATATTTCGTTTGACTGATGAATATTTGCGCATTAATGAATTAACATGGAAGGTTACTGTTTGTACAGATGGAGCAGATTCTTGATAGGCCTAGTGAAAGGATTTGCAGCTGAAGTACGCGAAGAAAATCCCAACGTACGATGTGATCATTGTCTCATTCACCGCGAAGCCGTTGTTGCTAAGTCTCTGCCACCTACTCTGAAAGATGTGCTGGACGAAGTAGTAAAAGTTGGGAACTTCATAAAATCGCGGCCCCTAAATTCGAGACTATTTTCCGTTTTATGTCAGGAAATTGGTACGGAACACACTACATTCCTGCTACAAAAGATACGTTGGCTGCCACGAGGAATGGTGTTGACGCGAATATTTGAACTTAGAGAGGAGTTCCATGTATTTTTGACTGTTGAAAGTCACAAGTACGCGGATTTATTCGCAGATGGCGAATGGGTATGTAAGTTGGCATATCTTACCGACATTTTTGTACACTTGAATGAGATGAACATCAAAATGCAAGGTAGGAACGAAAATATTCTTGTTAGTATGGATAATAAATAGGAAATGCAAAATAGCAAAAGAAAACATGGCTACAAGAAAGTGTGAAGAAGTAGAAAAGGAAATGGTTGTAGGTAAAGTAGATGTTGCCTACAGGAAAATCAAACAAAATTTTGGAGAAATGAAGGAAAAGAGGTATCAACATTAAAACTGCCGATGGGAAACCTCTTTTAAGCTCAGAAGATAGAGCTAACCGATGGAAGGAATACATTGAGAAAACTGTATGTTGGGGACGACCTGAACAATAGTGTATTGGGAAAAGGAAGGTCGATGTCGACATAGATGACTTAGGAGATCCTGTTTTGAGGACAGAATTTAATAAAGCTCTGAATGACTTGAAAGCAAATATGCCAGCTCGAATTGATGAGATCCCTGCAGAACTCTAAATCCCTAGGAGAGGAAGGAATCGAAAGGTTATTACAAGCTGATATCAAAAAGTTATGAACAGGAGAAATTCCACTGATTTTAATAAAAATCATCTTCCACACTTCCAATAAAGCACAAGCCGACAAATGTGAGAATTATCGCACATTAGGTCTAACCTCACATGCTTCAAAATTACTGACCAGAATAATATACAGAAGGATGGAAAGGGTAGTAGAAGCATAGTAGGTGAAGATCAGTTTGGGGTTTAGGGAAAAATCGCGGTACAAGGGAAGCAATCTTTCTTTAAGATTAATACTTGAAGGGCGGATCAAGAAAAACAAAGATACTTTTATGGCATTTGTTGATTTAGAAAAAGCTTTTGATAATGTTAGGTGGGACAAGATGTTCAAAATTTTAAAGAAGTCAGGTCTAAAGTATCGAGATAGAAGAATACTCTATAAACTATATAAGAATCAAGTGGCTGTAATAAAAGTAGAGAATCACGAGAGACATGCATCAGTTAAAAAGGGTGTGAGACAAGGTTGTAGTCTATCCCCGTTAATATTCAACTTGTATGTAGAAGAAGCAATGAAGAAAGTCAAAGAAAAATTTCCATGTGGCATAAGTTTTCAGGGAGAAAAAATCAGTATGCTACGATTTGCTGATGACATTGTCTTGTTAGCAGAGAGGGCTGAGGATATTGAGAAGTTATTGAATGGCATGAACAAAATACTGAAGGAAGATTTTGGACTGAATATAAATCAAAGTAAACAAAAGTGATGAAATGTAGCAGAAATGATACCAATACTAGCAGATTAAATATAAAAATAGGATCGGATGCAATAGGAGAAGTGAGTTCTGTTACTTGGGAAGCAAAATTACAACCGATGGCCGAAGCAGGAATGATGTTAAAAGCAGAATAGCACTAGCAAAAAGAGCCTTCATGAAAAAGAGAAACCTTTTAGTTTCAAATATTGATCTAGGAATTAGAAAGAACTTTTAAAACTCTATGTGTGGAGCACAGCACTTTACGGTAGCGAAACATGGACTTTAGGAATACCGGAAAGAAAGAAACTTGAAGCATTTGAAATGTGGTGCTACAGAAGAATGCTGAAAATTAGGTGGACAGACAAAGTAAGAAATGAACGAGTTTTGGAAATGATGGGTGAGAAAAGAAGTTTGTGGAAGAAGCTTACAGGAAAGAAGAGACAGGCTTAGGTCATATTTTGAGACATGCTGGATTGGTTAATTTGTTAGTGGAGGGAACAGTCGAAGGTAAAACTGTAGAGGTAGACAGAGATTAGAATATATGAAGCAGATAATGAAGGACGTGGGTTGTAAGGGATATGTAGAAATGAAGAGGTTAGCACAGGATAGGAAGGGATGGAGGATTGCATCAAACCAGTCTAAAAACTGACAAAAAAGATGGATAAGATTAAGATTTGAGAACATGCTGGATTTGTGGTTACAGAGGATTGAAAATGGCTCGTGTGAGATGTTCCCGACTGTATGGTCACTTGATGACGGTAATAAAATGGTGATGGACTTGCAGCAGAGATTCAAAAAGTACTTTGGAGATTTCGATGGTTCGTGATCCATTCATCACAAATTCGGAACATCTTCCAATAAATATTCAAGAGGAACTCGCAGATTTAAAAGCTGACAGAACTTTGAAATTAAAGTTCCTTTAGATACGTTTTGGCTAACAATAAGGAATGAATATCCGGATATCTCCGACAGGGCAGTTAATGTTTTTATTGCCATTGTCAACTACATATTTATGTGAATTGGGCTTCTCGACGTTGACTGAGATTAAAACATCCAAAAGGGAAAGACTCAAACCCGTCGATGAAAAAATGAGGCTTGCATTGCCAACGAATCAGCCATCTGTGTGCAGTTAAGCAGGCACAGGTGTCACATTGAAGGTATGTGTACAATTATTTACTTTAAAAGTAATATAAAACTGCCAGATTATTAATTTTATGCAGCCACTGTAGCTATAATTTTTTACTTGTTAGGAGGCTGTATACGCAAAAAAAAATCGCGTTGTGAGGGCCTGTTTATTTTTAAAATTTTTTTTTAATCAACTATCCGTCCGGTACGGTGTGCCGCGAGATAGAAAAGGTTGCGGACCACTGCCCTAAGAGACCACGGACTGTAGTTGTCAGGAATGTACTGTACGGTACCAGCTGATAATGGCTACATCCTGGTATGGGCAGAGACCTATTGTCAAAATGAACCAACCATTGAGCGAAAATGGTTACGTTCAGCTACGTTTGCAGCCATTCATGGCCTTCATGTTCCCTAACAGAGGCCAAAATCGTTCACGATTGACGTGAGGAAAATTCTGGACAATTACAGCAAGTGATTTAGTAACCTAGATCACCAGACATGAATATAATCAAACATATCTAGAATGTAATCGAAACGTCAGTTTATGCACAACGTCCTGCACCCGCAACATGGGTATTTGTAGAGGAAACATGACCGAATATTTCTTCAGTGGGTTTTCAACGACTTGTTGAGTC